>CALSCE010010855.1:7373922-7420324 GCA_943593645.1 Bovichtus variegatus | reverse complement strand
GTGTGTGTGTGTGTGTGTGTGTGTGTGTGTGTGTGTGTGTGTGTGTGCGCACGCCACTCTTTCTCTCCCTCTTTAACGACCTGACTCAGTGGGCCAGAACGGAATTGGGACTCAGTTTTCTTGGGCATCTGGCGTCAGGGACGATGCCATCGCAACCACAGAGTGAACAAACATGACGTCAAACACACACACACACACACGCTCATACGCATACACAAACTGCCCCCCCCCCCTTCACTCTCACACTCACATTCAGGTTCCACACCACAGGGCCCTTCTAATGTGCATTCACACATGCACAAGCGCACACACACACTCAAACACAAACACACTCATTATGCCACCCGCTTGCAAACCCTTTTAGTCTGTGTGTGGAATGAGAGGAGGGTAGTCCGCAAAACCGCCTGCATGAAAAAAGAGCCCTGCCCAGCCTCAGGGACAAACACCACTCAGTCACGCGATTCAGTGGCCACTGCTTTCTCACTGTCTATTTTCTCCTTGTCTGTCTGTCTGCCTGCCTGCCTGTCTGTCTGTCTGTCCCTGTCTTTCTCTCCCCCCCTCATTTTTAATGTTTTCATTTCAGAGTTGTTTTATTTGCATTAGAAATATGAATTATTTTGCCTTTGGGAACATAAATCAGAATTCAACAACAAAAAAAAAAAAAAAAAAAAACATATTTTAAGTTAACTCATACCTTGATCTCATCTACTTCTTACTCTTATTTCCTCACTATTCACTCTCTCTCTCTCTCACTCACTAGTATGAGTCAGATGTCAGTATTTTATGACTTGCTCATTTGATAAGCAGTATCTTGGCACACACGCCTAAAAACAGTCAACTCAAGGAGCCTCAATGAGGAGGTGGCAGAAGGAGGGAGAGTTGAAACTTGCCAAGAGATTTGAGTTTAGTCTCTTATCGCCCCCTAGTGCAGCCTGTTGGTCTAGGCTCAGAGTAAGAGCAGGCTGCTTTGAGTTAGTCCGCTGCTCTTTTTACGAAGGACAAAATCGCCATAAATTACGTGGTAATACACACACACACACACACTGTTATTACCATGCTGCTTTTCATTCAACAGGCATGTCCATCTGTAGATATACGACTTGTGTGAGTAGGTGTGTGTCTCTTTTGTAGAGCTTTTACAGTAGGTGCGTTAGCTCATGCCACGCTGATGAAAATATCCTGAGTTTAACATGAAAACATAAGTACATATTTTGTGGCTGCTAATTTTACGAGTACACTTTTTATAAGGTCTTTATGCACTGCTAAAGTGCTTCCCAAACGCCAGCCGTAAAAATCATACAGTAATCTACGGGCCAAGCCCAGAGGGAGACAGGCCGAGTATGCATTGGTGTGTGCATGTGCACTCTGTCTGTTTTAGATTGATGGCTGTTCTCTGTGCGATCTGTCTCTCTCCATACGTCCTTGAATGTGCAGCTGTGTGTCTGTCTTCCTGTAATCGTGCGTGTGAGTAAGTGTGTGGAAGCAGCGAATAGAAAGGAAGGTGTGTGCAGAAGAATGTTGTTCTGTCACAACCAATATGAGCTATGGTGGATTTAACGTCCTTCACTGCTGATTAGCAGCAAGTTCAAACAAGGCATTTCCTCAGCAGTCACACCACATGGAGAAAACAGACCTCATATGATCTGTTGTGCCCCACCAGGAATTTGTTTTAAGGAATTCAGTGACACTAGACAGGTTATTCCTGCATGCATTCACCACATACTGCTATTTTTCACAACTTCAGACACTTCTGATCAAAAGGCTCATATCAGTCATATTGTAATTTGTAACTGCTGATTATGAAATGATAAGATAAGACTGATCCCCAGAGGGGAAATTCTTATTTTACAGCTGCACTTGAAGCAGGCTATAGAGGTAGGGAACAGAAAGATAGCTATTTAAAATAAAATAAAATTATATGTAATATATGCATCATAGATATACATATATATTATAATTATACATAATATTTTTCAAATATACATGTGAAAAAATAATAGTCTAATAGTGCAAATCTAAAACAGTTTGAGCAAAAACTGAAAATGATAACCTTCTTAAAGGGCAGGATTTTTTCCTCTAAGCAGTAGACTGCTTTAGCTTCATGTGGGTACCTAATAAACTGGCTGAGTGTAGGTACAAATGATATTCAATTCAGTTCAAACTTTATTTCAGACTCGCAAGAGGGCCTGCAGCAATAATAAAAAGGAAAGAAAAATAAGATGTACAGGATAAACCGTACAAGATAAAACGACAGCAAGTC
The DNA here is from genome assembly GCA_943593645.1 of Bovichtus variegatus. NCBI lineage: Eukaryota > Metazoa > Chordata > Actinopteri > Perciformes > Bovichtidae > Bovichtus > Bovichtus variegatus. The sequence continues at coordinate 7,418,064 of CALSCE010010855.1, read as the reverse complement.
ATCACTCAATTTAAAAAGACATTCATACGTATCTCGCCAGTGTTTTCTGAGCCTGAATGAAAACCGAGAGCAGCTCTCCCTAGGATTGTTTATACAACTATGACGTGTTCTCTGACTCATCCAAGTGATACATAACATTGTAGAAGTGCCTCACATGTAGGAACACCAGGGAACACAAACAGTTGACTGGCACTATGCCATCTGGGAACCTGAAGCAACAACCTCATTGCATCATTGTAAGCCACTATGAGCGTCTGCGTACTAGTTTGCCTGTAGCTGCACCAAAGATGAGCTAGGTGTGTTCAAAGCTCTAAATAATCAACAATTTTCATTGACAGAACACATAAAAGACTTGCGAAGCAACATATTTGACTGAGCATATAGTTTACAACTCTGTTGATAGATAACTCTTTCGTCATTCAAATCCTCCGTGAGAACATTTCCAAGGTATTTTATTTCTTGCATGTCATGGGATGAATATCACAAGTGAAACACTGGAAAAACAAATTTATTATCCTCTCTACCTGTGACTATCATGACATTACTCTTTTTTTGCCATAAATACATTGCGCATAAAAACATATAAAAGCAAACATATAATATATACTATATATATGCAACATGAGCGCCATGCGTCACATGAAATATCACCGTCTGCGATTTAATCATAAGTTTTGCATATATACGTTTCCTGTCTTTGTTAAGCGCTCATTCTCCTCTGCCAAGTTCCGCCTGCTGATTCAGCCGCTGTGATTGGCTGCAGCGCCTGTCACTGTGATCCACAGCTGCCTCTCTGTCCCGCAGGAGCTGCTGCGCTCGTCGCAGGGCCTGTCAGAAGAGAGGGAGGACGTGAGGAGGAGGCTGTCAGAGGCCACTGACCGGGTCCGCCAGCTGGAGGAGGACCTGCTGGGAGTCACCCAGAGAGGCCTGCAAAAGGAGACGGAGCTCGATTGGTGAGCGGAGAATGCGAACACATGACCGTCAATCATCCAAACCCATCCACATGTGTGAGGACATGACCGTTAAAGTAACTTTGAAGAGGATTTCTTGCCTGCCTCCTGCTTCCGCAACATCTTCATCATTCCACTCGTCTGCACCGTGCGCAGGAAAAACTGCAGAGCACCAACCACAGCTTCATAAATAAGGAATCATTAAACACAAATTTAAACATAAGCTTAACAAGGATGGTATTTATGGCTTGGATATTGTAGTGCATTGCATTAAATGCTTTTCCCCTTAGATGATGGATGGGGGTTCACTATGCAAGACACATTTTAATGACATTCAGAGGGTCCTGGTTAATAATTTCCGAATGTAATTACACACATTGTACCATTAGAAAGGTCTTCTGAAGTTCTCCACCTGGTCTAAAAAAAAAAAAGTAACATGACACTTAATGTAATATAATGATGTCGGTGGATTGGTTTGAGGATGAGAGCCGTTCAAAACTTATTTTCATAATTTTATGTCACAGTCTGCGCGACCGCCTGAAGAAGCTGACAGCAGAGAAAGACAACCTGGAGAGCCACCTGAAGAACGAGAAGGATGAGAGAGACCTCTACAAGGTGGGAGAAAGCGCTTCACAGCTGAAAGACTAGAACAATGAAAAGGTGCATTTTGACGAACAAAGCCTGTGTGATTCTGACCTTTGCATTTTTCCTTTTCTCTGTGTTGTCCCATGTGCAGGCTCACCTGCGCAGCACCGAGCTGGAGAACACTAAGCTGAGCGCAGAGCTGCAGATGCTGAAGGCGGTGGAGCTGAACCGGGAGGTGACTATTGCCCAGTTCCAGGAGGAGCTGGACAGGCTCAGGCTCTGCGTTGCTCAGCGGGACAGCCTGGAGAAAGAGCTGCTGGCTCACAAGGCTGACAAGGTAGCAGCGGTTGTACACGTGTGTGTGTGTGTGTGTGTGTGTGTGTTGTGTGTGTGTGTGTCTGCATATAAAAAATCAGTTAATCTATATATATATATAAATTCCCTCTGCATGTCTTTAGGCAGATCTCGCCCGTGTGCGTGAGCAGCTCCGTCAGGCAGAGGAGCAGCTTCAGGCGTCCCGCCAGCAGGCCTCCCTGCTGGCCTCGGAGCTCCGTGACTCAGCCAGCGCCCGTGACCACACGATGACAGAGCTGTACCGCGCCCGCTTGGAAGCTGACAAGCTCCGTGCCAGTCTAGCTGATGCTCAGGCCGAGTGCCAACGCATGGAGAGCCAGCTAGACCGCATGAGGAGCACGGCACAGAAGGAAGTGGTCAGTTTTACTTTCTGTGCCATGATAGGCCAGGGCTGAGGGAATTCGGAAGCAAGCCATGGAAAAGGTTTTTGCTGGGGCATTTTTCACACTTTTCAAAATTTCCTTCTCTCCCAGGGTGTTGGGACCAGTGGGGAGATGACGCCCAGCATGATGGTGGTGTCAGAGGCAGAGGCCGAGCTGCAGAGAGAGGTGGAGGAGCTGAAACTGCGTCTTCACATGGCTGCTGAGCACTACAAGGAGAAGTACCGGGAGTGTCAGCGCCTCCGCAGGCAGGTGGCCAAACTAAACACAACTGAGCCACAGGGGGTGAGTTCTGTACAGTAAAACTCGTATGAAATTAAAAAATATATATATATATAACACGCAGGTTAGTTAATGTCTAAAGCAGTAGAAAATACATTTTGTTGATGCCTTGTTGTTGTTGTGTGTCAGGAGCCAAAGAGAAATGCATCCACCGAGACAACACAGGAGCCACTGACCTCTAGTCCAGAGTCCCCGACAGCAGGTACACACACATTCAAGTGCACACAGTGTGTGTATATATATATATATATATATATGCATGTTGTTAATATTCTAAAGTATACTATAATTCCTTTTTTTCAAAAAAAAAAATTCTGGATTTGTGCACAGTCATATTGATGTACATTGCGTTTGAATTTTCTTGTTTGAAGATGTACTGTGCTTGACATCTGGATAATTGTCACGGGTCGACACCATGTCAACAGAATATACAGATTTGTAGAGGTGCTGAAACTTGATAGGCATCAATGTTTAAATATCCTGAGAGAAATGAATTGTAGGTACTTTCACCTTTTATTTGTTTGTTTCTTTGTTTGTCTGTTTGTTTGTGTTTTGTCTTTAAAAAAAATAATTAAGAGGTAGAATATCTTAAATCAACAGTAATGCATCGCATGACATAAAGAAAGTCGCTCTATTCGCATAGACAGACTGCAATCTTAAAACAACAAGTTGATAAAGATTCTCTGGGAAAATGTTGTAATCTCTCCTGGAAATGTAAGAAGTACATAAAAGTAGATGAGCCTGGGTGGTGGATAGTGATTACACATAAATGTTAAAACAGTGTTTTCCCCCTGTTCTTTTTGTATTACCTCTGTTAAACATACAACATACAATAAGTGATTGTATTGAAATATCCATAATTAGCACTTTAGGTGTCTCCTGCTCACTATGTATCATCTTTGTTCTACTCTTTGTGTGTTTTTACAGGCAATATAGCTATTGCAGTCCTACAAGAAGCCGCTGAGATGACAATCACTCGAGAACTTAATAACAGGGAATCCACATATACTGATGCATACTTCAGCACAGAGATGGAGGAAAGGCAGAGAGAGAAAATGCCAAAGGAGGGGGCCGAGGTGGAGGCTGAGGAAGAAGCAAACCCGATGGAGGACGGGGAGAAAGAAAACAAAGCGAAAGAAAAAGAGGAGATGAAGGACAGCCTGCCGGAGGAGAGCCTGAGGATGACGAGCTGGGTGGAGGTGGAGAACGAGAGGCAGAGCGTGGAGGAGAACAGCGATGCAGAAATGGCAGGGAAGGCCGAGGAAGTGAGGGATGTTGTAGAGCGCCAGGTGCTGCTGGAGGTGGAGGGGAGGAGCATGGGGGAGGCAGAGAAGGCACAGACTCGCTCGGTGGAGGAGGAGCTGGCGATGATGGAGGAGAAATGGAGGCAGCAGTGTGCGATCAACGAGACGCTCAAACAGCGGCTGGCCAACGAGGAGGAACGATTCAGAGTAAGACACACACTTACTCACAAACATACGCACCATAGGAGAGATCAGTCGGCCCTGAAGCAAGGCAGACATGTAAATATGAGTTAACACAACACGCTTCAGTGTAGATGGGCAACTGTGAAGCCTCTCCCACAAACCTATTCTGTTCCTCATTATCCTTATTGCACATACAATACAGTAATACATACAGTAACTCCAGTTTTAGTGCATTAGATTGTCCTGTATTCCCTATTTTCCCCTTTCACAAGTAAATTTTCCATATTTTTTATCACTGGATTTAGTCACATACACAAAGAAAATGAACTTGTGAGGTGGTGATCCACTCATAATGGACAATTATTATATTGCTCACTTTTACCTAATTCAACACGTTATTATATATTATAACACACGTTATTTTGTCTTGTATTCAACTTAAATCTTTAACATATTTTGCACTCCTTTTTTATTAATAAATACATTTTGGTGTGAATAAAAAAACAAATAAAATTGTGTGAATCCTTTTTTATGTAATATTAGGGCTTTGACTGATAATAACTTTTGATTAGCCTAAAAAAAAAAAAAGATTTAGACTTAGTCCATTTACTCCATAAAATGTCGCAAAATAGTAATAAATGCTAATTCTAAATTCCCAGAGTCCATGATAATAGGTTATTATGTCCAAACAACTGTGCAAAGATAATACATAAACAATAATATATTTTTTGCATAATTTTTCTTGCTAAATTACTTGAACAATTAATTATCAATAATCGACAACTTTTCTAATTGATTAATAGGTCAATTGTTACAGCAGTGTATGAAATATTCTAATAAAGCAAAAACACTATGAGACTAAAGAAGTGTCATACCATAGCTGCTGTATGAAGAGAGGGTAGAGCTGGTGGCATGTAATTAACTAATTGTTGTTAGGGGACTGTGTGTTCATTGATTTATAACTTGCAACAATTACACTCGGTCTCAGAGTAGCAAATGTTTATTACAGTTTACATGAGTGTACATTAACCAGAGTAACCGGGTTACTCCATGCCACACATGAGCCAATGTGTGTGGTATGTGTGTGTGTGATGTCAATACGAGCGCTTGAGCTTTGTTGTGTCTTAGTGGGCCTGTTGTGTTTCTGTGTGCGAATGTCTGCCAAAGTACCTACTGGCATTTAATCTCCATGAGTGAGTGTGTGTTTATCAGCGCTGTAAATAAAGGCTCTCCCCTGTCTTTGATAGAGTCTTCTGTCTGAGGCGAATGCCCCGGGCACCGAGCTGCTCTTAATGGCCCCGGAGACTGACAAGAGAGGCAGCCGCAGAGCGCCATGCTTTACGGCTGTTTACATCAGCCACCCAGAGGATGGGCCGAGGGAGAGGAATAGACAGGGAGCGAGCGGTGGGTGGGTGGGGGGGGGGCACAGAGATGCACTGCTGCAGAATCCCTTCACCTGAACTTAACCCCCTAATGCTGCTCAGTAAATTTATGAAAGAGGGGGAGAGCAAGAGAGGACAAAAGGAGATGAAAGAGAATGACGGGAAAAGCCGAAGAAGCAAACAGAATTTAGGAGTGAAAAAAGTCAGGTGGACAGACATGAGGCAGAAAGAGAAACTGCGGGAGGGGAGGGGATTTGGAACATTTTTGATGGGATGAAATGGGAGAAGAGCAGGCAACTAGCCATGTAAACTATCCCACAGGGTCAGTCCTGCTGGAAACGTAGAGATTTACTACGATCTCCTGGTCTGCTCCAGTCTGCGCTGGACGCAGAGCGGGTTTCTGTGGCTTTTTTACAGTAAGCACCACACATTTCATGCCGCTCCAGGTTAAATAAAGCTCAACTGACTAAATATTTTTGTTCACTTGCTTGCCTGTGTGTGTGTGTGTGTGCCGACTGTTATTCCTCTTCAGTCACTTAACACAAATGGAGTGGAAATAAAGGGAAAGGGTTCGTATCAGTGCCATTGAAGCTGAATCGATTACTCAATGTACAGATAATTGATCATAAGCCAAACATGGCAAACATTCCCTTATTCCAGCTTTTTTTAGTTGTAACTATTTGCTGCACTTCTTTGTCTAATATGATATAAAATTGAATATCTTTGGATATAAACAAGACGTACGAGATGTTGCCTTTGGCTTTGGGACATTTTACTGAACAATTCATTCATTCATCCATAAAATAATAGTGAGATTAATCATTTATAAAAGTATTTGTTAGTTGCAGCCTTAAGTATTTTATTATTCAGCCTGTCTAATATTCGGAGCAATGGGGAGCTACAATAAGCGATTTAGTGGCTTTCTGTGATATGCATGCAAAGCAGAGCTAATATGTTCTTATGTAACAATCTTCTTTCATTTTCACTAATCAGACAGTTTTTTAAAACTTTTTGGGGGGCATTTCATACACAATACGTAGTTGACAAGTAGGAGAGATGGGTAAAAAAAAAAAAAAAAGGTTGCAGGTAAATGGTTGTCTCCTTAGTATTTCTATATCAGAATCTATATATTGAAAGTTATGTTGTTTGTTGCACATATAGAATCGTTCTGTTGTGCATTTTTATGAACTCTGGCCTGATGTTGCCGTATGTTTTAGTTTTCTCCCCCCCCCTTGTGTGCGCCCTGTCTGCAGGTGCACATGGCGGAGCGAGCCAGCGAGGTGACAGAGCTGAAACGCAACCTCGCCCAGGCCCTCCGAGACAAGGAGCAACTCCAGGAGGTAAAGCCGCAACACCAAGTGCACACTATACAGTATGAGCTTTATCTACGCGTGATTCCAGTGCAGCGTTGTCTATCTTCACAGATATTAGCTCTGTGTAAATCAGCCATCACTGAATAGTTTTTTTTACAGTTCAGATTGTAATCATGAATGTGAATGACGGTTATAGTTTTAGAAAATCCGTCGGGTTTTAAACTTTCCATATTAACATAAAACTACCGACAGTAGAAGTCACGTACGTAGATGATGTAGGCTCTCAACTAAAGTCCATTATCACATTCAATTATAAGCCTTTTAGTGCAGCGTCTGAACTCATTCCTGTCGCTTTTTCCCTTCCCTTCTCCATACTCCCCACTCCCCACTAATTAATACATCTATACCTGCTTCTTTCGCCCATTGGTACAGTGCCATTAGACAGTGCAAATGCCACGCGACGTGTCTGTTTCACCTTCCCAACCCTGGTTTAAATGTTAAACCTGATAGCTGCGCACTAATGAAGTCATCAAGAGAGGAGGTCAGCGGGGAATAGCGAGAGGAAGGAGGGAAGTAAAAGAGGGAGAGGGCGAGTGCCTCTATCAGCAAAGCCAGAGCAGAGGGAGCCAGAGTCTGACACCCATTACAGTAATGAGTAGGGTACAAATGCTCTTGCTTCAGATATAATCACAAAGGGCAGAAACAATGTAGAGGGACACTTAACTCTGAGCTGAAAATACTTACTCCCTGTGTGGTTCCACCAGTGAAAATGTGCTATGGAAACACTGACTGAATTTCTTTTTCATCTGTCTCTCTCTCTCTCTCTCTCTCTCGCTGGCTCAGGCCGCTCACACATTTAGCAGCAAAAAAGATCTGTAAAGGATTTAACGTGAAAGGAAAACATGAAAATATAGAGAGACATCATACTAAAAAAACAGAAGAAAAAAATGAAAAATATGTACCCGATGAAAATGTAAAAATAAAATGTGTCGTTTGTAAGAACGTGTAGGAATATGGACAGTTCTGAACGTATGTGTGCGAGATGTATATGATCGAATGTGTATATGCTGTGGCATCTTTTTTGCAGTTTGGCTGCCTTGCTATTTGAATGCTTTCAAAGTGATTGCTTAACTGCACAGCACAGACTACTGAGTATTACTAACAATATGTAGTTCGTCCCTGTGAGGTACTGTGACACTCAGTGCTGGATTGTGTCTCTGGGTCTCCTCCAGGAGCTGCAGAGCTTCGTGTCCAGGCAGAGGGAGCAGGAAGCCGGTGTTCAGGGTGCCGAGCTCAGGCAGCCGATGGTGCTGCGCTACCCGCTGCCGTACCCTCAGGACCCCTCTCCCCCACCACTGGTTCCACACAGGCCTGCTGAGTTGCAGTACGGCAACCCTTACTCCACTGACACCACAAGAGGTGGGAGGAAGTACAACTTTGCCAAATCACTCTTTCATGTTCTCTTCGACTCTGCAGTTGGTTCTCCTTAAAGGGCCAGTTCACCCCAAAATCAACAATACACATTTTTCCTCTTACCCCGAAGTTTGTGGATGGTCTAGTTTGGTTGAAAGAAAGTAGTTCCTACATGAAGCTGCTCACATCAAGGTCAGTGGATGATCTTGATTAACCAGGTCATGATTTTTGAAAAGTGACATTGCTGTTGAGTTTGGTTTTTTTTGGCGCTTTAAGCACAACAAGCAGAGTGCCATCTATTTCCATTATATTCCAGAGAAGCCAGACATCTCTACTGTCGATATCTCCAACACTTGGCAACTCGCATTAAAACAATCTCCATTGATAAATAGCACTACAGGGAAGAGGTGCTGAACATGTGTGATTTTGGGGTGATCTGTCACTTTAAGTTATGTTGCTGTTTGGTCATAAAAGTTCCATGTTTTACTTTTTTCTAGACCGGATGGATGTTGCGCTGTCTCCTGAGCACATGTCCCGTCCTCCACCTGAGGCCCCACCCTGCGCCCCTCCCTGTGCACCGCCAATCACACCCCCAAGCCCGGGCCCCGGGGCACCAGACTGGGACCGAGAGGTGGTCTGCATCCAACCCTCCCGCAGCACGAATCCCCCGGAGAGCCTGGAGAATCCGCCGGAGGAGCCACAAAATGTAAGCGCATACAAACGCACATTCATGACGGAAGCTCACTGCCACCAAACTAAAAGCCGGGCTGGTATGACATTCATTAACAAGCCAACAAATTTGAATAATTTTGGAGTATCTGTGTCAATTAAGGTTTCACATGCATAAGATTATGCAAAGCATAATTTTTTGTCTGCCCACTCTCCTCGAAGACAGAATTCTTGTAAATGACAGGACCGTGATTGATCACAGCATCAGTTTGATCTCAATACAGCAGTATCTCCAATATCCTCTTATAGAACTTTACCCATATTGTGAGGCAACATACATGCATGACAAACTAACTGTGATCCCCGCCTTTGCCTTCCTACCCTCGCGTCGTGTTTTCAGCATCCAAAGAATCGCTGTCACGGTATTCCCTCTCTCTCCGTCTCTGGAGTGCTCCTCCTCACTGAATGAAGGGAATAGTAGCTTGCCCTTAAAAGACGAAGCTATGAACTGATTTACATAAAGCTCTAATTAACGTCACTCCCTCAGAGCTCAAGAGAGACGAAGATAACAAGGGCTCGGAGAGTAATTAAGGGAGATTTTGCAAAGGGACGGACCCAAGATCAGTCAGTGTCTGTGGGATTATGTTTTTTTTGTTGTTTGGAAGCAAACTGAATCGAGTCTGGTGAGGAAGGTTTACTGTGTGTTGCTCTTTAAAGACAAACAAAGCAGCACATATCTTTAGCGGCTCAGTTATTTGATAGTCCTCTCAACCCATTTTCTGCCTTTTTAGTAAACAACCTTGAAGGTTGCGTTTGTGTGTGCATACATGAGCCAATAGATGGCCATCATTTTCTATCCTTTTGTGTGCGTTTGTGTTTCATAGGCTGCTGATGGGGCTCAGCCGTCCTGTGATCATCAGTCCAGTAGACGTAGAGAAGCCAGGGGCAGCTTCTGCTTTGACTCCAGGTAGTGTGCCTACCCACACACATAAATGAATAGACTTAAATTCATAATGGAGAGAAAAAAAGATTACACAAGCAAAGACAAGGACATCTATTAAAACGGATAACAAAGAGAGGTTAGGGAGCGATTTCTTTTGCCCAGTTAGTCAGTCAAATTCTGCGTCAGTGGTGAGACAAACAAGGCCAGTAAAAAAGAATAGAAACTTCACGCAGTAAAGAGACTGCAGTTTTCATGGTCATGTGTAGCCCAAGGGGTGAATTTCAACCCCGCAGATACTATCGAAATACATAAATTTGTCAATTCTTGTCGAATGTTATTGTAATTTCTGTCAACTAAAGCTGGGATAGGCACTATATTTTTGGCGTCACATTTTATATTATGGCAAAAATGCCATAATAACCTTGAAGCATATTGTAATTCAAGTAGTCTGGTAGAAAACTAGACTTCTGCTCCTCATCTTGGCTCTGTTTTCAGGCGTAAGAAAATGTAGCCTGTAATAGGAGACTATGGCCAATCTGCATATGTCCGTCCTTTTTCTGATGGGAGGGGCTTAGGGCAGCGAGGGAGCGCTGCCGGAGGCAGGCTGTATTTTCTAAATTCTGGCGTGTTTTTTTTTTTCTCTTTTCTAGAAAATGTACTACCCCGGGGTACGACTTGAATAACAATATGTTAAAAATAAACTGTTTACCCTAGCTTTAAGTATGAAGAGCCTTTTAAAAAAAAAAAAAAAAAAAAAAAAATGTTTAAAGCACATCTTGTTGTCTTTACATTTCTGTTTGTTTATGAAATAATCAAAAAGCATATTTTGTAACAACATAGAAGTTCTGGATTCCTAAAAAAACCCCCAAAAGAACAGTTAGAGCAACAATTGCAAAATAAGAAAGCGAATTGTAGACGTATACAACCTTTAAATACATACATATGTTTATACACGGTATACATGTGCACAATATGTATACAGTGCATATTCATGGTACACATATGCAATACACACATGCCATACTGTATTTGGAACACACTCACACACCTTGTTTTTTGTTGGATGCCTGTAATCTAGCTAGCTCTTGCAAAAGTGAACATTAGGAGTGAGGGCTGAAACTGTCATCGTAGAATTTCTTATTTAGGGATGGTAGATGTCCACAAAAGGCATAGTGTCATTTTAACTGAATGGAATAACAGAATAAGTCCGTGTACCCACTGTGTGTTCACATCTCCCCGTCTCCCACCACCCTCTCTTCTCTCTCCAGTAGTGTTCACAAGCGCTGCCCGTTATGCGAGGTGATCTTCCCACCCCACTTTGAGCAGCGCAGCTTCGAGCAGCACGTGGAAAGCCACTGGAAGGTCTGCCCCGTCTGCTCCGAGCAGTTCCCCCTCAACTGTGAGCAGCAGCTCTTCGAGAGGCACGTCCTCACGCACTTTGACGGCCACGTGCTCAACTTCGATCAGATTGAATGAAGGGTGTAAAGGGCAAAACCCCAGAATTCTGACATACCGTGTGGGTAAATGTGTCGTCGGCTATAAGTTCATTTTGATTGGGTTAAGTTGTCTTGTTAATATACAACCATTAGCACTTTTTTTGCAATCTTGACAAAGGTTAGAAAGAATGTAGTCCACTTCTGAAAGGACGCGTGTCCTGTGGCGGCTACTCCACCAAGGTGTTTTTATGAAGTAGGGTAGCTTTCACCTTAATACACCGTGGTTAAAAAGGATCGTTACCACTCGGGAAAAGTGCCATGGTCCTTTTACTTTTCTATCATTTTTATGCTTATCTTTCTGCTTCAAGGGACTAAAGCACCATTGGTAGTGCATGCGTTTATTCTGTGTTCAAAACTGCAAAATGACAGCTGTTCAAGCTAGGAGTGAATTGTAGCAGGAGCTTGAACCAGGGCTTTGAAGAGAAAGCATTTTAGTACGTAAATGTCCCTGTTCTTTAACTACCCTGGGTATTATTTACAATGAGTAGGAGTCTCATGTGATAAAGCAGCCAAGACATCTTCAACTTCTAATTGTCCACACGATACAAAGCTCAGAAAGGCAGACGGGATTTTTTTTGTTTTTTGTATGTAAATGCGGAGTGAGATCTGAATATGTGACGTCTTAAAGAATCACCCGAGTGTGTATATTTAATTGAAGAGTGGTGTGGTGGAGATTTTTGTTTTTGACTTGAATGGGAAGTGATCTTTGATTTCTCCCAAAACTACAGTACTACAGTACTACTGTACGTATAAAAGACGTCAGATGGTTTAAACAAAAACAGCACTACGTTTTCATGTATCTGCACTAAATAAGGCTTTATTCTGAATGTACTGTACATATGAAAATAAGTATAAGTTGTGGAGAGACCTGTGAATTGCTGTTGTGACTCCGCCTCCTCTCATTGTTACTTCCTTCATGTTTTAGTGTTGAAAGAATGACGGACCAATGATGTTTTTACTTTGGTCAGGTGGTAAGAAACTGGGCTCGTCTCTTTATGTTATCAGAGATACTGTCGCGTTTTAGGCAAATAGACTGCAGGACACTAAGTTACAGAAACTTTTATTATGTACTAAAGTTAAGAGAAAAAGTCATCGCTTTGTGTGCAGGTCCAAATCATGAGTGAGTGTCATTTCTATGTGTGTCTCCACAGGGCTCCACATCACCGCTTGTCTATTTTCTGTCATTTCAAAGTGACCCCTGACAGTGTTGTATTCAGGCTTTAAAAATTGCACATGCCCAGTAATCACAATGCAAATGTGTGTGTATGTCATGTGTCCCGCGCGGCCCTTTTCATGTGAGAATGTCAGGACGGTGGTTTAAGTGTGTACTGCAAAGATCTTTATGAATAAAGTAAGCTTGTCTTAATGCATTTAACTGTAATGTCGTCTTCTGTTTGGGTTGGAAAAAAAGGGAAGAAATAACATCAACACCAGTCCGAGCTACAGAGCTTTTTACTTTATTTTTTACAGGGTTTTTTTTCAGTCATTTCCTGTTTACATTTAAGCAGCTTCTCTTTTATATAGAAAGACAGTTTGACATCATTTACAAGTCACTCTGCTCAGAACCTGTCGTCCCCCCATACAAAAAGGAAACATTAGTCTCCACGTTACATACGAAAATATAATTTAAAAGCACTTGACAACAGACACGTTACAATACATTCACTGTACACAGTATATTGAAACCCCTCCCTCGTCCCCTTCTTCTGCACACAGCCTCCGCTCCTCCTCTCCCGTATGTGTAATACTGCAATTGGCCCCCGTGTAAAGCTGAAACTATTGCCATGGTGACGGCGGTGTCTGTGAAGCGGGGATGGTTTTACGAGTGTTTGACAGAGCTCCAACGGGAGACGCTCAGTCTACGTCCATCCCAGCCACGTAAACTCTTCCCTTACGCTAAAAGGCAGGAATTGAGCTTTTCTATCGCACGCAAACCATTATCTCAGGGTTACTTTCGGGGTAGTAAGTACACAGACGTACTTTGAAACTGATACCGAGACTTAAGAGATCTTGGTTCACTTATCGGTGCTTCAGAACAGACATGGATGTCTTTCAGGCACACACATTTGTGCTTATTCGTTAGGTAGCACTCGTTAAAAGGCATTGTAAGTACAGTACAGGCGCATGGTAATTGCTCAAATTAGAACAGGATATTAAAGAACAAATTAAGTGGTTGAATGTTTCTTTAACCCCTTAATTGAATTAAATTAATACCAGAAAAATAAATGCTTTCTTGTAAAGACAATGTAGAAAATGAAGTGAAAGTCCATTTTACATTTTTACCTCTTTGCCATACTAAACCCAGTGGTTTCCATGGCAACAGCAGCTTGGAGGACAGGAGGGTGTGTGCGTGTCAGAGGTCGTTGTACCCATCAAAAGAACAAAAGAGAGCTTTGAGCCTTCTGCGGATTAAAAACTTTGCACGATGAGGGAAATGATGTTATGAATTAATGTGTCTTGGCACGCGGCGGCTGCACTGCACCGCTTTTTGTTTTTCTTAGAGGCAATGAATGATGAAATCCCAGTCAGGGGGCAACAAGTTGGCCACCGCTACACTACATGACGCATAACACCGCCAGCCATCCTGCTCCACAGGAGTCCAACCAGCGGCCTGGCACAGACAACACGACAGATCAGAGCACGGAAACACGCAGAATACAGAAACACTCTACAGGCTGATGACTTGGATACTGCTGAAATAACACACACGCATGGCGCCTGTACGCATCACAAACACAAACACACACACGCATTCAATGAACTGGAATGCTGTCGTCTACAACACACACGAATGACATGGTTGTAGATGGTAATCTCTTTCAAACACAGATCTTCTTTCACGCAGTCTTCCTCTCGTTACGACACAGAAAGCATGCATGAAAACATTCCGTCGATGTACATCCACTCATCCGCACACTTTGAGGTGCGATGGAGAAGAAAAATCTTTGCCACACTTTTGGCGACCGCCAGGGTAAAACCGTTACAGCTCCCTCCCTCGCCCACCCGCCCACTCGCCCTCCCTCCCTCCCCCCTCATCAGGCACATGGTATGGTCAATGTTTGGCAGTGGAGAGCTGATGGCAACATCATGAAAAAAAAACACAAAAAAAAAAAAAACAACAAAGATCTTGGCAACTGGAATAGAGTATGACGCTTAACCTGCTTCCGCGGATAAGTCTCTTGAACACAGCTCTGGCACTCTGAATGAGGAAACACTGGCGATATGAAATACATGGATGGCTTTCCGCAGGGGATGAAATGTTTAAGATATGGATTGTTGGCCTGGGCCGTGTTCGAATACGTTCAGCGCTGAGCTTCCTGATCAACATTAAAACATCGCACACGATTCAGAGTAACAAACCGAAAGGCGTTTCTGGCTTCTTATCTCTCAGGCGGGGTGAGAGAAAAGTCAGCCAGCTGTTTGACTTTGACTTCTGAAGTGACAAAACTGGCCGTCTCAGCAAATAAGGAATGAAAGGAACACTTACTGATACATAGAAAGAAAAACACTGACAAAAATATATAAAATAAAGCTTGAAAATAAAGTGTAACTATTTATGTATATGCTCATGAATACTTTTATATATTTTTATATACACATACATATCTGTCTATTGTTTATATAGCAATATATCTATTTAAAGTATAACTTAACTCTTGCTCTGAAACCCCCAGAAGTTACTACGGAGGCACAGATCTAAGCTCAGAGAACTCGGCATCTAACTTAACAGGGAGTGTAACAACGGCTGAACTCAGATCAGTGCTGACGTTAACTTCATCCCACTCGGAGACGAGCAGGGAGAGGGGCAGGGCTTGGTTCGCACTTCCTGTTTCACATCTTCTTTTTTACGTTTCCTCTCTTCTTTCATATCGTTTGTTTTTGTGTCTTTTCTTTCTGTTTTTTACAGTTAGCACCTTATGTGAGTCAAACAATAGAGAACAAAAATAACGTGATAGTATATACGAATGTGCAAATGTACAACAATAAAAATACTACAAAGATTTTCTTTCCAAAAATACAAGTGATAGAAAATGGATAGAAAAAAATAAATGATGTAACATATACAAACAAAAAGATGAAACGAGAACATTAGAACAACTTAAAGCACGCACTTGATCCTTTAGTGTGTGGGGATGGGTATTAAAGGGTCGGGTAGGGGAAGTCAGGATAGGGCTATGTTCGGGGTAGTGATTGGTGCGAGCACGGGCTCTAGCCCTGAATCTTGCGCAGGATCTCGGTGGAGACGGGCGGGTGGAAGTTGATGGTGTGGTGTCTTAGGCCCTGCGAGGTCTTGTAGCTCTTGCCGCAGCGACACTTAAAGGGTTTCCTCACACGGATCTGCGTACGGTGGCCGTTCTTGGCGTGGTACTTAATACCATTGACATTCTGAAGAGACAGGGAAGTGGAGATACATTACGAAAGGGGAGAGGGGTTTGTGAGTGGTGCTGTGCCAAATAGAGTGAAGCCTTAAAGCTTAATTCATGAAGTTGACGTTCAAATTCTAAAATCAACATTTGATTTTTTTTTTAGCATGTCTGTTTAAACCCAGTATTTCCGCAGTCGCAGATAAAGATTAGGCTACACTAATATTATTAGTATTATATTATTTGTAGACTAAATATTTTATATCCCAATTAATGTTAAGTTAAGAGATGCTGATTTTGTTACCTTTAGACAGAACCAGGCTAGCTGTTTATTCTGTTTCCTGTCTTAATGCTAAGCTAAGCTAACCAGCTGCTGGCAGTACAGTAGCCCCAACACAACAATTTAGTTTGAGAAAATATTTGCTTAATAGAGTAAGTCTATACACACACAAAGGATCTCCTTATGGATGATCATAAAATTGTTTATTTTACTAGATCCCTATTAGATTTGGCCTTTGGCAGCTTCTCATCATCCTTGAGTCCACACATAAAATTACTACTGATTACTTTAGAACGATTCTACATTTACTTAGAAAGTAAAGTTATTACAGAAACCTCTCTTCACCAGTTCATATCAAAGCTGGACAATGTCAGACCTGCACCAAACCCTGGTCACACACTGGGTGGAAAAATCAGGTTTGATAACACTTGTGGACTCATTTAGAGCAACAGCAAATGTGACTTTATCCCACGTCACCATATGGTCTGAAAAGGTACAAAATGAATGAGTTTTTTGTTACCAGCCGTGATAAAATTCAACCAAAGCAAATATACCATGATATATTTATCACTGCTTCTAATCATGACATTCTGGATTTATAATGTGCTTTTTCAAATATTAAGTCAAGACATGTGATACTTAAGACAAAAGCTCCAGTGTGGGCTTCATCAGAAACAACTAAACCTCGTGTCCTATGGCAGTTTGGCTGGGGCCGACTTCTCAGTCCTCTGGTATGGCCTTACCTTGTATCTCTTCTTACAGCCGGGGACGGGACAGGCGAACGGCTTCTCCTCTCCCCCGTTCATGCACATGGAGCTGAGGATGGACTCAGAGCTGATGGCGCTTTCTGTGGTCCACGACTCATCGCTGTCCGACTCCTCGTAGTCTACCTCCTCCTCATCATACTCACTGCCTGGAGGCACAATGGAGACATGCAGAACAAAAAAACGCTAGTCATCCCAGATGAAATATGGATGGGGACAAGCCAAAAATACATCATGCCCTGGGAATTTACCAAATAGAAAATTATATGTGGCTTTGTATTAATACTTTTCTCTATATTCTGCTGCTTTTTTCATGCATTAGCAGCCCACATGCCACTGAAAGCAGACAAACCGGCAGTGGTAGAGTCTTGTGTGTGCGTGTGTGTGTGTGTGCATCTGTGTACACTTGTGAGTCAAAATGCAGGGGCTGGCACTGAGAAAGAGATCATTAAGTGGGAGTGATCCCCATTGCTCAGCCTGGAAAAAGTGCTTTGCTAAGTGCAGAACATTTTCCACTCACACACACACACACACACACACACACACACACACACACACACACACTTTTAAAGGCCCACTGACCCCCCACCATCTCACAGGAAATGCTGCACCTCAGCATGAGGAAATGGATGGCACCCTGGCACATGTCGAAAGATGTGTGTGTGTTGGTGTGTGTATGTGTGTGTGAAGCCGTGCTGGTGTATAAGCCCAGACCTAACACTACGTTTGGAACCATTTGGGCTGGAATTGGACATCTGCTTCTGGGCTGTGCAACACACGGCCCCATGCGAACACACAGCGTGACAGCTGCTATGTAATTAGCAGAGTGTTGACTGGCCTGCTCACTGTAGGAGCCCCCAGTCAAAACACACAAACACGCGCACGTACACACACAAACACACACACACGAGAAGACAGTGGTTGGGGGTTTAGCCTCTTCCACTTTCCATTTTCTTCATGATTAAAAAGATTTGAGAAAATATTGGAATATTGGTTAAAAGTGAATAATTTGCAGTTTCCATGCACAGTTTGCGTTACTAAATCAAAGGTGAGCTGGCTCCTGCTTTCTTGGTGAATATTCGGAAGTTACTTTTTGAAATGTTCTGTCGTAACCAGGTATGAAATAAGCCGCCTCCCCTTCCATTTACATTACAAATATCTTCATTTGCTCATCAATACGCTGTCTGAATTTGATGAATGGGCTCCTGAAGGCGCAACCATAACTGTGAGCTTTTTCTGTTACGCTAGCAGGGTTAATTTGCATTACTCCGTTTCAACGCCTCCATTCACTTCACAAGTACAAGCAATCCGTCTTTCACTCTCTCAAACGCACATTTCGACACACACACACACACACCTGTCGTACCTGTAGGTGTGCTGCTGCGGAAGGAGGAGGAGGGGGTGATGGGGGGCGTGACGGGAGGCGTCAGGTTACCGCTGGTGTGGCGAGGAGGCGTGGCCGTGCTGTTCCTGGACACTCCTCCGGTGATGGACAGGGACAGTTTGGGCGTGGCCTTCTTCTTCATGGTCTCCTGCTCCCGTCGCGCCGCATCTGTCATGAACCTGATGGCACGCAGGGGGGTGGGGGGGAGGGGGGGGGGTCATCAGTAAATCCAATGACCAGGTAAAGTACTTGAATCTAATCAAATGTGCCAACAAACCTCTCATCTGGAAACCATTTTGATGCCAACTTGAGTGCCTTATAAATAAAATCTCTAGACTCTCACAGCCTTTATCATGACATCTAAATTGTTACTAAAAAAAAATAAAGTTTATAGAATTCCTTTACACCCACAGCAATAACTGTTGTCACCAGCTTTTCATATTAACTTTGATGCATGTTTTGATCATGGATTGCGTATTTAATGCTCAGCTAGCTTCCGTCCGCTCCGCGTCTGGCGTGAGATGCCAGGGGACAAAAAACAAATATGACGACGGGATTGTTTCATTTGAAGTATTAAATGTTTATGAAACACCAGATTATGTTGAAAATCCAGCATTTTTTTAGGGAGCGCATATAAATTCATCACTGCTGGTGTTTCAAACTTTGGCGAGTGTAATGGTACGATTGCTGAAAGGAATGATGATGACATAAATATGACCCCACTTCAGTTGTGATTCACTGGAATTATACGTGAATACATCTTATTTACTGTAGTATTCTTTGTATTCTACTTGTTTGTGCTTCGTGTTATTTGTTGCATACCAATAAAGCTTATTATTATGGCTATTCTGCGCACTGGTGCTATGAGAGGCAAGGAGGTTTGACAAAGACATAATTGCTGAATGAACAGCCCCTTTCAATATACAGTCATCACAACATTGTACAGTAAATACGGGTGGCATTTACAACCTCGCCACTTGAACAATTACCACAGAAAACAAACCTAACTCTCTCCGTTTCACCGTTATCTTTCTCAAACACTGCGTCTTGGAGTGATTTAACAAGGCATTAAGTGGGACGTGACACATCGGTTCACCACACACATACACGCACACACACACGCACACAGCAATCCTGAAAGGCCGCCTTTGGCTGTGCTGTTTGCAGCGCAGGGATTTAGGAGTGATTGTCTTGTGTGGTTTTCTGTGCTGGTCTGTGGATGACTCACTGCTGTGTCTATGGGAAGACATCAGTCATTTGAGCTGGTCTCCGCAAGCCACACGCACGCACACTCGCACGCACATAAACACAAGCCTCCACTGGTGGAGCAACACTGCCCTCTATAGACGGACACCTTTGGTTGTGTGAATGTGCGTGTACCTGTTGATGTAGCTCAGGGCCAGGTAAGTGGGCTGCTGTTGCTCCTGCTTCTCCAGGACCCGCGGATCTGTGTCTGAGAGAGAGAGAGAGAGAGGGAGAGAGAGAGAGAGAGAGAGAGAGAGAGAGACAGAGAGACAGAGAGAGAGAGAGAGAGAGAGACATTCAGATTAATCACTGCTCTCTGTGGAGGAAAAATGTTGCGTGAATACGTATGTAGCTGACTCATACATCTATTATTCCTGCCAGACTGGCTCACAGATTACAGGATGTTTCTCACACTGCGTTCTCTGTATTAGGCCACGATATGTGAGGGCCTTCAGATAGATTTTGGATACTTTCATAATTGGCAAATTATTATGCCTAGCCGTCTGCAATTTACTACAAATGCCTTTCCAAAAGTGACCAAAGGCTGATTAATCATCGCCAGAGTCTGAATGTGGCAAAGAAGAAATTTCTCCCAAGAGTGAAAAAGATTTTGAGGCTGTGATGAATGTACACAGTGTATTACTTGAAACACACGCACGCACACACACACACACACACACACACACACACACACACACACACACGCTTTTTCCAGTTGACTTGCTAGGTCAGTAACACTACAGTAGGCAACTTCCACTGCCTGAGGGAAGCAGTGTTAACTTCAAAGCCCCACCTCCCACCCCCTGGTAAACAGGAGCAAGTGTGCATGAAAACACTGCGGGTGGGGTGCATCTGTGTAGAACCAGTGCCATCAAGTGTTCAACGGGGTAAACTTCAGATCCACACAAACGAAAAAATGGTAGTTTTAAGCCATGGCGTGCATGGCTATGCCTGTGAGAGTGTGTGCGCATGTAGGCATAATTGCAGCTGTATATGTAATGGCTAGCAGATGTATTGCAATTCAGACCCAAGAACTGGATCATCTCTGGGCAACAATTAACAACACACTCCTGGACGCTCCTTCCAACTACTAATCCCATGTGTGTGTGTGTTTGCGTGTTGGCCTTCTTAGCCCTTTAGTTTTTCAGGCTTTCACACCTCATAATTAAAAAAGAATGCAGACTTCCCACAGTGCAGGAGAACACCAAGGAGACCAGCAAACACGAAAACAACCTAGAAAGAAAAAAATGCACACTACTGCTGCTGCTGCTGCTGCTGCTGTGTAGACCAGAGTCTCGTACATTTGAGTATATGTGAAAAAGCTGAAAAGGCAAGGTGAGGAAAAAAGATAGCAGGGGCATGCATCCAAAAACAAACACACACAAACACACATCCGAGGTGGTCCACAGAGGTGGTCTTTGACAGTGTTTTATAGCTGAGCCTTAATAATCCTACCTGCTGCTCAGATGTAGAGACCAGAGCTCTCTGCGCATGCATCAACACTCTCACACACACACATACACACCTACACAAACACTAACACACCTCGACCTACACCACTGATGAGGCTGAGTCACGAAAAAGTGACAATGAGAGCTAGTAGCATCTTGAGGTCCGACCACTTTAAAAAAGAATGTGATGATATTAAAAGGATGACTACTGACGCACTCTGAGGATATGTAAAGACAAAAAGAATTGACCAAAAAAGTGACCAAATAGGTAAGGGCTTTCATTGCTCTTTTAACGTGGCAGGAACAGTAAAATATTTCTAGAAATGTATCACCTGACTGTTATTTAGCCCTCAAGACAAGGAAAACAAAACAAACTCGAAGGGCACTCACAGACCTCTGCCAAAGCCGTTTCCATAAGTGAAAGATAGTTTGTGTATCCGCCCCGTGATTCGGATCCCCGCCAAAATTTAATGGGTTCTTACTTGGCCTATATTTCCCCCGCCTGCCAAGTTTCATGAAAATCGGGCCAGTACTTTTTCCGTAATCCAAACCAACAAGCAGAACCAAAAACATAACTTCTTTGGCTGGAGTAAAAATGAATACAAAAACTGATGATTTCCCTGAGCCCAAAGTGGCATTTTTAAGCTGCTCGTTTTACCCGATTTACAGTCCATATTCCAAAGGTATTTTCTTTTACAATCACGTAAATCCTCACATTTGAGAATCTGGAGCGACTGAATGCTTGGCATTTTTCCTTGATAAGTCACTTCGACAAATGGTGATCAACTGTGGGTGATAAATGTTCTGTAGAGTGAATAATTTATTAATAAACTAATTATCTGTCTGCTATGGTGAACCAGGAGTCCAACTTCAATATGGTAGGATATATTCAGAAGAGCCATAAAGACTGTAAGAGTGGCAGGAAGCTAAAATCCATTTAGGCCAATGTTTGACAGCCAGGTATTAAAGTACCAGAAAAAGAATTGCCAGAATGAGTAGCTTAGGATGTGCAAGAGGCTCAGATTTGTTTTGCTTTAAGATGAGGTAAGTGTGTGTATGTGTGTGTAGAGACGGGGTGAGGGGGGCAAGGTGTTGGTGGAAATGGAGTTAGCCAGGTGCAGAGAGAGAGAGCTGCAGTAAATGTTCACCGGCTTTATGACTTCCGCTCACCTAGCAGGACAGGAAGCTAACACACTGCTGATCCTACGGCTGCAGCAGGAGGGGGACCAACACACACACACACTTACATTTAAACACAGACACACAGTAAGCTACACGAATATCAGTTTTCACTGATTTAATTAGAAATGTTTACGTTTAACCTACACGCTGCATTGCTAACGGTCTATCCTGAGTGTGTTTTCCATCTGCATGCGTGTGTACACGTTTCAGTGCATGTGTACTGCATGTCCGAGACATTTCAGAGTCTCAAGGGTCTATAAATATCTACCTAATTAGCATTCCTGTCATTAAAAACAGCAACCAATCAACTATAGCTCCACTCATTTCAACACAGACATCCATCTCTCACCAGCAGTACACTGCTGCCCCCTGCTGAATACACACAGTGTGCATGTGTCCACACATGCAAGTGCACATGTGTATAAGTCTGTGCGTGTGTCTTTACATGTGTGTATGTGTTGAGACCAGGCCAAGAATGCATGGCTTGTTTTGCAGACTGCTAATTAAGCCACAGAGAGCATTTTAACGTGTTTCTAGAGCAGCAGGTAACCGGATGGAGGGAGAGGAGAGGAGGAGGAGGAGGAGGAGGAGAAGGAGCAGGGGGGATATGGGTGGGGGAAAAGGCAAACTTCTCTGTAATTACACTTCCCAGAGCTTGGTGGGGCGCTCGGGCCCTGCGACTTCCGAAAGGCAATCTGTGTGACTGTGTGTATGCGGATGTATGTGTAGCGTGAAAAGAGAGGGCCTGCAGTTTCCAGTTTTGGATTCCGATACACTAATTGCTACGCTACACCCTGACAGGTCATTTAGGAAGTATGGTGAACACACTCTCTCACATGCACAAACACACGCCCCTTCCCGTCTCACACCTCGGAAAGTGGGATGAGAAACAATCTGGCAACTAGGGCTAGAGGGCTTGGCTATATATATATATATATATATATATATATATGGTTTACATCATTATCATGATATCAAAAAAGGTATTCTCTCATACTGATTCATATCACAATATGGCAAATGTATGAAAAAATCCCCTATAAACAGAGCTGAAACAATTATTCGCCTAATCAATTAGTCAAAATATCAGCAATTATTCTGATTATCAATTAATAATTTAAGTAATTTTTCAAGCAAAGTCCAAGAATATCCAAAAATATTACAATGATATATGACAAAGAAAAGCTGGAAATCCTCTCATTTGAGAAGCTGGATTCTGAGAATATTGGAGTTGTTTCACTAGTTCTGCTTGAAAAATGACTGAAACGATTAATCAA
The DNA here is from genome assembly GCA_943593645.1 of Bovichtus variegatus. Classification (NCBI taxonomy): domain Eukaryota; kingdom Metazoa; phylum Chordata; class Actinopteri; order Perciformes; family Bovichtidae; genus Bovichtus; species Bovichtus variegatus. The sequence continues at coordinate 7,394,923 of CALSCE010010855.1, read as the reverse complement.
TTATCAAAATATAGTATAATTGAAAACAAAAATCTTATTATGTGAAAAGAAAAAATTTCAATCATTAATATTTAGTTGGCTTGCAAAAAAAAAGATAACACTTATTTTTATTATCAATTATCACGTTTCTTGATTAATCTTTTTGACTTGATGTCAATCACAGTTTCCCAGAGCCAAAGCTGACACCTCCAAGTGCTTTATTTTGTCCGACCAACTATTCAAAATATCAAATACATTCACTGTACTATCATGTAAGACAAAGAAAAGCAGAACATCCGAGAACCTGGAACCAGTGGAACCTTTTAAATTCTCCTTGAAAAATGATTTAAGCAATTATCAAAATTGTTGCGGATTAATTTCCTGTTGATCAACTCGTCTATTATTTGACAAATCATTTTCCCTTTGAAGATCAAATCACCACAAAATTATTTCACCTCAAAGTCAGTCATTGCTCAGACCTACGGACAACATCAAAGAAACTAATGCAAAGACACATTCTGGTCATTCACATGATACCTCCTTAGCTATGCAATTATATCTTTACTCAATAAAACTAACAACAGCAGCGAAGGGGTTTTCCTACCTGTTAATGACAGACAGGTAAAAACTGCCTCACCATATTGTGTTTGCATTTGCCTTTTCTTTGAGCCAAGGCAGATAAAGGCATACAGCCAAACGTTGCTGGTGGGCTGAGTGATTACGTATTTAAAAGTTACTGCAGGTAAATTATCTGCATGCTTCAGCAGAGGCAGCGTTATTACAACACAATGCTGACCTGACTCCTCTTGTCAAATCACACCACAGCCTTTGATTCCAGCTATAAAACCAAATCCAGATAAAAAAGTTAATTCTGTCTAAACAAAGCTGAGATGTTTGGCACTTCCCTGCGCTCACTCCCATATTTTTCCTTTCTTAACCTTCTCTTTCAAATCTCTTCCCCACTTTTAATCTCAACCCCCCCCCCCCCCCCTCCCAGCTCCTCTTTGTTGAGGTAAGAGGCAGGTATGTGCTTGTGCAGGTGGGAACACAGCACAACGCTGCACACAGGCAGCCGATAAGCCTGACATCATTACATTCCTCAGACCTTACCTAGAGTCACCGCGCAAAGCCTTCGACAACAACCGAACACCGCACCAACCCCTTTCCTCTCGCATTCAGCTGTAATCTAAACAGTGCGGGTATGTTATTGGAAGGCTGCTATCCTTTCTTCTAGGATGAGGTCAGCACTAACGACCCACATATTACTTCATTTTCTCACGGAAAGGATCACGACGGGCTCATCTGGTTTGTTTGCTGCCAGCTATTCTGTAGGCAGGAGTTCAAATAAGATACAAGGTGAGGTCATCGAGATACACAGAGGGCTAAACCAGAGGTTGAACAAAAATGGGACTTTTTTTTTTTTTATTATTGGCTACGCAGCACCTGGGGTGTCCAGCCAGAAGAGGGCAGCACAGTCTACGGTAATGACCAAGTGTGTCTCGCACAGGCCTACATTGATTTCTGCAGTGACTTGAGACCTACTGACTCACTTTTACAGCTGTTAACTTCTGATTGCACAATCCTGTTGTCGCCTCTGGGTTATCGGATTTATTGTTAGTGCCTGCTTTTTCATAATCTGTTTGCACACACTGCATGATAGTCCACAATCAAGGCAATCTGTTATCTGTAAAGCCTCTAACATCTTTTCTGAAGTCTCACATGATGAAGGTTTGAGGATCAAATTAGCTTATCTTTAGATTGATTCTTGATCACTCACGCTGCTGCATCATTTCAAAACTAAAAGGGAAGTTAAAGCTAAATGCCACCGCCCTCTCTTTCTCTCCAACACTCTCACCTCAATCTCCTCCATCTGTCACACTTAACCCTGTGGTGAGCGCTCTGCGAGCGGTATTGATTATAATGTGTGTGTGATCTGATGAGCAGCCGTGGAATAAAGCGAGAAGAGGGGGAACTCATTAATCCAAGCGATCTGACTGGGAAACCACCACTCCGGTCGGCTGACTGTTGGGGTCAAAGGTCAAGCTGAGAGCCAGATGGGGCATAAATTAGTGTGGGGTTTTAGCTATGCGACTGAAAAGACTATTTTTTCATGCATTCCCATCAGTTTAAATCCTTTAATTCTTGGGTCAACAAAAATATTGTTTGATAATGTTTTTAACGTTTTTTTCAAAAATGAAAATACGTCTGAAAATACATATAACAGTAACATGAATACAACATATTATTAGCCTATTCGTAAAAAAAAAAAAATGTTTTTAATTTTTTTAATTCACACAACATTGATGATAGTCAAACTGTTACCCATGAATCTCCGCGCAATCACTTATGCTAGCTGACCTATGCTAATCACTGTGCTGCAGTTAACTACGACTTCGTATCATTATTTTAATAGCTTAGTTTTGTACACACCATAAAAAATTATGTTCATACATGCCACTTTTGGTTGCACTACACATAATTATAGGCCCAGTTTAATATGCAACTCAATTGTATACATGTGTAGGAGAGAGTCTCTTTCAGCTGAGGGGTCCTTGGCCTGAAAACCACTGTTTACTGGTTGGTTTCGGGTATTTGTCACAAGATATATGGTGTAAAAGATTCAAATGATCATCCACAATGTTAATCCCCCACACCCCTTTGGTTAATTTGCAAGTGATCCATGGAGCATATGGTAGGATGAAGAGAGGTCCAAAACACCACCGGGAAACACAGCTCACAGTCACACAAAACTTGACCCCTTTCTAATAAACATCAGCACATCAGTCCTGTCCTGCATGTGATGTGACATCACACGTCGGGTGTCCTCACCGCAGCTGGCTGCTGGTGAGTGCTCTTTGTTAGCGAGACAGCAGGTGTGTAATAACTCAGCCAATATACTGCCCCCAACCCCTTTGGAGACAGCCAGTTGCCATGGAGACTGGCTCAATGGAGCATCCATTCTACCCCCCCCCCTCACCCCCACCGCCTCACCCGCTTCAAACAGCCTCCCGAGGATGGATACACGCCACAAATAATGATTAGCCCACATCAACTTTGTCACAGATTATTGAGTGTTTTTGGCGGTTTACAACTCGCAGACTCTTCTAAAGTGTAATTTGCTATGGTGGATTATAGGTTAATGTACCAGAGTGGATCCTTTTGTGTTAAAACAGAAGCATGCCTTTGAACTGTGCTTCAGAGAGTGTTAAATATTTAACAAGAATTACATTGCATGGTACTAATTAGACTACATTTGAATGTCCCTGTTAGATAATGTCAAGAGCAAAGGAGCACTCATTAATCAATAACTAGGCTATGCTGAAAGACTTTTAATAGCATTTTATTTATTGTGCCTGCATCCAAGAGAGGTAGTTTGGTTAACAGTGCCATTAAAATATAATATCTGTTTTATATTTCTTGAGAGGCCACGTTTGTCACATGCATTGATGGTGAAATAGAAGTTAATAAATGAATCAATTTCAACCGATACACACAAATATTACCAGCTATGTCTTTATTAATTGCTAGAAATACGCTAAATAACATGCATTCAATATTGCAATGCAATATTTCTTTATCTTACTCATCTATTGTTATTTTTATTGTTGTTATTGTTATTTTTCGTTTCGTATTACTGTGTGCATTTTCCATTTATTTAATTCTCCACTTCATTTTTATTGTCCACTTATTTTATTGCTTTCTTTTTACCTTTGACCATGTACATTTCCCCGCTGTGGGACTAATAAAGGATTTCTGATTCTGATTCATTTAATACTATTCTAAACTATGGTGATGACCCAGAAACTAACTGTGTCCGTCTGATATCAAACTGTGGGTAAACTGAGTGAGTCTGTGCCAGGTGACATCAGTGGGTTTACCTTCAGGTGAAAAGCTATTAAGCGGTGCAACAAGTTGAAGCTTGTGCCTGTGGAAGAAAATATAATGAGTTCTCTGCATGTCTGCCACAACTTGGTTCAATAGATAATGGGGTCAATGGTAATTAAGTGACACCGACATCATCGTAAAGCACTGCAAAAGGTGATGTGGTCTCGATGTGTTGAGACACCTGAGGCGACAAAAGCGACCGGCAGCAATACACAAGCGGTGTGAGAGGAGCCGCCGCTGCCCTGCACCAGGCCCGGGGAGGTAAACACTTCAGCAGCGTTAGCTGTGAAACCGCTGCCTGGCCGGAATGCTAGTTACACCTATGAGACCTACGCGGCCCTCGAAGTCGAGTTACCGCTACAAAAGGTAACTGTCATGGCTAATGCAAAAAAAATTAAAACAAGCAGGTCACTTGTTTCACAGAGAAGAAGTGTTTTTTACAAAGGAATTAAAGTATCATGCTGCTGTATAACTCGCACTCCGACGAACCTCGACGGAGAGCGAGCTGCGGGAATAGCGGAATGCATACCGAGCCTATTTGCGTTCAGCTAACTAGCTAGGACGCTAGCTAATACCAGCTAGCTGCCTAGCTCCGTATCCCCCCTCTGGCCCGACTCACCGATGTGATTGTCCTCGATGTGGACGATGAGCTCGGCGAGAGACTCGAACTGGAGTCCGCAGCCGCCGAACCTGCAGGAATTGGAGAAGAAAGAAGCGGCGGCGATGCCCGTCATGTTTTCGGCGCTGGTGCATTCAACGGGTGGAGGGGGGTCCGGGAGCCGGGGAGGTGAACGAGGAGGCAGAGTTGTCGGGTTCGGGGTGGGAGCGCCGCAGAGCGCGGAGCGGCGGAGCAGACACCGGGCGGCCAGACAGGACAGCGGCGAACGCAACTGGGAGGCAGGCGGGACGGTGGGGGTGGGGATGGGGGGAGGAGGGGGGGCTGGCTGGCTGGTGGCAGGCTACGTCACGACCTGTCTACCTGTTGGGATCATGGATCAGCTCTGACTGTGACATTATTATTAATATGGATGACAATGCAATCAGGGTGAAATCGTAGCGCATATGCATGCGTAATATAGACATCATACATCTAACACATGTGTATGCCTTTGTTATGAACACAATCGGATTCATCAAGTGTCTGTTTTTTCAAATCATATTGATCAAGCAGAAGCAGTTCATAAAAATTGTATTTTAATAACACCCTGTGTTACGATATGTTTTTGTTATATCTCACATCTAAGTTAATTGTAAATGAACAAATTATATGTAAGGAATAGATAGATGTCAGTGAATTTGTATCTGATGGACATTTTGGAGATATCGATTACTTATAGCAGGTAATATACTATATACTACAATATACTATACATCAGATTTTGCCATTTAGGCCCACAAATATATAACGATTTGAGTCTTTCATGGAACACTGTACTCAGAGAAATGAAGCAGTCATCCAAAAACAATGTATGGGAGAGTGAATTTAATATAATATGAATTAATTTGATATATTACATTTATTGTAAATGCCCAAATGAAATACATAAGGAATCAGTATCACACAATTCACAAATATATGTAATATTTTATTTAACTGTGGACCACCTGTAGCAGGTAATTTACTGTACATTTGTCCTAAAGTTGCTGCTTAACGTGAGCACCACCCTGTTATAAAACAATAAATAAGAATTAGGATCTTAAAGCTGGCCAATGAATAGGCCTGAGCAGTGATCCGGATACTGTATGGGTACGATGTAGAGGAGGAACTGAACTTGCGGTGACCTCGGAGTGGCAGCATCATAGTCCCAGAATAGCGACTGATTGTGAGCTAGACATTTCCTGACAATCTAAATAGTTGCTTGATCACAGTTTTTCCAAATATTCATTTGGAGTAATGTGCTTAAAAAAAAGTCTTCTGCTGTAATTCCTTTTTAATATGCCTTACGTAATTGAATATCTTATGTTCATGAAATGTGCAATACAAAGACTTTCACACCTTGCTTTTTTTGTTTTAAGGGAGTTTATTCAATTATTGTCATGTACAGTAATGGGTTGCGTTAATATTTTAGCTTGCAACTGCCTCAAAACACATTGAAATAGAATTTTGGATACCTGAAAATCAATCATTGTTTGTAACATTTTAAATGAGTGTTGTATAACTCACCCAGAGATAACTCTAAATGGGTGCAATAGTTAGTATAACAGCACATGTAGGCTATCTGTGTGTTTGTGTGTGTCGACATTTAAGGTATAGCAGGTGCATAACCCCCCTGACAACAGCATCTATCACATCCATAAAGTATAAGGATTCATTTTGCCCTGTAATGGCTCAGTGGTGAGGAGAGAACTTTGTTATGTGTGTGTGTGTGGGTCCCAGAGAGAGGAGAATGTCTTTAAATCACTGGGGTTGGCTAACCAGGGCCGGCTGGCCTGTGTTGGATCTGTTAATCGAGCGTTAAAATTACCTGTCATAAACCACTGGCCAGTGACTTCAGCAAACAACCTTAAGACCTGGGAACACACTCAGTCTTTTTTCGGACTGCCCTCTATCTACCCAACCATTTTAAAACATACACATACAAAAACATAAAATGAATTCCGATTCACAGCTGCAAATACAGTAAGTACTTAACACATGCACTCACACAAACAATATGACATCACCTAGCGTCCACACATGTACAGTATAGAAATTCAGTGACTTCATCAGCCAGCACAGATGTTCTCTCTTACACACAAACCTGAAGACACACACTCAACATAAACACACTCATTACACGCACATGGTGTATCAGAGCTGTGACAGTGACGCAGTTCCCGACACCATTACGTAAATGAGAAGTGGTAGCATGTGTTGTGAAATGCAAGATAGAAAGGGAGAGACTCGGAGCGAGTTTATGGTGCATGACATCATCTGATCTGAGGTCTGTGGGTGGCGCACAATGCAACAGTTTGGGATGGAGTTCAAACTAGTTTGGATTATCAGCTCCTTTTTCTCTGTAGACAAACAGTCCAACCAGTGGATCTGCATGTGAGGGCGGAGTTGGATGTAAATTTAACTCCAACCATCGAATTACATAATCAGATGACTGTAACTTGTTTACTTGGATGCTGTTAAAGTATCTGTTTTTAGAAATGTTTTAAGTTGCACATTAGTCCCACATTACTCTGCACTGCACTAAGAGAAATAGTCAGAAACCACCATGTATCAAATCAAAACATTGTGGCAGCTGAGCCAGATGTATGATGTAGCTACAGTGAGGATAATGTTACATGGGGATATACAGTAGGTCAGTAAGTTTGTTTGACCTTTGACCTGAAACGCCATATTTTTTACAGACACGGTGACATCAGGCTCTGTGCAGGTAGCTCTCTTAAGCCCTCAGTCTGGCTGTTAAGAGCCATTCTGAGGTGAAGATGCCAGATGGTAATGGCTGGTGTAGCCGCTGAGTTATGGAGGTAGTTGTAATCTCAGTGGCATTGTCTGCTCCAGGGCACCAGCCAGAGACTTCCTGGCTGCCGTCATACGCTTTTTAGTGTGACTGTGCACTCTCCTCGGGCACGCGCAAGCTGTAAAACATCCCATATCTTCTCTGAAAACAAAGCTCAGTGATTCACATCCACATGGGGGGAAGAGCTCAAAACACAGAGTGACATCATCACAACTTCCTGTTTCTTCTTGTTGCCGTGGCTACCATCATTTGCATACTTTAGGCGATTGGTGGATGATGAGTCAGTAGGGTTTGGTCCCATTTTACACTTCAATCACAACAAAATCATATCCCTCTGTTCAGCTCCAGCCCGGCTGGAGCAGCGGAAAGCCTTACCAAACATGGCAGAGATATTACTCCATGGCTTAGCTCGGTGGAGATGTGAATGACCAAAGTGCCTCCTGTGATTTTGTATGGCCAATGGGATTTCATGGCATCATATAAATAATACTCTATTTATTCCTGTGGGAAAATTGGATTTCGTAACAGTTGCTCCATTTTAGAATTAAATCAAATAAAATTTAAAATAATTATAAAAACATAGAGGAATTAAAGTAAAAATGTGCACATTGTACTTTAATATGTAACAATAAATATGTAAAGATCTGTGTATTACAATATATACAGTAGTGTTATAATAGTATTAATGATATTAATGCTGAAAACAAGAATAATGCTTAAATTGAATTCACTGAAAACCATAAAAAAAAAAAAGATGCCTAAGCCTGACAAGCCATCTCTCTCTCATTTCTATGAACCATTCATCATAGTATAAAAGGTATTATTTTTAGTAGAAATCACACGTTGTCAATAACACTCCACCGCTTGAATATGTTCATCCCTACAATGCACCATATGATCCAAGAATAACCAGATTTTACCGTAGCTGTACCACAAGGTTGCACTAACCTTAGCAGAATTACATTCAGGTATATGCACATTTAAATAGAATGAACTACAAACAGCTTTCAATATTGATTATTTCATTTCTTGTAGAATCTTTATAATCGCTGCTGTGTTTTATGATTGTTGTAATAGAATATGTAGGCATATGTGTGTATTATTATGTCTATTAATCTCTCTTGAAAAAATATCTTGATTTCAATAGGACTATGATTAAATAAAGGAATTAAAATATAGGACAGATGGACACATTTGTTATTATTTATATATTAATTAAAAAATAAATAATAATAATAATCATGAATTAGTAGCCTATTACAAGTTTCATTGTTATCATTAGGGCTCATTATTATACTTACATTAGTTGTAGTAGCCTTTAAATGTTAGTAGTCTGGTATTATCTCTGTTAGGCTTTTTCTATGCTGTTCATATTCTCATCATGTTCTTAGTTTCGTTTTTTCGGGATCAGTTCGGGACAAAGCACTGTTTAATTTATCCTCACCTCAAGCCTGGTTATACTTCATAATATATTTTTAATTTAAAATCAATAGAAGCTAAAACCTTCAGAAAAGTAAAAGAATTAATTAAAAAAATAAAAATTTGGAGCTATTGCTCATTTTGACGCATAAACTCGATGCAGTCGCTGGGACCTCCCGTTTCAGACACACGCTGAAAGTGGGGAGGGAGGGGGGGAAAAAACTGTGTCTCATCCGCCCACCCGGTCTGTCCCGTGTCCCGTCACGTTGCCGTTGGTGTGTCTAGCTATGTGTCGGTCCAGGTCCGCACCATGCTGCTGTCCCGTCCCGTCCCCCTGCCGGCCGGTGTCGTAACCCCGCCCCCCTCAAACCCTCTCTCCGTACGGGACCGCAATGATTTAGAAGTTCAGGAATCCCACGTGACGTCACCGGGTGATGTAATGCTTCTGTAAATAGAACGTATTGTAATCTCGCTCCAGTCCAACGTGGTTCCTCTCTGGAGCGCCGCTCGTCCCTCTCTACTTGAAGGTAAGCCTCCGCAATTTACTTTCATTCACAAAACTTTAAACTCAACAGCAAGTGCTCGCCTGCCGCTGACACAGTGTGCCGAAATGATCTTTTTAAGTTAACTTCCTTATTATTTATTCGTACGCTACTGGAAAGTTAACGGGGAGAAGTTTTTGGCTAGCTGTCCCGGTGAAGTCTCATCACCAGGCGGACGACGTTGAGCGCGAGTGTCTATTTGGGGGGTGTGACAGCACTCTCCATACAGCTGTGCCGGGATTGTTTATGAGTTGAACAGGTTGCTATACGGAGCGTTAGGAAAGGAAACACACCGGCATGTTCTGGAGACACATACGGGCGCTGACCGCCCGGCTGCAGGACGAGTTTCTGGTCAGAACCGCTGCCTAAAATTCGAGCTGAATGAGCTCCAAGCTCGCGCGACCGGTTCGATCTGTTGTTGGCATTTATCCATCAAACATGGCAACTTTGAGCAGTAGAAGGTAAAGTTGTCTCTTTCGTTTTTTTTGTTTTTCATTTTTTTCTTAAAGCTGGACATATTGTAAATGATTTACAAGCACAGGTGGTTTTAAAAGTTGTGAGTGCATTATGTCATTCATCATGAGTGTAGAGAGCGACAATAGCGGAGGAGGCGGGAAAAAAAAGCCTTATGATTTAGTTGCCACACAGATAAAACGAAAACAAAAGAGACACATTAATCCGTCTTGAATTGGCAACATTTCGTCTGGATCTGTTGTTGGATTTATTGTATTAAGGGTGACGTCATTCTGCATTGATGTAACCGCTCTGACAGAAGGTTTTGCTGAAAATGTGCTGAGTCTGCTAATCTTGTACAAGTGCTACTGAAATGAGGAGAGAGGGAGGTCAACACAGTTGAAGATAATCATGATTATCATCATCTCGGCTATCTGTGTATTTGTCTCTTAAATAAAATACACACATTATGTGATATCATTGCCCAAAGAAAGGCGACAACACAAAGTGCAGTGAAACTAGGAAACCTTTTGTCTTTTTCAACTGATTTTGTAAATCATTTATCCGTCTCTTTTTTTAAATCTATAATTGTGGTGTTTTGGACACTTGCTTGCTCATTCCATTTTGTAATACAAACACACACACACTCACACACACTCACACACCTATGAAGTCACCTCTACTTGCGTGGGTTGGAAAATGGGGGCTGAGGCAGGTTCAAACCTGTCAGGAGCAGGCCGACAGTGCAGCCCTCCCTCTGCCGCCTCCCACCCTCATTCCTTCTCTCTTCCATTCATTGTGTCTTCCTCCTTCTCTCTCTCTCTCTCTCTCTCTCTCTCTCCCTCTTTCTGCCACTTGCCCTTTCCATTCCTCTCACCATCACCCCAATGTCCCTCTCCAAACCCCCATCCGCCCCCACACACACTTTCCATTTCATATGGAAGCATGTACTTTTTTTGCCCTCTCTCTCTCTCTCTCTCTCTCTCTCTCTCTCTCTCTCTCTCCCTCTCCCTCTCTCTGTCCTCGCTCGTCTCTCAGCTCTCACTCTTTCCCATAACATCAGGACCCACTTTACTGTCTTCTCAGCGCTTTCTGCTCACACAAACCCAAAGTTTGCTTGAGGGGAAAGCGTGTGTGTACCTGTGAATAAGTGTCCCACGCTCTTCTCATCATAGCACCTTTTAACATTTCTCGATCCCTTTCTCCTTCCTTCTCCCTCCTTCCTGCAGTCAACTTGTACTGTAGTAGGAGGATGAAATGTCAAACGAGGGACACCCCTGTTGACCTCTCTACAAGTGTGTGAATGTTGTTTGGTGACACACAGCTGAAGGCTCCTTCCTTTGCTCTCAGTGGAAAATGAGGGGTCAGCTGTAGCACTTCAAATAAGTTATAATTACCCCCCAACAAGGCTTAATATCTCCATTGGAGAACTGAGTGGGTCAGGCCTGGGTTAGCTCTGCATGTGGGTTTATCATTGTACTCTATTCTGCGTTTATGTTGATATTTTTACCCTATGGTGACTTTATTTTTATGTTATGCATGCATGTATCCTTCATCACGCTTGTATGCCCGATAAAAGCTTAACTGCACTACTACACTTAGCACTTTGCTACATAAAAACTATGAAAATGAAAGATCATGAATACCATAAGACTTTGATTTCCTTCTGGTGCTTACATGTTATTAGTTATATGTAATGAATAGTTATGAAAAACAAAAACATATTGTGTTTATTATAGTACTTCCTAATAAAAATGACTATAGAGCAATACTGCAGCTCTCCCGCTGGCACCAAAGGGATAATTTTCCTCAAGATAATGTTTTCTCTCTGGGTGAAGCATTCATCATCTGTGGCATCTACCTCATTACACACCGCCTCCACAATAAAAATGTGATAATAGGAGGATAGCTGTATCATACAAGCTTAGTGTGTGATTTATTTAAGGGCATTCTCTCTGTGTAATTAAACAGTTCCCTACATACAGTAATGATGGGCATGCAGTTAATATGTTCTTCTCGCTTTTTCTGTTTTGTAGGCTTGTGTATGACATGAATGACAAACAGGACAGGCCTTATATGTGCGGCGCCCCGGGCTGCTCTCAGGTCAGTTGGATACAGTATGTGTGCACCTGCACCGTAAAAGCTGAAATGAAAATATTTTTTCAGGAAAATATATTGTTATCACTATCAAACTAGATCATTAAGCCAAAATGAATAAATACATTGTAGATTTAATTAAATGGTTTAATATTATAAAGTCATTTTCACATGATTATTAATTATGGAATTGTTTGTTTTTCCAGGTTGATAATAATAGGATTTTCAAGGTTAAAGATTTTACTTGTCACATAAAATGCAAGATGGCATACACTCAAGGCTGTGCTAAAAAGACCAAATGTGCAGAACAACAATAAGTGTAAAGAAAATATACATATATTTTTTTATTTCATTATTTATCATCTTGAGAGGTAAATATTCTCAAATACTCAACTGACTTCAGACCATTATGACTGATTAGTCAGCTGTAAGAGGCGTTAGCTGATTTTACTGAACATCTCATCCCATGTGTCATGTCATGCAGCTGCACGCATCTCTTCATATCTTTCTCACTCTGTCGGTGTGATGCAGCGCTTCCAGCTAGAAGAGCACCTGGTCATCCACAGACGCAAGCATGAGATGTCCCTCAAGTTCTCCTCCATCAAGGCGGATACGGCTTTTACAGGTGAGAGAGCACAAAAGAAAAAAAAAACATTTTGCCTGTCAAGAGGTAATATTTGAGTTTGTGTACCTCCTTATCTCCCCATACCCATAAATCATTTTCCTCTTATTTCACTTCTTAGACATGCTATACATCAGTTCAGCTGTTGTGTGTGTGTGTGTGGTGACCTCTTTTCAGGATCAGTGCTTGATGGAAAAATGATGACAATACGTTATACAGTATGAAATCAGATAAGCTCGATACAGGCTTCCTTCCCTCAGATAGTCTGTGCTGTGAAAAAGAGCTGATCATGTTGCAACATGTACAGTATACTCCGTCAGATCAGACAGAACATACTGATAACGCCATCAGTGAAGACCAACTTTGATTTAAAAACACAGGGAGGACGTGTGCGAGGGTCAGCATAAACCTTCTTAGATATTTTACTCTTCATTTGGATATAGGGCAAAGTAAGGAGGCAGGGGTGCAGGTAGAGAATCTCAGGGTTTGACAATATCACTATATTAGTTTGATGATTAATTGAACAAATATTTACCAACATCAGATGGACAGCTCGTGTAATTTATTACTACAACAGTGGCTTACGTACTGTAAATATACTAGAGTGAAAACGATTATTGTGTTGATTAATCGCGTAATTGTTTTGTCTATAAAGTGTCACAAAATAGAAAGAAAAAGTCAATCACAAATACGTTTTTTTTGCGCAACTAACAGTCCAAAAAAAAAAAAATTTAATTTTACCAACATAAAATAGAGAGAAGCAGCAAATACTCACATTTAACAAGCTGAAACCTGGACGCTGGAATGACCAAAATAATTAAAATTTCTTTTCATTCACTTTTCTTTCAAGGCTGGATTTTTCCCACAACTGGAAAAAAAAAGGGGTCTCCCGTTTTAAAGAGCTGCTTACTCAAAGAAAATGTAATTATCGTGGGATTTAGTGGGGAGATGTCGTTTCCCATGATAGTCCAGATGCTGTTTAAGATGATTTTTGTAATTGCATAAATAAGGATTAGGGAAAAAAGGGCTTTCAAAAACGTGCAACAAACATGCAACAACAAATTATTATTCCCTCTGTCCTGCAGCCTGTCACGCCTCCTGCAGGAAATCTCATGTCAAAACAAAGAGCCCAGCTGACCTTTGACCCATGCATGTTTCGACGGCTCAGAGAGACAGACTGATGTTATCACAGAGAGAGACAGAGAGCACGGCTGAGAGGAGACTTGTTTCTCCTCTTGGCTTCACAGCTTGGACAATTGTCGACTTAGAAAGCAAATAAGCTAAAACGGGAGAGACTTTTGTGGGGCAGCGATACACCAATGTCTACTCATTTTTCTGTCTCTCCTTTTTTTGTTTGTGTATTTGTATGTAATGCTTCCAGACCAGACTCCGACACCAACTCGATTTTTGCAGAACTGTGAAGAGGTTGGTCTGTTCAAGGAGATAGAGGAAGAGTTTCTTCAAGCACAAGAAGAAGAAAAGAGCAAACAGGTAAATCTTACACAAAAATCCAAACCAAAATTAAGCAGAATTTTCGAATCTTTTGGTTTTCTCTGGCTGAGCCTAAGCAAGAATCAAGAAACAATGCTGACATGTGCCGTATTGCTGATGTGTTTGCTTGTGAGGTCTGTCAGGTTAGCGTTTTTGAGTGACACCCGAGTGTGAGGGAGATAAAAGCAGTCAGACCCAATTAGACAACTGCAGATATATGACCGGCTGGGAGGAAAGGCACACCAGGCGATCACATTCTCCCCTGTAAATTGAACAGCAAGACATCAAACACACAAGCCCGTGCAGACACACTCACCTAAACAAATGTAGACACCTACACATCAAAGTCTCCTCAGATCACAAAACACACACTGACTTAAAGCAGATACTGCAATTTTAAAATGGTCCCAGCTGATTGTCGCTCACACTTCTCCCCACAGACGCTTTCTCATAATGGGCCGTCCTGTATGAACCAGCAGCAGCTCAAATCCCAGCTTCAGCAACAGCACCCACATCCCCAGCCACCGCTGCACCACCCCCAGACCCATCCCCTGCAGCACCCTCAGTCTCATGGCCCCATGATGGGCGCCAGCTGCAGCCTGGCTGCCCAGCAAGCGCTGTCCTCCCCGCAGTCCGGATCCGTCATCACCCAGGCTTCTTCCACCCTCACACACTCAGGGTGAGTACGGCTGCACACACCTTAAAGGGATAGTTCGGATTGTTTGAAGCGGGGTTGTATGAGGAACTTAAAGCATTGACGATAAGCAATGTACTGCAGTGGACGGGAGCAGCAGCAAAACATATTTTAATCGCCTAAAAGAAAGGCCAATTAAAAAAAAAAAACAATATCAGTTTAAGTGTACACTATATTTAGAATATTCTACCACTTTACCTTGCTTTACCACTTTGGGGTTTTAAAGGGTTAGTTCAGATTCACACACAATAACACAAACAAACTAACTGTTTGAGGTAGTGGTAGACCAGCAACTCCTGTGTTCTGCAAAGTAAAATTACAGTTTTTTTCAAAGGAGTCTGGTGGCTTTGAAGAGAGCATTGATAACGGCCTCAGTTCCCTGTCGGAAAGTGCTGTCTGACTGTAAGGGAAAGCAGTAAAATATTCTAAATATAGCATACACTTAAACTGATAATGTTTTTTTAGGTAGGCCTTTCTTTTAGATGGCTGAATACGTTTTGCTGCTGCCCCCGTCCACAGCAGAGCATTGCTTAGCCTCTGTGCTGGTAGTGTCTGTTTCTCCAAAGTGGGGGCGTGCCGACTGTTATTTACTGTAGGTAATACACTGACTGTGGAGAGTACTTCATAAAACGCCACTTCAAACAATCCGAACTATCCCTTTCATGCACAGATACTGCAGATACTCCAGATTTTACTTCATCTATTCATCCATGCAGCAATATTTATTCCCTTCATCTCACACCCATATTTCCTTTTAATGTTGCCTTTTTCTCACTCTTTCTTCCTCTCCTTTACCCTGTCTCGCCCATCCTGTTTTTGACGTATTATAAATCATTCTGTCTGGCATGGACTGGCATTTCCCCTACATAATTTATCACTGCACTAATGAACTGAGAGAAAGGAGGGGAAAAAAATCAAACATCAATTTACTGAGAGAACAAAGTCATAGCAAAAGAGATGGAGAACCGCTGCACAACACCCACTCAAACCCACTGACACTACCCACCCTGCCACCCAAATACTGCCTCTGTTATGTCTGTTAAGACTCAGCAGACCAGAGTCTCTCAGCGCCTGTGCAGCTTCCATGGCTCCCTGGTTATCACCCAGTTCAACCGACAGATTAGAGGAGTTCCTGTCTTTCATCTGACCGGCTCCTAGCAGCTGCTTTCCCTCTTCCTGACATTTCAACATTGGATTTGGATTTAATTCATCTGAATATCTCATTACATATACTGCGGGTTCAATGAACAATGTCACTCCAATTTTTCTTGGCGCATGCTGCTTGATGTGAACAATCGTATTGTTAGATTTTAGGTTACATTTATATTTTAAATGTATTTAATTATTCACTGATTAAAATTCCACACAACTTTAGGCGATGAAAAAAAGTAACATTGTGGCTAATAATACAAGCTCTCTAAAAAAAAAGAAAACACCACTTATTTAGTGCTGATTAAATATGCAACATCTATACATTACTCTAATGTGCACATTTTGTAACTGGGAAATATCGAAAAAATTGTATCTGTCAATGACTGTGACTGGATTATGATAAATAGTTCTAATTATAAGTATCTATAAGTTATGTGTAAAACTGTTTTTGTTTTTTCTCAAACACTCTTAAATTAACACTTCAACTTTATTTATTGCTTACACTTGAACTGAAACGTCATCTTCCTTCAGCACTTCTATATTCACTGCCAATATATTTCGCAAATTGGAATTTAACTGCAACTTCAACTTCTTTCATTGTTTTAACTATTTTAAATGTTTCAACTGCAATTCTTTTTAGCTACAAGGACACATCTTTTTTTTTCCAGAAAACTTAGTTTTTTATTGTTTTGTCCACTAGTCATAGTTATCACCAAATAAATTAGAACGGGCAGTTTCATTATTACATTGTGAAGCTTTGACAAATGTTTGTTGGACATTTTATGGGTTTATTGGAGAGGAGACTGTAGAGACAGGAAATAAGGAGAGAAAGATAGAGAATGATATGTAACAAAGGTCTCCAGCCAGACTCAAACCTGGGGAAATTTCACATACATGGTTAGTGCTTTAAAGGGGAACACCACCGGGTTGGAAAAGGTCAATCAATATTTGTGAACATGAGATCTATCAAAACCAGAAACCAGAGAAATAAGTCTCAAACTTGTGACGTTATTAAGACATCCATAGACAATAATTGGGAAATTTTGTGGACACACAAAATGTTTGTTCTCTTTTTTTATACCTCAATGAGCTTTATTCCATCGTAGTGTTTCCAGTTCTGGAACACATTTCTTCACCCATCTACTCATAACATTTCCCCGGGTGCTCTCAGTGTCATCTATAAATCTTTCCCAACTCGTTTACACCTGATGACATCACACATTTGAGTTTTAGCACTCTAGTTTTTGGAGTCATTTTAAAGCCTGCTCTTATCCGGACACCTCACAAAAATAAAAGCCTTCTGATTTCTGCTTGCAACACATATAGTAGACAAACAAAGCCTCTGTCACATGTCTGCAGTAAATGAACCAAGGTGCCAGAAGTAAATCAACGACATAATAAGCTCCAAACATCTACAGACAGGACCGGACTGTGGGGAGTTAGCTGACAGTTGATTATGGCATATAAATCAGTGCCAGCTGAATCCAGACAGCATGTTAGTCAGTGAAACCAGCTAAGTGTTGCTAAATGAACCACGGATCGTGTGTCTGACTGTTTCCCCTCGTGTTTACGACCGGTTTCCATGGTGACCTGGTCTCTGAGTGTCTGGCTGTTCGCCCGGTAGAACTGTTGTGGTTACGTGAGGAAATGCTGTTTTGGTTTGTCTGTACTTTGTTGTATGTTAAACGGGCCGCATAACCCAGATTCAGTGATGACATCATTGGCGATGACCTCAGCGCGGCCACGGCGGCCCACGCTCTCCGATTGGCTGAGAGCCAGAGCGGTTAGATCAGCACATGGCACCCCGGGTCTCTACGCCCCCTGCTGTGATCCCTGAGCTTCTCTCCTCCCTCTCAAGCTGTCACTTTTTTTCCATATCTCTGTTTTCTTTAACTTTTTTCACCCCATAATAGTTTCCACCGTCGTCGCTTCCCCTCAAACCTCTGTTTACGCCTTTAGGCTCACATACAATAACATTTTGATTTTTGTTTTCATTCGGCGGATGCTTTTGTCCAAGTTTTAAGTGTTGGTTCACCCAAATCACAAAACAGCATATTTTCTCACTTACTTCTAGTGGTTTGTAGCTATGTAGATAGTTTAAGTTTTATGTGCCCACATTTCCACCTCTGAGATTTCTTCCTCCACCCAGTGTTGCCAGATTTGACTGGCAACTCGAAATACAGTAATCCAATAAGAGCCTGAAGCCCATCTTTCTTCTCCCCTTTTTTTTTTTCTCCAGTGGGGTGTGATGACATTTTGTTAAAATAACACACACATGCAGGCAACCTCAGATCCTCCCTGTTATATTCTGTGGCAGAGGACGAGTACAAGAAGAGAAATCAAGTCATTCAGACAGGCCTAATAAGACATATATTATCTTCTAATAGTGTAAGTTTAGGAAAACTCAAAGCACCACAGTTACAATAATAAGAACATTAATCATTTTTGTATCTTGTATTGTATCTTTTTTTTTACATTAAAGAAATATAACAGACCTGAAAAGGCGATACACATTTTTACAAAGCTTTTGTCACTGAGGTATGAATAAATATTAATTTGAAAAGATACAAAAAAAAGCCAGATTCAACCGCCCAAATGATACAAAAAGGACCCCAAATGATTAAAAACTCTCCAAATCCAATTTTAGTCACCCAGTCAAATAAAAAGTAGCCCATCACCTCAGTCCAGTGGAGGTGAATATAATTAAGAGTGTTTTGCTCACAGCATTGAAAAATCACCTTTAAAAATTTGGAAATAGAAACAAATCTTTTCATAAAACAGATGTCCCTGTTGTTCTGGATAATCCACAGAACAATAGTTTTCATAGGGACTTTTTTTTCTCGACAGGAAGTGGTTCCAATGAACAGTGAGGTCTGTGGATTATCCAGGGTAACTGGGAAGTTGTTTCTGAAAATAAAATTTAAATGTTCAGTGTTTTGAGCACCCTAAACAAAATTCCAATCACCTCTATTGTATCAGGGTAAAAAATAGATGGATATTTAAAAAAATGGGACACAGACTGTACCTTTCTGGGTAAATCAGAAATGTAGTTTCTTACACAATTTTGTGTAAAAAAAAAAAAAGTCAGTTAGTTCTAGATTTGAACCTAGTCTGTCTTCTATCAACACTGTGCTTCATGTCATCCATTTATCCATCCCTAGTTTGCACAATGACCTTTTTTGACCATGTCTATGTATCTCAGCCATTAAAGCTATAAATGTTTAAACTTGCACCCCTCTCTGAACTTGATTAGTGAAACTTTAGCTGTCGATAGCTCTGACTCGTCCCTCTCTCTCTCCCTCTGTGGCTGACCACAGGCCGGTTCCCGGGTCGCTCTCCTCCCTCCTCCACATGCGGAACAGACACAGACAACCGCTGCCAGCCTCCTTACCTGGCACGCTTCCAGACCCCGCCATGCAAGGGGCATCTGCTCAGCACATGCCCGTAAGTACAGAGACTCACACACATACATTTGCATTCAGACATGTATGCATTATGATTTATAGATGCAGGTATAGTGGCCAAAGTGGTCAAGATCCCTGAGTTAGAAATATTCAATGCTGACAGAAAAATTCACTTCACTCTTGTGTATGAATTAATCAAAAGTGTCAAACTCCAAATGGATGTGACCTTGTGAGGTACTCTTTATACTTGAGGTCATGTATGTGCTATAGCTTTTCCTCGTCACGGTTAAAAGGTTATTTTTGTGTCAATTTCCTTTCTTATTCAGATAGAGAAGCAAATGTCATGTGTAATGGGTATACCAGGTCCTGTACACATCCACGCCTGTTCCTCGCCTCAGGTACTGAGCAGTCAGACATTTTCTTATTGCTTCTAAATGATTATTCCTTTCTCCTCTGGTACTTACATTACAATACTTTCTGTATGGGCACACCATATATTACAATCTAATCGCTTTCTGGCAGAGACGCATATATAGATTTATACCATTCTTATATTTGTATGGTAAGTAGGAGTCTACCGCCAGCAGCTGGTTCGCTTAGCTTAGCTCAGCTTAGCATAAAGGCTGGAAAGCTGGGAGAACAGCTAGCCCGGCTCTATCCAAAAGTAGCAAGGCTCGCCTGCAAGCACCTCCAAAGCTCACTAATTTACATATTATATTTCATCTCATTTAATTACAAACTCATGTGTAAAAACGACAATTCTCCATTTTACTGGGGGCCAGACTATTTGTTGGCTAGGAGCAGTAGCAGGCGGAAATCATCGCAGTTACGGCCATTGAGTGGCAGAAAGCATTCAACTTGAACATAAAAAAAAACATCTAAATTGGGAAAGAGCTGTTGTGCGATTGACTGTACAAATAGATTCAACAACTGCCGAAAGCTAAAGAAAAGAAAAGCAAATGGCAATTGTCATTTTGCGTCAGGTATGTTGGATTTTTGAGTACAATGATATCTTTATATACCGTCAACATCCTGGAAATATATGTAGCCACAGATCTTCTGAATCTGCATCAAAGTCCTGCATCAGAAGCACTGAGGTCCAGACAAAGGAGGCACACCATGACATCATCATTTAAGCAGATCATCGTTTTGTTTTACTCCTGGTTCCCAGTTTGCCCTACTAACGTCAGCCATGTTGCAGGATTTCGTTTTGCCCCTTTTGCCAATCAGTTCGACTGAAGGGGGCGTGTAATGGTGGGAAAGTGACCAGTGGCCAGTCTTCCCATTTGCCTTCTATTTAACATACAAATAATGAGAGTGGTATCAATCTTCTTATACAATTCTCCGCCAGAGTAAGTGTATTTCTCAAAATGTCGAACTTTTCCTTCCTTTCTGTGATTTCAGCAGGCTGTTCACATCTCTGCTACAGCCACAAAACACTCATTCTGCCTTTGGCTTATTCTTTTCTAATCAGGATAGACGGGAAACAGAGTGTAATTCTACACTTTAACACACACACACAGACATACACACACACACACACACACACACACACACACACAGGTTTGCACCACAGGAAGTCACAATCTACATGCTCTCCTTGGCTTTCTTGGTTGTTTTATTTTCCTTGTGTCAACATGCTCTCAATCTCCCCCCTTGTAAATTTTACATGTTTCTCTTTCTAGGTGCATGTAGTATGAATTGTTAAGTATATGTGCTATCAAAAGCAACTTCAAAGGGAAAACTGTGAAATCGCCTCGCATCCACACACACACACACACACACACACACACACACACACACACACACAC
>CALSCE010010855.1:7346535-7362763 GCA_943593645.1 Bovichtus variegatus | reverse complement strand
GAAGAAGAAGAAGAAGAAGAAGAAGAAGAAGAAGAAGAAGAAGAAGAAGAAGAAGGTTGCTTAGGGGAGAATGGGGTGCTGTTAAAAAATGCTGACACTCAGGCTCATTTTAGGAGTTAGACACTTGACATTAAGGTACTTTTAGTGTTTTCCAAGTCAAAATGTAAATATCCTGCTCTTCTCTGTTTTATTACCATTACAAAGTATGAAGGGAGAGCTATAGTTTGGATAGGTTAGATAGGTAGACGTGCGGTTGTTATCTTAGTCGCTAGCCAAACATCCCAGTTGGGGCACTTGTCACATTCTCTTCGGGTTTGGTTGTCAATTGTAACGTGTATTTTTTCAGTTTCTCTTTTCTCGATGCAGGAGATTTGCTAGGTTGTTGCATTTCAATTAAATTAAACTTTTGAAAGATAACATAGGTACAGCCAACCCCCACAGTGTGTGACTGTCACACGACCAATTTTTACAGTCCATATCTTTTGAACAGAACAGGCTTAAGGAGAGTAAGGTCACTCTATTCCCACTTGATACTTTAGGCTTACACAAATAAAAGGGAATATATTAAGCGAACAGTTTTTGAGGGATTCAAATGAAAGTAAAAAGCGTGACGAATCCTGTTCTCCCCTCCTGCTTGGGAGTGGCAGAAGCTGGATGTTTTAACTGTTTCTTCAAACTTTTAGCAAACAATCTGAACTTTGCTCTTCACTTTTAGTTAACTTTCTCAATTGTTCATCCATTACGTTTGGCTAACTATTTCAAATGATCTGCTTACTTGCCAACTAGGCTTCACACAGTCTCAATCGCAACTGGTGATGTTAATGTCTACGAACAGAGATTTGAAGAATAACCATGGGACGAATAAGTCATAATCCCTCATGCACACAAGAGACACACATACCTACATTTATGCGCACACGCATGCAACTTTCCTTGAGAAGCGAGTGATGCAATGGTTTCCAGAGCTGAGCTAATGGATGACTGTTGGAGCTCCTTGCATTTCCAGCACAGAGCAAAGGCCTCAAACTCTCCCTGATTGCGCTTCTCATTCTCATGCATATCTGTTGGTAGACATCATATGTGTGTGTGTGTGTGTGTGTGTGTGTGTGTGTGTGTGTGTGTGTGAGAGACAGAGAAATACAACCCTTGGGGAAGCCCCCTCTCTCTGGGAGGTCATTTCCTGTCTGGCCATTTCTCCATAGTATTCCTGCATCCCTGCTCCCCCTCTGTATCCCTCTCTGTCTCTCTGAGGAACACACACATTGAGAAAAACACTCAGAGAGTTGGCCTCAGACACAGTGGGACCAATCCAGTTTTATGGCAGTTGCCTGGTCTGTGTCAGAACGGAAAGGACTACACAAAAGACTTCGTCACCACAGATTGGCTTTCACTGTAGCATCAGAAATATGTTTAATGTAGTATCATTTGGAGGAGGATAGGGATGAAGGATTCATTTCCGAGAGAGCTCAGTGTGTAAATGAGATGGAAACAGGCTCAAACGATCTGGGGAAAGTGAGAGCGGCGGATCAGAGGAGGGGGAAAGTGAGTGCAATGTTGTCTGATGTAGACAGAGATTGTTGTGAGGGGGGAAAAAAGTGTGTGTTCAGGAGTTGACCCAGATTTGCAAAGATTCTGGCACAATAGGCAGCATTGAGGACCCCGCACAGAGCTGCCTGCCCCGATGCCGGCACACAATGAAGACTGTAAACTGGTTTCACCAGACCGTTCTTTCATCACCTCCCTCTCCTCCCAGCGGGCCTCTCACCGTCCAATCAACCGGCCGCACAACATTTCAGCCTCTCGGCGGAGAGATCGAGTGTGTATGTGGGAGAGAAACCCAATTCCATCAGGGAGAGACAGTAACAAGGGGTGGTAGATGTGTCTGCACCTGAGCACGCCTGTTTCATGAGACTGACAAATTTGATGTGTGCCAAAGTGTGTCTGCATGTAATAAAGAATATCCAGGCCGGTGCAGGTGAGTTTGTGTGTGCATGCAAATGAGCTTATGCTGCAGCGTATGTAGGTCACCGAGGAGGGTTATGTTTCTCCTGCACAGGCTTTAGGTGTTGCTACAGCTTATCCATAAATGAGGGACAGAGACAGACGAGTGTGTTTGTGTGTGAGAGACTGTGGATGGAGGAATGAAGTCAGTTTTTATGATGTACAGTTGTACAAGCAACATGATTATACATGATTAAATAAAAAAAAATTATACTTTTTGAATGCAAGTACTAAGATACTGCTGCTGAAAGGATTTCCCTCTAGCATCAGAAATAACTTTAAGCAAATATGAACTTACTGTCAGCAGCTAGTTTAGCTTAGTGCAAAGACTGGAATCAGGGAAAGATCTCGCCTGGCTCTGTCCAAAGGTAACACAATCTGCCTTCCAGCCCCTCTAAAGCTCACCTATTAACACACTGGCTGTGTTCCAAATCCATGCTAACATACTATTCATACTAAGTATGACGTAAAATTGAGTATGTAGTGCGTTCCAACTGCATAGTATGGATTTTGTGTATGCGAGAAATGCCCGGATGTATACTAGATTAGCAAGAGCTTCTAAATATGAGACGGGAGGTTACTAGACGCCCCAATATGCATTGCAGCTCTCCTGACTGTCAGTTAAATAATTAACCGTTCGAATAAGGTAATTACGATAATGAAGGCGAGTGACGTTCAGGGACAGCGAGGAGGAAAAGAGCAGGAGCTCACGTAGAAAATGTAGAGTAGAAAACATTGAAATATTCAAATCATTTTTCTTTTAAAATATATTAAATTTACTGGACGAGGTAATGTTGATTTGTATTTGTGATGAACAATTTTCATTCAACGGGTAGCTCCGACCGGTAACATCATGATGGTACGGTCATGTGAAGCAGCCTATCACTTTAGTTTACTTTGGCGTGAACAGTCCACTGGTAATGGCATATTTAATCATTCATTTAGTAGCCATTATGCAGAACATGCTGATTGAGTACGTAATATGGAGTACATACTTTTACCCAACTGGTCAAATACTAATCAAGACCTTCAATGAAATAAAAACATTTAAAAGTCCCACACATTGCAACAAGGCTAAAATGTGAAAAAGTATTTCAAATTCGGCATTTTACCACACTGTGACAGAGAAAGCACACACAGCAGGAATGAGAGTGTAAGCCATCACGCAAAGTCACAAACTTGCAGGAAGTTGTGTTCGTGAAAACATGTGCATCCTATTGTGAGTCAGAATGCAAGGATCTCAGCGGCTCACTTTTCCCTCAGGGCCTAACATGCATGAGAGAGACAACCCGTATGGGACACGTCCTGGTAACCTAATACTGCATGAAACCAGCACGTATCTGGGGCTTATTTTAGTAATCAGTGGAAAGGATGGGCCACAATGAAACAGCTTTGTTCCCCCAGATTAGTCCTCCAACAGGCCTTTAATCAATAGCAAATAGTTCAAACAGATAACAGATTGTCCATGTGTGTGGCAAAGTTGGATAGCATGTGTGGGTCCATTTGTGCATGTGTGTGTGCGTGTACTTTTGGTTGAATTAGGAACATGTATGTGTTTCTTTATGTGAAATCTACATTTGAAGTTTCTTTAAAGACTCAATATGCAAGGGTAAAGAAATGAGGGCGAAACAAAGGGAAGGAAAAGTGACGATGAGGAGCTGGGATTGTGTGTCTCTGTGTGTGTGTGTGTGTGGGTGTGTGTGTGTGTGAGGAGAGTTTACATGAGCAACAGCTGCTGGGAGCGTTAAGTGCTTTAGCTGGAGCCGAGAGTCACAGATCTAGTCCATGCTCACACGCATTAACGGTGTGTGCGTGCCTGTTTGTTTGGGAGTGGATGAGTGAGTGTGTTTATGCACTTAAGAGGGAGATGGTGAAAGAGACTCTATCCCCTCTGTGCAACATGACAGAGAGATTGAAGACACTGTATGTTATATGGAAGATGCAGGCACATTTTAGGTGCACCTAAATGCATATAAGTGACAGAAGAAGAGTGGAGGGAACACCTGGGCCCCATGCCTGTAACCCTTCACATTCCCACTGCACAACTACCCCAGTTGGTTCCCATAGCAGGAAGTAGAAAAGGAGGGCAAGACGGAGGGGGGGGGGGGAACGTAGGAAACATAGAGTCGAGTTGCAGCAAATAAAAAATAATCACCATCGCGCAATTGCAAAAGAGCATGTCACAAACAGCTGGCACCGAAAATGAAGCGTGGAGCGAACGGCTGATTGCAACAGCACATCATGCAACGTGGGAAACGCATTTGCTTCGGCATTCCTCTGCTCCAGCCTCTCCTGCCTGACCTCCTAGGGGTCATGTTTTGTCGTTGAGACCGACATGTTCAACAAGCCGGAGGGGTGGGGGGGGGGGGGAGAGCGAAGGAGGGCAAAACTTTTTAGGTTTCCAGTTGACCCTGTGAGAGTTAAAAACGGAGGGAATGGAGCAGGGGAAGGGAGGAAGGGAGGTACTCAACATCTGGAACAAATTAGAGAGCATGCTATTGCCCTGTTGAAAGGGTGGAGAGAGTGGAGGGGGAGATAGAGGACTAAGGAGGGCAGTGTAAAGGATAGAGTCTCTGTGTGTGTGTGTGTGGGTGTGTGTGTTGTGTGCGTGTGTGTGTGTGTGTGTGTTTTGGGAGGGTAACCCTTTGATCTACCAAGTTTGATAGAAACTGTCTGCATGCACATAATCAGTCTCTATCACATAATTACACCGAGACAATGTAATGCCTTGAGATCCCTGAGCAGCACAGAAGATAACCTTCATGCTCAGGAACTCAAGCACCCTGGAAACTGTGACAGGCTGCACTAAGGCATCAAAGTAAGCACGAAAACACTCATATGCACGTGAAGTCTGGATTAGCATCACTCAAGCAAACATAATGCAAAACAAGTCACAAATAAGAGTACAGAAAATGTGGCCTTTATGAGTCATTAACACAAAGTCGTCACTTAGTAACTCAGAGAGTCGACATCTGATCTGCAGATGTCGACTCTCTGTCGAGTCCCCACGCTGCATTGCTTCTGTGCAACATCGCCCTCTGCAGACATGGAACATTTCAGCACCAGGGGCAAACAGTACAGTAATATACAGTGACATAGTGCTGATTTCTGCTAAGAAACTTCATTATTGCTGGATCACCAACCGGCACAGTGGGCAACTCAGAGCCCTGAAGACTCCAGGCTGATTGTGTGGCAATTAGTTTGGGGTCATTTGATTAAATACAAATGTGTTTCTTTTATGCATTCAGCACTACATCACAATATAAACTGAAATGATAGCCTTGAGACAATTAACTCAATCTTAAGTCTCCAAGTTAAAATCTAGTTGGAAGCACACTTTTGCTTTCTTGCCGGGAGTGAGACGAGAAGATCGATGCCACAAGCTACTGCCAGAAGCAGGTTAGCTTAGCACAAAGAGAAAGCTAAGCTAAACTAGCTGTTTAGTCGTTAAGACCAACATGTGGACTGAGCAGGGGGAGAAAGATGTGGGAAACAGATGGCCTGGCTCTGTCCAAAGATAACAAAATCCACCCTACCAGCACCTCTAAAAGCTCACTAATTAAAAAGTTATATTTAGTTTGTTTAATCCCCACAAAAACTGAACCCCTGGCAAAGAAAAAAAAAATGCAGCTCACAATCTCGAGCCCTCTAAAGGCTTAAAAAGGTCAGAGTTCATGTTCAGATATAGAACAGGGACCCTGTCAGTCTTGCTCAAGGGCACTTAAACTTCTAAGAGAAGTTCTCTAGTTGAAGGGTGTTGTCTCTCTTCATTTCCCCCTTCACTCTTAAGGTCAAATTGCACAGTGCACGGAGCTAAGCAAAAGAAAGATCATATTATGCGGTTCAAACAGCATTAGACCTGTTCTTTGCCTCTTTGTTAAACAGAACTCCACACGAGCTCACTGGCACCCAGCAGTACTCTGATTTCCTGCATGAATACAAGCTGCTTATTGTGCAGTAACCATATATAACCTATAGATGACACTGTCATACACAATCTGCCTGTACAATATGAGTGTATGTCTGTCTGCGTGTGTGTGTGTGTGTGTGCACTGTAAGTGACAGTAATGTGATAAGGGGTATAAATAACTATACTGGCACACACAGACTCACAAGTATCATGTATCAGCTTCCATTACATTATCTTATTGATGAGCGTCTCACTGTCTCTTCGTCATCAATCCCTTTGTTAAATAAGACTTAAAATGTGCTATTAGTGGAAAATGTTTGAACGGCATCATCAATGTGTGTGTGTGTGTGTGGATCAGAGTCTGTCTCCAGGGTGTGTTGCCTTGTGGCTATAACTGTGCACTGCTCAGGTAAGTACAAGGGAATCCAGCTGGGTTTGACCAGGAAGAATCTGTGATATAAACACTGATAATCTTTTCTTTCTGTGTTTTCCACTCCCAATGTCACATGTCTGCCCGTCAGCAAATCAACATTCATTTTCTCCCAGTGCCAACATTCCTTTGAACTCCCCCAAAAAAAAAAAAAAAAAAAGCCATTAGTTGTGTCGGTTTTAAGTTTCTGGCCACACCCAGCTCTCACTCTTCCTGTCAAAGACGTGTTTTTCACCCTTTTAGTTTTCCTTGCCCTCTGTTGCCATAGGAAGAAGGCCAGGCAGGAAGTGACGGCCTCATGATCATGCAAAGGAGGACATTTGTTTTGTTGGGTAAACAAATCTGGGGCATGAAGGTGGTTCAGAGAGCTATACAAGGACAACAGAGGTCGACCGGCGGAGCGGAGCTTTCTCCGAAGAAGACGTGAGGAGCATAACTTTAAAACTGACGGACGTTAAATAGAAACACATAAGCACATGCTCATTCATTCACCCACACGCTCATTCGTCTGGGTGCAATCACACAACTTCTCTCGCTTACTCATCGTTCCAGAGAACAGTCAACACTTGTGGTTAAAGCCAGCTTTTGCAACCAGTATGTCTGAAGAAAAGCAACAAACAATCTGTCATTGGACTGTTCACTGTGTTGTGAAGCAATGACCATAGACAGATTATTGAGACATACTGTATCTCCACACCTACTGGCATGTATTCATCCACAGCAAGTTAAAGGAATTCATTAGTCGATTAGCAGAAAAATGATCAATTAATCGCTTGAGTCATTTTTCAAGCAGAAATACCACAAACAGTCACTTGTTCTAGAGAACAAATAGCAGCTTCTCTTTGTCTTAAGTGGCAATAAGCTGAATATATGTAGGTAAATTGCAAAACGAGCAATGGGGATGGCTTTACAACACATCATTGTTTATTGTCTGAGAATGTTAGGTGGCAGTCGTTGGCAGTGAAAAGAGGATGGCACAGCATTTTATTTATTTACAAAGCACTTCTTGGCAAAGTACCTGCATTGGTATCTTACATGCCTTTTTAATTATAGATCAACTTCACACTGCACTAGGCCTGTTTGTTGTACAATATGGCGATGTGTTTTGTAACTTTGGTGAGCTTCTATTGTTTTACTGTAATGTATTGTACTGTAATCCGGGTGTCCTTGAAAAAGAGAGCTTGCTCTTAAGAGCCTTGGATAAATAAAGGTTATAATAATTGCATTCCTAATTTGTTGTTACATGATGGAGTACGACTTTAACTGACCTCTGAAGCTCCCTCATTTGTTCTTCAAAACTTGTTTTTAAGGGCGCATCGTTTGACTCCCCTTAACCAACATTCATTGAGATAAAGAGGACCATCTCTTTGGAACAACCTACTTCAATCATTACAATCAACATCTACCTTATTGTTACTTAAAAAACATCTCAAAAGGGCTTTAATGAGTATGTAACACTGTATGTAAATTGTACATTACCATCAATTTTGTATTAATGATTACTTTTGAAACTTGATGAGATGTGCAATCTTTGTTTTTATCCTTTTTCTTTATACACAAGTATGACTTTCATTATTTAATACTTTAAACTAATATTAGGTATATTCATAAGCCATGTCAGCTTCTAACTTCTTCTGCATAATGTTCAAACTTTTCTTAAATTCGTACGTATTCGTATCTTTTATACATATAACACAATTAGTGTTGTGGTCAGAGATTTAGGGGGGGGAAGGCCCTGTTTTTAGGTGGTTGCAATTTCTAAACCAAAAAGAAAATCCAAAATCAAAAGTGAGACTGCAAAGCAAGCATGTAATTCATGTGAAAATGATAGCTATGAATACAGGGTAACAAACACAAACAATGACACATTAGCACATTAGCTCATTAAAACACGTATTAACATGACTGTACGTGAACAGCTGGGAATCACCTGACACCACATTGTCTGACGTTAAACTTTCACCTTGATTGTAATTTTTCCGTCTTTGACACGTCTACGTCACTTTATGGTACGTTCAAAAAAAAAAAAGGTGTCCGCCCAGCCCTTGGTCCCGCCCCTTGGGGAGGTTCTCCTCGACTATGATTGGCTCAGTAGCGCGTCGGTCACTCCTGCCCACGAAGCAGACCCCTCCTCCTCCACATAGCTCCGGCATCGTAACGAGGAGCAGCAGCCCAAAGCCAGGTACCGTATGTCTCTACTCTCGGGATAGGATGCTGTGTCTTTCGCCACAGAACCGTAAGCATATCCTGTCATTAATACTCGAGTGAAACGGTGTGTGTGTGTGTTCGTACCTGCTGTCGCCGACCTCCCGTTTGAACTGAGCGGCAGAGTTGACAGCGCTCCTGTCGTGGCTTTAGTTGACCGTTTGAGAAATAGCGCTTTCGATAGAATTATTAATGGACTTCCTCGTGACATTCCCTGCTAAATAGGTGTGTGAAAGCGTCCGTGTACGTCCAGTTTCATGTGCTGTTTTGGGTTTTTATTGAGGCTTGGGTGTGAGCGCCGGGTTCACGACCACATGGGATATATTGTACATTGTGTCTGCGCTGACAAGTTTGAATTGCTGTGTTGGCTGTTGGCAACAGGAACTGAGCAGCACGGGACACCTGTGGTTTCTCCCCGTGGAGTTAAGTCCCCATTAATGACTATTATATTCAACCAATCCGCATCGGTTGCTGTGCTGACATCATCCCCAGCACAAAGATAACTATTATTCCTGCATTTATTCATATTGAGAGAATAGTTGGGGATGTAGTGTTGCTAGTCTGGTCTGATTTTTGATGGGAGATATTCATTCAAAGTTGCTGTGGTGAAGTTACTGTATGGCAGTGTTTTTTAGATGGGACACTATACTTCACAAATCCTGTGTTTTAGTTATAGGTACAGTACAGAGTATGTTTTCCAGGAGGCCACACGCACACTATTATAGCTGAAATGATTAGTTGATTAATCGATTAGTTGATTGTTGGATAGGCAAGCATTCTAAAATTCAGTTAATAGTTTAAGTCATTTATTCATCAAAGAAATGCCCCAAACATCAGCTTATCTGATGTGAACATATGCTCGTTTTCTGCCTTCAATAATAGTAAACTACTAATAATTAAATATCTTATGGTTATGGACTATTGGCATGACATTTGAAGATGTCATTTTGAACTCTGGGAAATCATGATGGGCATTTTTACAACTTTTTTTTTTAATGTAAATAAATGATTGTTGGTTGCATCCCACAACAATAATTCGTTAAATGATCATCATGAGCAGTTCAGGGGTTTCACTTCAGGCTTTTGTGGCGCTTGAGTGGCTTTGTTTTTAATAAACTGTAAATCAATACTTGGCCTGAGCGCCTCTTAGTACAAACAGGATCATTTTATGCATGAGTGGTGATGGCATCACTAGCCCTGTGCCATTCACAGACAGCCTGTGGGCACACGTTGGCAGCCCTGTGCCCCCCAAAAAAACTATAGAGCGCTGATGTTTATTGTTAACATATCTAAACCGAGGGTGAAGCAGGTTTACAAAGCTGTAATGACGTTAGCCTATAGAATATGTGTTGGTTTTTACATTACAGAGGACATACACACTCCCACACTCACCAAAAAGCCTTTTCACAAACTACTGACAGTTGTTCTCTTTCTAATCTGGCAGCTGAAACAATTAATGGAAAAGTAAAAATATAGAAAAAAAAAAATAGATCTGCAACTATTTTTGATATTTGATTAATCTTGGAAGAAATGTTTTAAGCAACAATGTCAACAATTCTTTGGTTCCAGCTTGTTTGTGAGGATCCTCAAAGTGACTATTTGATGCTTTTTACCGATTCATATCATTTTATAATGAATACATTTGTTTTTGGATTGTTGGCCGGGTAAAATAAGACATTTGAAGATGTGAGAGAGGGCTCTGGAAATGTCTGATGTCTCTGACACTTCAAAGACCAAGTGAGCCTGAATTAATTAATCAAGAAAATAATTGCCATATTAATTGGGGGAAAAAAGATGATCATTAGTTGCTGCAAGAGGAAAAGTAGAAGTAGCAAGAGGCTGCCCTGCAAAACAACAATCTGGGTTTAAACCCAGGTGTTGTTTCTGTCCTGTTGAAGAGCCCTTAAGCAAGACACTGAGACTCCCGACTAACTTTAGGGGGCGCTGTTCCAGGCTTTGTCCCTCTGAACTTGGTGATCTCAAGCAAACTGAGGATTGTGCCACAGGTATATCTCTCATGTCTATCAGTCAGCTAATTGCAGTTCAGCCCAAAATGTTTATTCTTGCTGCAACATTTCTGGGCGTAAACATCCAGCATGGCTGTCGTGACTCACTGAGTTATCTCTATGTCACTCTCTCCTTTACACAACACCCACTTAAAAGCTGGTAAATACAGCATGCTTTGACTAATACACCAAGTGGCCACTCTGAGAATAGCCCACCTGTGGTCTCTTGTGGTTTTATAAGGTTATAGGATGATGTGCCCTACTTTCAGTTGACACTCAAGTGAAATCATTTTTTTTTCTGCTGGCACAGACTCTATAAATAACCCCATGTTTTATGCCCTCAGATTTTCCCTAAAGAACAAACAAACTGAATATATTCTTGCCTTTGCCTTTGCCTTGTTTTTTGTTGTTGTATCCATAGCAACCCGTGATTGAGCAGTAACACAAAGTGTCCCTTGTCTCAGCAGGAAAGAGACCGAGAGACATCTTTTAGTAATGTGGCTTTTCAAAAATACATCGGTCAAGAATCTATGGGAATGCTGGCTCTTAAGCTTGTTCTCTTTCGGTCTCTCTTTGAGTGCACATGCAATTAACTGACTGCTGAATGGCACATCGAGGCTGATTTTTTTTACCTCTTTGATCACTCGCTGATGCCTACATCAGTTTTTCTCTGCCTGCATACAGAAAGCTCGGGCACCGTATTACGTCAGATTAGAAATCCCGTTAAAATCACTCAGTCGGACATCATGTCACAGGTCAAATAAGCTGAGTGCTACTGCCACCGACCAGTGCAAAACCATATGCTGCAACACATCGGTTTCGTGAAATTTGGGTGTTGCTCTATGAAGTAGCTAGATAATATTGCCAGATGTGAGTCTATTTAAAGCCGGCTCTGTTTGATAATCAGCGGATCATGCACAGCTTTAACTCAGTAATTCTGTGAAGAAGCTTTACTGGAAGATATTGCCGCCTTATTTGAGGTAAAGTCACATATGGGCCATCTGTGAGGACCTTTTTGCAGTCCCAGTCAGCTTGTAATGGGGAGGATATACAACTGTGTGCACAGTCAGGTTAATAGCAGTCCTGCTGTTGCAAGAATGTGTATTGGCAAAACCAGGTGGATTGGCTTCCAAGCCCATGTCTGTGTGTTTGTCATGCCAGGACTGGAAACTCCAGCCTGACAATTCCTCAGGCTTCAGTTTTTCTGAGATCCTGTCATGGAAACTGGTGAGGCTTTGTTATATGGAAGCCACAGGGCTTTCTGTAAATACACAATATGTGTTGCCTGTAGCTATGGTGTGGGCCTACTTAATGACTTGTTGAACAATTGTTGAAGTTTTAGTTGAACAATGTCGTTCTTTTAAAAGCAGTATTCCTAAAGTGCATTTCTTCCTGTGCACAGCGTTTGGCACATGAAAGCTTTGAGGAAGCACCAGTGGTTAGTGTGATGGCCATTTGAGGAGGCTGACTACTTTGTTGGTTGCTGGGAATGGGACAAGTAGAAGAAAAATGTCTGCTCTGCTTTTGTCTCCTAGCAATAAACCGGTCTGGGCTCACCCTGGAAACTGGTTTTAAGCCCTATCTTGAATTCAAGTGGAGATATTTGTTCTCATTGTAAGGTAATTCTAGGTTATTTTAACAGCCTTTATTCTTATATTTTGTCTCTTAATTTAATAAAAATGTTTCTTACTTTTAATGGTGGTTGAGGGGGACCGATATGTAATGTCATGTCTTTTAAGCTACTGGATGCCTAAATTTCCCTCGGGATCAATAAAGTATCTGTCTATCTGTCTGTCTATCTGTCTATCTGTCTTTTCCTTTTAGTGCAGTGAAATAGAACACATGTTACAGGGGAACACAGAAGAGCATACCGAAGGTAGACTAATTTACTGTGCACAGGTTTGTCGTAAGGCCTCACATCACTTATTTCATACAAAATGTGTCCCATGCAGAACCACTGCTGTCACACTTTCATATATCCAGACAAACCAATAAATATCCAATTTGCTTCATTCCTCCCATCAGCTGATCTCATGAATGCTGACACATGTTTAAAAAGGAAAGAAACACACAAACTAGTCACTTCTATCACCTTTTTAAACCTTTTATTCCCTCATTGGACCTTGTGACTCCGTGGCCTTGGCCCTTGCCGTGAAAATGACCTCTTTCCAACTTAACAGATAATTTACAAGTTGTTGTGCTATCAATGATTGACTCCCATTACATAAGACTAAAGGCAAAATCCAAGCACTTCTAGTCTTACAGTGCAGGAGGCTCAGTGGTGTACAATACTACAGTAATCACTCAGTCGAGGTAAGTAGGGCACTCAGTGGGATGTTCTGGGACTGACATGCCCCAGCTTCATTTACAGATTTTACAGTTCATCTATGGCAAATGGACTAATACACAGCTTCTGTGCAAGCTTTTAAGCTTGTAAAGTGAGAGGTAGTGACAAATCTGTGCACACAGTCAGTGGCAATTTTTGAGGTTTAGCTCAAAGGAAGTGTTTTGTCGCAAACTTTGCTGCTGAGTTGTGTGAAAGTGAAAAGGCTGAGGAACGGAAGGCAGGGCTGAGTGTGTTATGTAAAGCGTTCATAATCGTGATTGTATTCTTCCAAGAATTCAGTCAGAGATGGAAATTTGCCATCCAGACCCTGAGGTCTTACATTACATGCCGATACGTAATGTTTTATGGTTTGATGAACCCTTTGTTGTTAAAAGCCGAGACTACATACAGTTGTATTTACACAGATGTAGATATGCAGAAGTTATGTGTAAATTCCTGAACCTACTTTATGTCCATCAAGCGTCAGATGCAGCTGAAGACGCCAGACATGTCACAGCCTGAAAAGTGTGAACACAAAGACTTGATGAGCTAATTCCAGCTCCCCAAGTTTATCATTTTAAGCCTACTCAAATATGTTGTCTGTACTTTTAGTCTGTGCTCCAAAACTGTGAAGTAAGTGGGCCGTCCATGTGTTTCAGGCTGCTTTTAGCCCAGTGTTGACCGTAGCTAGCTGTGTGTTATGGTGTGTCGGGGGTATCGAGGCACGGAGCACATTCTTTCCTGTTGATGACTCACGTCCTGGGCATGGTACTGACTGCGAGCGAGGCTTTGGGGGAACTACAGTATACACACACACACTCAACCACCAGACCGTTTGCAGAGGATGTAGCTTGCAGCAAATCCAAGAATTTACACAAATTTGCATGCGGGCACACACAAAGCAGATAGGCATTCCCTCGCTATGTTAATCCACCAGACCGGGATGTGCCCTGCTCACATGTACATTCACGTTAAAATGGCTGAGATTAGTATTTGACAGTATCTGCATACAAAGGGAGTGGCATTAAAACACGCATAGAGGTATAAGCATACACAGCCAGGTTGGGGCATGGAGAGGAATGAATGTTACGTCACAGTGAGAGTGTTGTGTTCCCTGCTCATCCCATGCGACCATAAACATGTACAGTGCATAATATCTCTAAATATTTAGAGGCACAATGCAAAACTCTTCAAATGTGCAGAAGCAGAACAAATGCACTTTGTTTTTTTTTGTTTTTTTATTGCAGTTGGTTTGGAATCATACATTTTGTACAGCGGAATTTAGCAAAAATGATAACAACAAATTGTAAACAAATCAGTGCAAGCTTTACAAAGACCATGCGTGACATCACATAACCTCCTGGCAGAGCTTCAATCGCAACATTTGATCAACACATGAAAGAAGCATTCAAAATTGAAATTCAAATCTAAAACGCTGATACAGGAGGAGGCTAGGGAAGCGAAGGAAGTTACATTTGCTGAAACCAGTCGGTGGTGAAGCTGCAAGGATCCACTTCTCGGTTTTGCAGAATGCAGATTGTGTGACCGACAAATGCATAGGAGCTGCTTAGTGTTAGAAATAGGCTTTAGACATATGGTAACGTCTGCCACATGGAAATAGAAGTGGCCTCTCTGGAGTCATAACCTTTCTTTGTTATTTTCAAATGCTAGTCTTGTTTGTATGATGCTCTGCACACTCAAATTAGAGACGCACCGATACAGATATCAGATATCAGATATTGGTCCGATACTGACTCAACTCACTGTGTCAGTGTGAGAATGGGCCAATCTTGTATCGGATACCATTATTTTTTAAATAAATAACAATTTATTAAATTGTATATTGGTGTATTTATTTGTTACATTTTGTTTTACAAAGTTAGCAAAGCAATGTTTAGGTCAAGCGTGGTGTTGCCTTACACATAACATAATGATCCCAGTCACCCCCACAAAGTGAGGCATACAGCTTATTAATTAAACGCCAATATCGGATTGGTAGTCCGTATCGGCCGATACCCAAAGTCCAGGTATTATACTGAATAAGTCGGGTCGGTGCATCCGCATCTCCAATGGGAATTTCTGCTGTTTTTCTGATGTTCACGTGCTTGTTTACAAGTAGGCCTTCGAACTTAAAGCTTGTATGTTACCGACATGGTGATGAATACAGACTTTTAACATTTATAAGAGATTATGTGTGTACTCAAAAGTATGACAGTCCACACAAAGCTCAGTGAGAGCACATTTGAATTCAGATGGTGCGAGTTGAACCTTGAACTGAGTGCGTTAGAGCTCATGATAAAGAATTAGCTTCTCATGTGGTTTTCTTTTCTGGATATTTGTGTCTTGCTTCCTTAAAACAAAGATTCTTTGGACTATGGGGCTTTCTTCATCCTCAATTAAGGCTGTTCAGTTAGTCAGACTCGCAGTGAGTCAGGTATTCCTCGGTTTCTATCTGTCTGGTCCTGCACACTGCCACTGTCCTCTTTAAAATAACCTTTGTGCTCTGACATTAGTTTGTTTTCAACCTTTCTCCGCAGTGCTGACTGTTGTGGTGTGGCCTTCAAAGGTCAGAGTGATGCTCGTGGCGGCTCTGCTGTGATCTCTGTTGCTGCGGTTTCCACAGAAACGAGACAACGGTGGGCAGAAAGCAGTCAAGTCACAAAAAGATGACGTCGTCGTCACCCACTCACAGCGACAGCAGCGGCTCCTCTAAGCACGACAGTAACCAGGTATGTGTGTGTGGTGCTTTCATGTACAGTATGAGTTTTTGCTATGTGAACGAGAATGCTTACAGCCACTGTTAGCCTTTCAGAATTTGTTTTTCTTCTCAGTTCATATCACACTAGGTCAAATATTATTACTGTGTGTGTGTGTTTACCGGTTAGTTGTTTAGTCTATAAAATGTTAGAAAATGAAAAATGTTCATCCCAGTTTCTCAAAGTCCAAGGGGATGTCTTTAAATGTCTTGTTTTGTCAGTCCAAAACCCAAACACTTTGATATGATATAAAACATTTTCAAAAGGCTTAAAACAGCATTCCTGCCATTTTTGCATGAAAAAATTACTTTAATGATAAATCAATTATCAAAATAGTTGATCATTTCGATAGATTAAACGTTCCAGCTCTAGTTGTCTACATCAGAGGTCTTCAACAGGGGGTCCGCAACCCCTAGGGGGCCCGCGGCGGTACTGCAGGGGGGTTGCAAAATTTTTGCTTGATTAGACATTTTTTAAATATTTTTTTACTTCTTTTTTTATTTTATTTTTTAAAACTAATTTTTTCCCCACAAATTTACATTGTGGACATATGACCTGTGTATTAATTGAATAGCTTAGTATTGAATGCACAAT
>CALSCE010010855.1:7291870-7327121 GCA_943593645.1 Bovichtus variegatus | reverse complement strand
AGCTTTTGGTGGAGGTGCTGGAACCTTGGGTTTCACTGCCGGGGCCCCGTGACAAGGCCCTCTTTTTGGTGGGGCAGCTTTTGGTGCCGGTTTTGGAACCTTGAGTGCCACCGCCGGGGTCCTCCTGGGGGCTGCCGGGGCTTGAGATGAATGTCTGTTGACAAGCCTGATCCTGTTAATCGTCTCCGCAATTTTCTCGAACTTAGTTTGAGCTGTTTGGAGATTGAATCCGCCAGCTACCTTCTTGCCTGTTGAGAGTAACGGCAACATAATGATGATTACTCAAATTGTCCACTTCTTTGCTGTAATCAAATTATATAAAGAAAGTCCTCATCACTCAACAGTATTAACCTACTTGTGTCACTAAGTTTCAAAGTCATAACTGGGAGACGAGACGGTCTCCTGGTTGCTGCTGCAGGAGGAGGAGTAGGGCCGAGGTGCGAAAGGGCCCTCAGCTCACTGGGAGTGTGCGTGTCCACCGAGCTGAGTGAGGAGTCTGGGCTTGGGCTCCTCATTGCGTCTTTCACCTTTTTCACTTTACAAGCAAGTATTGCCATCTGACTGCCCAGATGCAGCTTCTTCTCAAAGAAGGGCTCCTCGTCTTCCAACGTCCGGTTGATTTTTGGCGTCCGACCCCTGTTGTTCTCCTCTAAAATGGGCCTGATCTTCCCTCCTCGCAGAGAGGATTCAGGTCTCCTTCTAGGACAAACTGAGGGCGGAGGAGAGGGGAAGGCGTCATGCTGGACGGAGAGTCCCAGTCTCTCCAGAACAGCGTCGCTCTGGGTTTTCTTGGAGTCCCACAGCCTCTCTGCACGTTGAATGAGTGCAGCCCTCTTAGCTCTTTCAGCTCTCTCAATGTCCAGGATCCTGGACTGACAGCTGGAGCCACTTTCTCTACTGTAGCGCTCTGCTGGCTGTGTAAAAAAAAAATACATATATTTTAAGTTAATTGTACATTGTCATTCTTCATTTTTGGACTTTGCATAGTATGATTTGAATGTTTTTATCCACCTGTCTCTCTTCCAACAGAAGCACGTCGACAGAGTCGGTTACTTACTTTACTGTCTTCATTGAAGTTTCTTTTCTCCTTCATCCGTTGCAGGAAGATTTTTACCATGTCGCTATAAGCCATGAGTATCAGAAAAATGCAACAAAATGATCACAAAATCACAGAACCAAAACGGCGTAGTGTCTCAATATGATCAAAGTTTGTCTGACTGGATCTGGAGTATCTAGTTTATACATGAACGTGTTCTAATTCACTGTAGAACCATGGAACATTCTCATGGAACCACCATCACAGGAAAAGGAATACTTCTCTGAATTCTATTCTTTAAAATAATGTAATAAAGATATATATATATATATTTTTTAAAGCATTGTCAACTTGACAATAACAACATATTTTTGCTATTTGCACACATTTAATCATTTATATATTCTCCATTTACCCCAAGGAACATTTCACATTTTCCTCATGCTCTTATCCGCCTCCTTCATAAGCATATAGGAGAGACAGGCAGTGGTTCAGCCTTTCACCATCACCCTGCATATAAATCCTCTATTAATGACTAGGTTACTTATGTTCCATATAATTATCATAATATGATCCAAATGTGTCCTCAGCATGTGTCACGTAGTCGGCTCAGGTTCAATGTGTTGTTGTACGAGTTGTATACTTTTTAGAAAGAAAAGAAAAACTAATTTAACTATTAGTAAATCACGTGTTTCCTGAGACCACTTTGGGATGAGAAAATGATCTGTTTGTATAATATAATGCATTGTTATAGATGTAATAATCCCACAGTGTATTAAGTAGTTACATTAGTTCCACCTCAACAAGCTACAACAGCGAATTAATTAGTAATAATAATAATACAGTAATTCAAATAAGAACTCTTTGAAAGGGGCCATTGTAAATAATGAGTACTCTTTTTCTTTCTTTTTTTTTAACTTTGTTTATTGTGATTTTTACAAGTGGTACAATATTGTCTGATATGTTCAGTGAAATATTATCTACACCAAAAGGAAAAGTAAAAAAAAAAAAAATGGTACACAGTGATAGTGGAAAAAAGAACAACATACAATCAAAAAAATGCTAAATAAATTAATAAAAAGACAAGATTTTTTTTTTGATTGATTTAAGATTATTTGTAAAAAAAATAAAATTAAATGTTTAAAAAAAAAAAAAAAAAAACTTTCAAAACAGCAGGTAATTAGATTTTTCCTTTAACATTTTTACGAAATGGATTCCATACTTTATTAGGCTACATAATGAGTCATTTTGATACTAATGTACACTTTGATACTAATGTACACTTTGCTGATATATAGTTTTACTACTTGTAACATAAGTCGTGAACAACAAGCTTTGACTAAATGATGTTTGTGCATACGAGTGCTTCCATCCCAGAGAGTAACAGAGGACTATTATCTACATCTGACAACTCCCTGTCAGCCTTTGCTTCTTATCAACACTGGCCATAAACCAAAATACGCCCACCCTCTCACACATACACACATTCTTATAACCCCAGTTCTTCATGATTTCACTTTAAATCTGAACCCCAACATATTCATTTTGGGAAACTCCAACCCTTACACAAAATGTGGTTTCCACATGTTTCTAAAATGAATGTTTTTGACTGAAAGATCATCACCTGCCCACCTTTCAGCAGAAATGTTAACATGTGCCGCTGCTCCGTGGGCATAAGGATTTAGCTGTCGTGTGAGCCATTTGTGTGACTAAAAGTAAGATAAAAATGTCATCCCTGTACCGAAGTAACGCATTGAGTTTTGGTTCTACAGTGAATTAGAGTTTTTTATGTGTGTGACCTTTTATAGGTTGAGGTCATAGAATGTGTCATAATGATGCACATCTGCTGGCCTACTTGCAAAACCACCAGGTTATAGCAGCAAAATGCAAAACAAAAGTAAGTATTTTCACTCTTAATTTGTTTAGAAAACCCAGAGGCAAGTCTGCTCATGTCTTAAAACCCATACACTATCTCTCTCTTCTCTCTCTCCCTTTCTCTCTCTCTCTCTTACACACACACACACATACCGAGTTCATATGATTATAATTAACTCTCCAGTGAGAGTGGGAGGAGGAAGCGTTCTGTGAAGTGGATAACTGCACAGTCAGTCTCTCTCCCACCATTCAGCCACAGCTCTGACCGAAGACTTGCTGCTATCCCTCTCACTGATTGCTAATACCCGTCTGCCTATATCATTTTTTGTAATAACAATATTACATCCAGAGGATTATTTTTGGACAACTTCATCTACTTTTACGCATGGGGGCATCGTTGACATTCCAGGAGTGACAACTGGACCGGAGGCCTGAATCGTA
Source organism: Bovichtus variegatus (assembly GCA_943593645.1). NCBI lineage: Eukaryota > Metazoa > Chordata > Actinopteri > Perciformes > Bovichtidae > Bovichtus > Bovichtus variegatus. The sequence continues at coordinate 7,323,769 of CALSCE010010855.1, read as the reverse complement.
CGACGCTAAACCTTGATCTATTAATTGTTTATAAAAAAAATAATTTTAGGTAAGTGACGACTTCATTTACAAATGAATCATTTATCTGTTTTTTGTTTTTTTTTTTACATTTTTTTAGGGGAGGAGGGACGTAAAACCAACAAAGGGACTCTATTCTCAGTCTAGTCTACTTGAGGTAACCGATATGGTCTGTTCGTTATGTTTGTCCTGCTCAGAATCAATTTATTTCTTTGATTTCACACTCATAATCCGAGTCATGCGTCTTTGAGGCTCGCGCGCAGCTGATCTCACTGTGCAAGCACGCGCAGCTTCCACTTACTGCAGCCTGGTTATATTAGAAAAAGAGGGCTGCCGGGAAATAGCCCACACACGTGGAAGTGTGTGCGTGCGGCTGGGAGTAACTTGTAAACACGCGGCAGGATTGTTGTAGAATCTTCACCACTAAACGTTTCTTTGTCAACTGTTTATATTGACCAACATTCTTCATGGAAAAATTTGTACTTTCTTTGACTTTTCTTTCAACTTTTTCTCCTATGGACTACAGTTCAAGTTCAATAAAGTTAGTAGACAGTGTTTGACTTCATACTAGCTCACAAGTGTATGTCCTTTTTTTCCTAACTGGCTTCTTTATCTGTTCTCCAGCCAATGTTGCATTCTTTTGGTTAACTGAACAATTGGCAAACAGAGACACAGCTTAAACTCTCTTTTCTATTCTCTCTCTCTCTCTCTCTCTCTCTCTCTCTCTCTTCCCACAAATTCTGCTCATGCCTGATTACTTTAAATATTTAAGCTATGAAAGCTGAGCCAGTAGAATCTTCGAGCCAGTTATGTGTGTGTGTGTGTGTGTGTCTGTGTCTGTGTGTGCATGTGCATATTAGCATGGGTGTGTTTTTAGTCACGTGAATATGTTAACAACCACCAGGGGACTTTCTTTATGCCTTGTAAGTCACTGTCGATGACAGAGTCCTGTGGGGATACTTGGCGTCTCAAACACCGACTCGGTCTGCTTAACTTCGTTGGGACGTCTCAAACTTGCTTAAACAGTCTAGAGGGGAAACAGTGGGGAGAATACCAACTGGAAATCACCCTTAGTGGTTTGGTAGTTGGGTAAAAAGCACATGCTCTTGATTTTGCTCCCAGTGCCTTCAAGTGGACAAAATAAACTCTTCTCTTCTCCCAGCTGTCTGCAGCCCTCGTCTGCTGAAACCATGTTTTCCAAAGCCACTGCCAACTTCGTCCGTCAGGTTGACCCCGAAGGAAGCCTCATCCACGTGTCCAGAGTAAACGACTCAAAAAAACTGGTTCCGTTGGCACTGGTCGTCAAACGCAATCGCATCTGGTTCTGGCAGAGACCAAAGTACCAGCCGACAGTTTTCACCCTCAGCGACTTGTTGCAAGGCGACAATGACCTCAGCCCTGGTATGTAGGTCTGCACATACAGAAAAAAAAGATGCAAAGTGAATAGAAATAGCTCAAGCTATATGAATGAAATATTTTATTTCCATGCCAGCAACCTTTTTGACACATTTTTCAAAATGTGAATATTTCCCCCACACACATCCAACACCATATGTTTTGTCAGGAGTGTCCGAGACACCATTCGTGTCCTACAAAGGGACATACAGAGACATACTCGCCGGAAATCTGGACACCAAAGCTGCCTCTGTCAGCCTAACACTGGAGGGCCACGGCTCCTCTGAGCTCCATTCATGTTTTGGGAAGCTGAAGAAAGAGGAACTGGATGTGAAGAAGCTGTTACTAGACTCTAGCAACAGGTTGTTAAATAATTCCCTTTTTTATAATTCATAAGTTGTGACTAGTCAGCAGCAGGTGGCAGGATGATGACTTCATTGTTAATGACCTGAATAAATGTAGTTAGACATCAGACATTTGACACCTCAGACCAGTAACATGCAAACTGTAGAGTTCAATAGTGTCATCTTACTTAAATACACTGCACTGGATCTGTCCTCGGTTCTAATGATTTGGTTATTTGTTTCTTATGTGAATATACTCATCGCTGACTGAAAATGAAATAATGAATTACAACACCTAAATGCCACAAACATACACTACATTGCCATGGTAGTTTTGAAAAAAAAAAAAAAAAAAAAAAAAAAGCGTTTTTTCTTTGCATCAGGCTGGTGGACATGCAGCAAACGCTGGTGAAGCAGCTGGAGAAGCGAGCTGAGGTGCTGGCAGTGGTAAAGGAGAGGATCCTCACCACCAACCCCTGCTCCGTCACCCAGACACAAAAAGAGCAGTGCATCTTCCAGGGGATGCTCGGGCTGGTGGGCATGCTGGGGAGCCCCGTTAAGGTGGGCGGGGGCAGAGTTGAGTGTGTTATGGGAATTTATTAAAACATGCAAAATATTTGGCGACAGTTTCAGTGTGATGGCCATTTCTGGTCCAATCAATTAACAATTAACTGGTTTGCTTAATGAATTTTAAAGTTACAGATTGTAGTTATTAATATAAACAGTGTTATTATGGTCATATTCTGGGGGAAAGACTGAATGGTAACACTTTAATTTAACCATAATTAATTATGAATAAATGCTAAATTAAACAATACAATTATAATTAATCATGTTTAGTAAAGATTAGTAATGCTATATTTGTTATTTTATTTATATATATATATATATATATATATATATATATATATAACATTTCATATACTATATTAAGTATTTCATATTGATAACCAAATGATTTCTAAACTTTTAAGAAATTGTTTGATTATAATGGCCACCTGAATAATGTATATAGATGTTTTACAAAGTATTTATTATCCATTTAACAAGGTATTGTAATCATCGTTTGCAACTTTATAATAGCCATCTATGTTTATAGATGGTTTACAAACCAATTATTAACCATTAACAAAGTGTTAGAAAGGTTAGGTAAAATAGTCGCTTTAAGCAGTTCATGTATGTGTGTGTGTGTGTGTGTGTGTGTATTCTCAGATGTGTGTGAAGAACAGCAGCAACATTGAGGTGGACAGCAATGTTTCCTTGGAGATCCCCTCTGGTACAGTCATCGCGTACAGCATCCTGGAACTAGACATTAAAAAAAATGGACAATATGGTGAGTTTGTTCGCGTACGTTATGTCACAGAGAGGCAAACTGAGATTGACACTATTCTAGGAATTTGTAAAGTGTGAATCATAATGTCACTTCTCCGTCCTCTCCAATTCAACCAAATGCTAGAAACACTTCTGCATTGCAGCATGTGAACTATCGTTCAAACTGTAAATATAATAAATATCGCACGGAATAGAGAAGCGGAGCAGATGGTCACGCAAACATCCTCACGTAATAGTAATAGCAATTCGTTTGTCATTTTTAAACATCCCACAGGCTGATATTCAATGATGAATGTTTTGATTGTGTCTTTACTAATATGCTTGTGTGTACCCGTGTTATCTATGATGTTGTGTGTATTTTCAGATATTTGCCTACAACCTGGCACAATAGGAGGCATTGAGGAGGACTCGACTAGGACCTGGCCATCCCATGATTCCTTGAATATGGTGGATGGCCAGTGCGATGGTGGGAAGGTTCAAGAGAAAGGACCATTTAGTGCATTGCAAAATGGTTTGTGTTAATTCAATGATACATTTAACCACTTAGTCATTAGTTGGAAATAACTATAACCTTATAACAGCTATAACAACAATATTCAACTATCATTTGCACTTTGTTTTTTGTGAGGAAGTGACACACATTAGTTAAATGATTAAATGAAAGAGGTTCCCTTTTCTCCCACTGTGGATTTAATGTTTTTTATTTTGTTTTGAGATATTGTTGGGCTGACCAACCTCAGTAGATACAACTTGAACTTAAACTATATCAATATTTACAATACATTTGAACATGGAATTACTGCAAATTTGAAGACAATACTATGGTCAGGTATAGTCAGCATTTACCGTTGGTCAAATCAAGTTACGCTTACAAACACTAATACTGGCACAAACTACATGTGTACTGTGTGTATTGTGCAACACATGGGACGCTGTTTCCTTTGTGAAAGTCTTTGTTGCTGCTGTTTTTTTTAACAGGGCCACATGGAGGACTTTGCTCTTGTAACATCTTTAATTTAAATTAAAAAGTTAAAATGTTTTTTTTAAAGACGTAATCAACTATGTATCTATAATCTAATTGCACATTTTTCCAAATGCAATCTAGGCTATAGTTACCTATTTGTTGTATATATAATATATCTGATTAAGTAATCCTGATTACATGTAATATGTTACTCCCCAACACTGACTAAAGTGTATTACTCGGTGGGTATTTATTAATCTGTCATCAACACTAAAGTATACCACTTTATACTGTGATATAAATATTATTTTATAATTTGCCAAATACTCAGCTTTCCATTCTCAGATTTCCAACTCAACCCTACAGCTGCACACTAACATATCAGCCGTTCTCCACTGTAAAGTAAAAACTAGAAAGAAGTCAAAAATCCTTTAAATTTGCTATTTTAAAATGTTTAGAAGTCAGTTAATATGCACCTAGATTTGGGTCTGCATCAAAATAACATAGTGCTAAAAAAAATTGTGCTGATTTCACCAAGATGTGGTTGTAATTGTGCAATGTGTTCAAGAATTATGGTAATAGAAATGTTTGTAGGAAAATGTTGCAGAATATCACAAAAGCAAATGGTGGTATTAATATTTATACGCCAAGTTTGGTGTTTGAAATAGTTGGAAATGTATGCAGGCAGAATTAAGCATTTGGCCTATATGCATAGACATGTGTTGATACATTGAATTATGAAATAAATAAATAACATTTTATTTGGAGTTATAAGCAAAAACCTCCTTTTAACTGTACCAATCAAACTATAGTGCATCCATCATATCAGGATGACTGAGGCTAGTACCAGCCAAAATCTGTAAATTGGTGTAGCTTCAGTTTAAAATCTGATACGGTGTCTCCCGGTCTCTTACAGGGTCACAGGAGATGGATCTTTCTCCTCTGGCAGAGCTCCCCCAGTCCACTCGATATGCCTTGTTCAAGATGCTCCAGGAGACTCTGAGAGACAGAACTGCTCTGTCATACATGGAGTGTTTGGTGAGTCACACACTGACACCCACATCAATGCACCTCAGGTCTGTGGTGGTCATCACTACAGGGGACATGTGGATCATTTTGTACACTTACATCATCATAAACTTACTCACTATAATGACAGACATCTGTGTATGTGTGTGTGTGTTTATCTGAGTTTCGATTATCTCGGCAACTCTTAGACTGACCTACTTCATGCCAGGTGTGTGTGTTGCTGAGGGCCCGAGGGAGTGCAGCGTGAAGTTATTTGGATCAGTGGTTCTTTTGAAAAACGAAACGAAACTACGAACTTTAACAAAATAACGTGCCTGTCCATGCAATTACGTTACCAGTGATAGAAATGAGGATGTGTGTGTTTGTGTGTGTGTGTGTGTGTGTGCGTGTGTGTGTGAAACACGTTGCACGTTTATTCGTACCGTTATGTTCCAGGTGCCCGGACTGGCCAAAAAGGTGCACCGCTCTTAAAATGTAGAAGTTTAATAGTTAATAGGCTCACTTCAAAACCCAAGAAGCAGGGGCACAAGTATTTTTGCCAGTATTTTAAGAATTAATACGCTAATTAGGACAATTTCACACAAATGTGGAATAGGATAAAATGATGATGACATGTCGGACAGACGGATGTAAACTGTAACTTGATTGGTTGTCGGAGGCATTCGGCTATTCTAGTTGTTTTCACATTTACGTTTTTTGCTCATTTCCCCTCCTCTCCGTACCTCTCTCTGTTAGCTGGAGGAGTTGTGCAGCGGCGAAACACTCAATATGGCCGAGCACGAGGAACTGTCGGAGAGTCAGAAAAAAGCATTGTCAGCCGTGCTGGACCAACCCGGCCCAGACAGTCACGCTGAGACCAGCCAGTGTGGTGTCCCTGCCCACGTAAATGCAGCTCACCTGTTGGTCAGTGCCCTGGAAGGTGAGGGCGAACTACACAGTGCTTTGAGCAAAACAAGGTCAAGAAGTTGTTTTCTACAGTTTCACCTTGTTGTGTTTTGTATGTATTGTTTTTGTAGCGTTGCCCGATGAAACTCTGAGCCTCTTGAGTGACAGCCGTCCTGATTTTCTGGAGGCCTTCGACACGTTGGTTAGTTCACTTGTTTCATTTACTGCAGATCATTACACTGTTGACTGTTACAAAAATACAAGAATATTATTATTATAACTTACCTATTTGATTGTATCAGTGCGAAAAGTGTTGTTTATTTGAGAAAATTAAAAAATTTAAATAAAAACAATTTGGTATGAATTTGAAAGAAATAACTTGTTTTTAAAGGAATAGTTTGAGATTTTGGGAAATATGCTTATTTTCTTTCTTTCGAGAGTTAGATGAAGATATTGATAGCACTCGTATATCTGTACACTAGATATGAGGCTACACCAAGCAGCCACTTAGCTTAGTTTAGTATAAAGGAAGAAACTGGTAGCTTGGCTCCGTCCAAAGGTAACAAAATCCACCTTCTAGCACCTCTAAAGCTCAATTATTAACACACTATATCTAGTTTGCTTAATTCATACATAAAACAACTTCTTTGAGTACGCACCTCCAGGCTAGCTGTTTCTCCTTGTTTACGGTCTGCTAAGCTACTGAAAAGCTAAAAGCTAGTTTCATATTTAACGTACAGACATGACAGAAGTAAATTGTTAATCTTATTCATCTCGTCTCACTCTGGAGGAAACTGAATAAGCCTATTTCCCAAAATGTCGGACTATTCCTTTAAGAAAATTAAGATTCAAGCCTTAAAACCAGGACTTTGCAATCAAGAGCTGTTCATCTTTTCTTTTCTTTTTTTAATCTGTCCATTTATTTTTTATCGATTGCAACAGATGTGGAGTTTAAGGAAGAGCAGCGAGCCTCTCTCTGTACAGTGTCTTCCCGCCCCCCTGCAGGACAACCAGGCCTTCCAACTGGCAGAACAGCTGCTCAGCTCCACCAATGTTACGCTGAAGAGAGACAGCGACAGGCTGTGGATGGAGACGGTTAAGGAAAGAGGGGTTCTCCCATTGGTCCTCTGCCTCAGCATACAGGGGTTGTCCCTGCTGTGCAAAGGGCAAAAGTAATAATAGTGTCTGCATTTGCACTTTTTTTTTCTTTTTCGTGGATCATATTCTGCCCATTTCTTTCTTTATTGTTACATTTATTGGGACTATGTTAAGCATAAAGTCTTTATGTTATTATTATTACTACTATTGATTTTTGTCATATTATTTACTATTTTCATTATCATACAGATGTTACTATTATTATTTTTTCTACATACATTTTATTACTTTGGAAGCACTTCATATTTTTTTATAAAAAGAAGAAAATATATATATATATATATATTATGTGATGAATTATTACACTTTGGTGCATAGATGTGTCTCACTCTTTTATTGCTTGTAAAAATCTAATTTTGTTTATGGAAGCTATTGCTTTATCGTGCACCTTACATAAATATGTCCAACAATATATTATTATTTTTTGTATAACATTTTATTATTTTATTTATGAATGTTCTAGCTCACTATGAAAAATTGTCTTGTTCATGATTGGATTGAGAAAATTCTGTGACCCCCAGATCCACTGCATCTACTGAAAATGTGTAGTGGATGGATTTCTTAGCTAAAGACATTTTAACATAGATTTTAAGTTTTTCAGTTAACAGTAAAATAAAATGTGATGCATGCCGATGGTATACAAAATTGATAACATGTATTCATGTATGCAGTATACTGAAAACTGTGTTGCACGCCTATTCTTGCTTTCATTTTAAATTTAGATTTTATTAGCATTTTATTGCTGCTACTGCTCCTATTTAAAAGATTTGCTATAAAACTATTTTATTTATCGAGAAAAACTATATATTTGACATTCCCTGAAATACTGTCATTTAATACCAAAAGCTACAATATATTAAAATGCAGTATACTGTAAATGTTTTCGCGTGTAGATTATTTGTAGCTATAAAGTTTTATGAAGCTCCCTTTGCCTTACTGCTATAAACAATAAAAACCTTCATTTAATTTTGATTGAAAATGTTTGCTCGTTTTTTAAGATTTATATTTTCACGACTAAGCTCCCAAACAGACTTGGTCTGATAGTGTCAACACATTGATTATCAGGTGAACTTGGATTCAAATAGTCATGAGCAATAGCATGACAATTCTGGGACTATTTCTTAGACAGGTTCTGTATACATACCAGACATATCACACTCACCTCTGTACAAGGGTGTTTTCTTTATGCTCACGCGTTGTACACCCACACAGCTGTTTTCACTCATGGCTGATTAGACCTTTTCACGTTTCACAAGAACACACGAACACGAGAACGCAGATTGAAGAAGGTCCTGTGTGTATTTGTTCACGGACCATGAACGATTCGCGTTCAGAAAATTTGCGTTCAGAAAAAATATGATTAAAAATCAAATTTTTAATCACATTTATAAATTATAAATGATAAATTGCAATGTCATCTGCATTACTGCCTTTAGCCCTGTTTTGTAGAACCCCTCGTAGTCACGTGTCAAAATCTAGTTTGAAGACCTTAATAATGTTTTGGTTATATCGTTGTCACATGACACATATCCCGAAATAAAGATGTGTTTAATCTAATGAAAACCTTACATTACATTTGTCATTTAGCAGACATAAGAGCGATTTACAGTAATCCAGCTACAGGGACAGTCCCCCCTGGAGCAACTTGCGGTGAAGTGTCTTTCTCAGGGGACAATGATGGCAGCCCCTGGTATTTAACTCACAAACATTATCATTTCACAAGTTCTGGTATCTGGGTATAAAAATAAGCTATTATGTATAATCTGCATAAGGTGAATTTGAGGGGAACTTCAAGATAATGTTGTATACATATACAGAGGGTGGAAGGTATGGGTGTGGGTATTTGTGGCACAACAGTACATTTTTGCCCTGGGGCCCCCTAACAGGTTAATCCAGGGTAGCAAGGTAAAAGTACATAACAAATCTGGTCTGCTCAATTTAACTTGTAAGTCTCGTCAGCCCGAATAACTCACCTGTGTGGGTGTGCAGTGTACTGTCTAATAGGCCTACTATTTAAAGATTATTTTCCACTAGACAAATGACATAACCTAATATGTGTCAAAACATACACTGCCAGCCTATGATCCTTTGTAGTTTGATAATTAAATTGTGTAATTTATGTGGAATGAAGTAAGAGCTTTGACACATTTAACAGTATTTGCTAGATTAAACTAAATTCCTTCTCCTGAAAACGTTGTGGAGGAAATGCTATGACCTAACTTTCAAATGAACTCCACTACCACGTGGGGTCGCTGTTGTCGCTAGGATAGTGAGCGATGACGTAAATGTCCTGCGACACCAGCTCTTCTGCTTCGTGAGCTGCGAGAGGCGCACGAAAGAGTGCGAGCGATCATTTTGGAGCTCAGAGAAAAGACGTTGCGTTTGACACAACCGACAGCGCGTGGAAATGACAGTCTGCAACTTTTTCCTTCAGGGACGGTGTCGTTATGGCGACAAATGTTGGAATGAGCACCCGAGAGGAGGAAATAGTGGTAGTAGAGGTGGAGGAGGAGGAGGAGGAGGAGGAGGAGGTGGTGGATACAACAACAACAACAACTACAACCGCTCTTCTGCTCAGCAGCAACCTAGAGGAGGGGGAGGTGGAGGTGGAGGAGGTAACGACAATGAGAAAATATAACTTTAGCCTTTAACTTAAACTCGTATTTCTGTAGCTGGTCTCTTGTATGTAAAACTCTGCGTTGGCTTGTAAGTTACTGGCGAAGTTAACGTCACTACGTACCAGGCAGAATTAACTTTCCTTTCTCATTCATTTACATTACTCTCGGTTAACTTTAGTTTCTGAGTAATAGTGTAAAACATTAGCTTACTTAGCTAGTTAGTCGATTCAAGCACGAAGGACCAGAACGTTGAATTAACGTATCTGTAAAACAGTTTGAACAAAAACATCATAACGAAGCTAAGATTTGCTGCAGGGCTTTTGTTCTAAACGGCGTTCACTTTAGCTGAGTGTATGTTATAAACTGGCTGCTGAAATCCAATTTATTTATTATCACCGTCAGCAAGCACATATATGTCCAGGGTTGTATTTCATGTTTGCTGCATTGATAACTTTGCATGTATGTGTAACAAGTACGAGTGCTCATAGCAGTGATGTTGCCAAATTAATGCAATAAAGGAGGTACAGGACAGCTAAATATAGTGAAATAATAGTGAAACAAAATAGAAGAAAGACATGTTTGCGGTTATTCTACTGAATATAAAAATCTATTTAATGTCAGGTCGCAGGACTGTAGGGTTAGGGAACTGTAGATCAAGTTACATTTTATTTATTAAGCCAAAATCACAATTTACAGCATTCTCTATCATTAAATCGTCAATTCTGAAGGACACACACACACACACACACACACACACACACACACACACAACAACCCTTTCATTGAGCTGAAATCATCAGGGAAAAACAGAGGCAGGATCCCTCTCAGCCATGCTATAGGTGTCATACACACAGAGGAGACAGAAGTGGCAGTAGTATAATTACAATATTGACAAACTGAATGATTGTAATGGTTTAACATCAACCCTTTTTTTCTTAACACTGACTGGTATTGTTGTGTATGTTGGTTTAAGGGTTTGGAAACAGAGTTTGGGTGAATCCTTCCCAGCAAAAAGTTGGCTATATCCAGCCTTCATCTTTCTCCTCTCATGGAACTGAGGAGTGGGGTCGCGGAGGAGTCGGAAGTGGAGGAGCTGACTGGGGTCGAGAAGGAGGAGGTGGCGGTGGCAGCGGAGGAGGAGCGGACTGGGGTAGAGGAGGAGGAGGAGGCGGTGGAGGAGGAGCGGACTGGGGTAGAGGAGGAGGAGGAGGAGGGAATGACTGGGGCCGAGGAGGAGGTGGAGGGAGACGTGATAACGTAAAGAGCTCCGAATACAACTTCTCTGCTCAAAACCGATTTTCAACGCTTGATACTCCCAGCACCTTTGACAGGGGAGGAAGAGGAGGAGGACAGCAGGTGACATCTGGTGAAGAAGACGATGACAAAAAACTGTGAGTATGCTTGTTTTGTTTTTAAAGTTGTGCACGTGAAGCACTAAAATGTGTGTCAGCATAAGGAATTAATTCATGTGATGTCTGTCTCACGGTCACCCAGGGAGATCATTCAGATGGACATGGACATTTGGGAGAGTTCAGGGCAGTGGGGCTTCTCGTGTTATTCCAGCTTCAAGGCACCTTTATCTGGTCTGTATCAAATACACATTTAATTACATGGTTTCTGTTAATTGTAGATGCTAGACCTGATAAGGTTTGATATTTCTTGTCTACAGGTTTTACTGATCTTTCTCCAGAAGAGCTTAGGCTGGAGTATTACTCCACAAGAGCTTCAGGAGATCTCCAGGGCTATGTAAGTGCAGTGTCACGCATTAATGTCATTCCTAATATTTGTCTTCAGGCTAATTAGAAAGTAAAGAGGGTACCTTCTTCTATGTATTTCTGAAGAGATTCAACTTTTCTGCACGGATACAAGTTTTACTTTCAGTAAAGATGATGGATGATATCTCAATGTTCGATCTTGAATTAGTCCAGTGTATTGTTGGTTTGTTGTTGTTTAAAATGTGTAGGAGAAACTCACGTTGCATGTTTTTAGGTTAACGGTATCAATCAGTTGCTCAACCAATGGAGAAGCAGAGTCCAGGAATTAAAGGTTATGAATCCAGCCACCCGTGCAGCTTTGGTGAGACACACACATACACACACACAAACACACACACACACACACTAATTCATGTGATGTATGCCATCTATTTTTATGAAGGACTTTTTCAAAGATACATTATTTACTTTCCTCGCAGCTTGCAGAGATAAACAACCCAGCACCTCAGGCATCTTCAAGTGGCTTTGGTTCAGCAACAGCGACTGGATTTGGATCCTCTGCATCCGGCTTTGAAAACAAAGGTGAAGATTAATGGTTGCTTCACTGTAACAGCAGAAGGGAAAGCAGTAGTTCAACATTTAAAAAAAAAAAAAAAAACTTCCATTTTCAAAAAAATATTTTAATTTTCAAAAAAATATTTTAATTTTCAAAAAAATATTTTAATTTTCAAAAAATTTTTTGAAGAAATGACCTCAACTTTCAAAAAAACCCTTTCGATTATGAAAAAAATTCTTCAACCTTCAAGAAAATGTTTAATATTTGATTTTCTAAAAAATTCCACAATTTTCAAAAAAACCTTTTGATCATCAAAAAATGACCAACTTTCAAAAAACCTTTTGATTTCAAAAAAATGATCTACATTTTTTTTATTACCCTAATTTTGAAAAAAATCTTCCATTTAAAAAAAAAAAAAAAAAAAAAAAATTCAAAAAACCTTCAATTATTGAAAAATTACCAACTTTCAAAAAACCTTTTGATTTTCAAAAATATTACCTTAATTAAATTTTTTTTTAAAAAAAACCTAAATTATCAAAAGAATCTTCCATTTTTTTTAAAAATTAACTAAATTTTCATAAAAACCTTCGATTTTGAGAAAAAGATCTCAACCTACAAAAAAAACGTAATCCTTCAATTTTGAAAAAATTACCTAAATTATCAAAAATATCTTCCATTTTAAAAAAATTAACTCAATTTTCAAAAAAACCTTTAGATTTTGAAAAAATTATTCAACCTTCAAGAACTTTCATAAAAATCCTTCAATTTTGAAAAAATTATCAAAAAAATATTCCTTTAAAAAAATAAAATAAAATAAACTACATTTTTTTATTGAAAAATCATCTCTAATAAGTGTTAATTCTAAATCTTTCTGACCATGTAGGCTTTGGGGCTCCAGCACCGGCCCAGGCCAACACTTTCAACTTTGCTGATCCAAGTGGCGGATTTGGTTCTCCGGCTGCACCATCCTCCTCCACAGGTTTTGGCAGTGCCTTAGCAGCTCCTCCACAACCTCCCTCTGGATTTGGTTCCTCCAATGTGGCCGCCTCTCCTTCTTCTTTCTCCTTCGCGGCTCCGCCCACCAACAAGCCAGCAGCCACTTCAGGATTTGGCTCTGCCTCTGGGTTCAATTTCTCTTCGACACCAAACAGCGCAGGAGGATTTGGGAGCAGTTTCGGGGCTGAAGCTCCTGCTGCAGCAGGAAGCGGCAGTAGTTTTGGACAGGCGAGTGGAGGGTTTGGGGCGGCTGCTGCTCCACCTACAGCAGGAGCCGGGGCTGCCAGTGAGGCATCAGACAGTCTGTTTTCACATGAGAGCAAATTGACTCCTGAGGATCTGAATCAGTTTAAGGCCAAGAGGTTTACTCTAGGCCAGATTCCTTTAAAGCCTCCCCCTGCTGACATGCTGGTGGTATGATGGAAAGGATTTTTGAAATAAAGAGATAATTTATACAAAGTAAAGTTTTTCGTCTGCATAGTGCTTATGTTTAAACCAAAGTCATTCTACTATTTTTTAAGATATGGCTAATGTTTAAATACTTCAGATCAACTCTCGCTTTGGTTCCATTTAAGATTTTTGTCATATAAAGTGCTATTTTCAATTGTTTGAATGTATTCCAGGATTTTTCTGAATCTGAATTTTTACCTTTTCCCATTTGTTGAGATGCTGACAGTAAATGATCAGTTGATGAGCAATGTTTCTGAAGGTTTATTTGCATGATTATCTGATCGAACATATACCTTTTATTACAACCAAAAACATGCCTTGAACTTGGTTGGAAACTTTTATCTGCACAATAATTCAGACATATTTCCTCATACCTAGAAATGCTGAATGCTTAATGGCAGAATAATAGAATATCCTTTGGTTAATATACTGCAATCTTACGGCACAAATAAAAGTTGTAATTTCACAACTCAACCAGGTGAGGGTGACAGAGTACAAGCTTAAAGATACATTTGCCTTTTTACATTTTAGTGAAGCACAAACAGATACTAAGCAGGTGTAAATAGCTATGTAACTTGGAACTGTCTTGAAAAGAAGAGGCAGTTTGTTGCCTTAGGCTCCCTCTGTTTATATTTTTACTCACATTGTAATGTGAGTAATGTAAAGCCAGGCCCATCAATCTAAAACCATTTATCCACAACGGCTTGCGGGCCTACTTTCACTAAAAGAGAGCGAAGTATGGTAGTGCACGGATGACAATGAGTGAGTAAGCTATTCAATACGTATTCATTAGGTGTTGAGCACCCGGTGGGACCACAAGTAGAGGAATAGCGACAAAGAGACAGCAATAAGCTATTCTGCTGCTATAGGGGCATACGGCTCTGCTGACTGGAACATATTTTCAGCTGACGGGGAGTTTGTGATATCGGTGAGAGGTGAAGCTGATCTGAAGCTGCCTCCTGTGTGTGTCTCAGTGCGAGTTTGTGTGTGCGAAATCATCCCAAGTCAATATCTCATGGCTAGGTCAAAGGCATTGTGTATATAACTAATACTCTTTTATTCAATTTTTTTCTCCTACACAGTCTGTCAACAGCAACCTCCCAACGACCTCCAGGCAAGCAGATGATACATAAATAATTCAGCAGATTAATGAACGATTGAAAAGGCACTTGTTTAAGTGAAACTTGTTTAAATTCCCATCCTGTGACTCTTAAATACATCTAACTGAGAGATATGGGCATTTGTGACTCCTTGTTTCCCTAACAGCAAATTAAAATAGATTTAATCACTAACTGCTGCAGCATCAAATTACCAGCCAGCTTGTGTTTATGTACTGTATGCATGAGCTGCACAGAGTAGATCAGAGCAATATTATAGATGAGGGATGAGTGTGTGGAGGCCCACACACACACAGCTAGACGCATAATATTTTATCACTCTGGAGTACATTATGACCTGTATATGGTTATGGTGCAACTAAAGAAATTATTAAATTCCACTCATTTGACATGCCGTGTTTTAGCGATGCATGTCATTTATGAATGCAGTCATTTCTTTCTCCTTTTTCCCTTCTGGAGATTGTTCAGTATTCCCAATAGGCAGCCTGCATTTTGAGAGATGACGTGAGTTGAAATGAAAACACACAAACACACACATATACACACCTGTCTTGTACACTGCCCTCCTCCTTTAATCTCCAACCTGCCCCACCCTCCTGTGAAATCATAGGTTACACTAACCCGGTCACATGACCACGATTGTGTACTGTAATTCAATTGACCGTGACCTGACTTCAGCACCAGACAAACAGAACACTGCATATGGTGCTCCAATAGTTAACACACTTTTCCATCGGGGCAATAGGGGTTGTTTGTCTTGTTAATTCCCTGTTTAAACTGTATACTGCAGCTGTGTCGGCGCTCTAAAACGGATCAATCCTTTGAATTATGACTTCTGCCTGCAGCTATTAAAATTCCTTCTCCCTTTCTGGCTTCTCCAGATCAGCGGGTTTTTTTTTTTTAATGACATGTAGTATTTACATGCACATTGTGTTTATTGCTATTACACAGCCACAGTGGTCACTACATCAGCTAGTGACAGCAACAGCTGCTCCTACCACCGCTTGAATCCCCTCTCTTTACAGAATGCCAATGAGCTGATTTGGATTCAGTGCTAGTATTAATGTTTGATGGGGGCTGATTCCAGTCGACCCTCCTTGCTGTTGCACCAGGGAACACGAATTGATTGTGTTGTGCCACGGCAGTTCGCTTATGGGAAACAGGGCATTGATCCAAGACCTGTGATTTATGCCTATTTGAGTGGCTTGCTGCATGGGTGACTTAGTGGGAAATATTTCACGTGCAAGGCTCTGGACCCGGGTTTCTCTGCAGCAGATGTTTATGGGTTCATATTATGATTAGGACGCCACGTTCTTCTAACACACTGACAGTAATAACACACAGTAGTGAGTAAATACTGTCAGTACCGAGAATTAATGTACTGTTTTTGAGACCAGAGTCTCTGAGTCTTTTGAACTGTAATAACACTAAGGGGCTGGGCAGAAAATTATGCATTACATTACAATAATTACATTTATTTCATGCAGACGTTGCTGCACCCCCCCTCAAGCTGCCTTTACGTGTTCTGCATCAAACTGTAAAAGACGGTCTTGAATGTTGAAGCGTTTTATTACAAATTATGAAAAGGATACTTTTCAGTGAACACCATGTCTGCTTTTATTTTTTCTTCAAAACTACATGACTTTTGTATGGTGGTACAGGGCAGACCGACGAACAATAGTGACACTTTGACAGAAATAATGTGATAGATAACCTTTCTCAAGCAAGTTTCGAGTCTACAAGTTGTTCTTTCTTTTTTAAATACAGAAATGGAAAACCAGCACATCCTATTCATAAAGCGCTGAAACTGAAAACTGTATCCACCCAAGCTTACGTTTGCTTGGCAGCTAACTGGGTTAGAACCCACATTTTCACAACAACTACCAGAAATGTTCGCAATTCTTAACCCTAACCCAATCAGGCAATGATAAGATTGTTGGATAAATATCTTAAGGCCTGTTGATAAACAGGACAATGGTCGCCACATTTAGAAGTACATTATGATATGCTAATAAGCTGGCATTAGGTGTAGGCTACACTAAATTCTGTGGCTTCTCTGCAAAGTATTATTCACCTTCAAGGCTGGATTTGATTAAACTGTCCGAAGAGTGGTAATAAGTAAACATGGTAATAAGTTAACATGAAAACATTATTTTCTTTTTTTGGACATTTGGGGGCAGCAGTACAATTGGCATTCATTTAATGCGGCGTTTCTGGGCACATGGCAAATGTAAGTCCGATATTTACTCTCCTTCAGCTCTGTTTTGGTCTTCAGTACTTCCTGAGGGAAATATCTGGCTCTTTAGCTACGAATTGCTCGACATTGTTCACCACCAGCTAAGCTAGTTGCTAACGCATTTACTGTCTGCTGTTTGGTGTTGAGCAGGTGGGAAACGACTTGAGCAATGAAAGTGAACAAAGACAGTAAAGTTGAAATTAGCTATAACTATAATAACGTAATTTTTTTTAACCCATAGACAGAGGCGAGCTAGCTGTTTCCTTCTGCTTTCAACCTTTGTGCTAAACGAAGCTAACCGGCTGCTAACTAGCTGTGGCTAGCTAACGGTAGCTGACAGATGTGAGCGGTCGATCTCACCTAGCTAACTCTGTCAAACTATGTCCTTTTCACACAGTTTGAACTTGACTACTCTGTCTTTCACATATTTAGGCTACTTAACTCATATTCCCAATTAAATATGTGTTTAACCAAGCTACCGCAAAACGGAGTCACTACGTCTGTGGCGTAACTAAGTTACCGGACGTAAGTTAACGTTAGGTTCTGTGGACTCGAAGTTGCCGTTTAAACGCAGGCATCCATATGTAATGACCCTGGTGGTGTGAACCATGTACCTTGAACCCTCCACCTCCGTACAGAAGGACAGAGCTACAGTATTTATTCACGCTTCCACAAGCCACACGTTGTCGCTGTTTGCCATACCAGGCCCGATCCCCTCTCTCCCCTGCTCCCCCCCCTCTCTCTCTCTCTCTCTCTCTCCCCACAGCAGCGCGTCTCTCACCGCGCCTTGGATACCGTGTGACCAGCAGCACTAAAAGCGGAGAACCCGTCCAGCAAACAGCCGTCCAGCACAGCAAAAAATAAAACCCAAACGATGACCTTCTTACAGATACGACAGAAGCAAACAGTTATTTGACAACTTCCGACCTTACACCTTGCCTTCGCCGCTCCTTGCTGTAAGCGGTAAGTGCTCTGATTCAGGTTTAATTGCAGTACTCGCAGTGCTCAATTTCACAGGGCAGTGATAGCGCCAATGGATTGATAGTCGGAATAATGCAATTAATAGCAGATGATCAGAGATAAGAGGAGCATGTCTTAAACTGAGGTGCAGTCATGTGAATTTGTCTTTATTGTTACATCGTATAGGCCTGTTGTTGTACACATTAGATGGTTAGTATCAGCTGGGAAGACTTGGCATCTTCTTCTTTTTTTACTCTCACCTTTGTAGCTTTAGAAGCCAAGTAATGCCAAAATGTGCTTACAGGTTACAGTTTCATGCCTTACCTTACTCTTATTAACTGTTTAAAGGCATTGACATGTCCATACGAGATTTTATAGACACGATTATGCAGATTAAGCTTGTAGGAGTGTTTTTTAATGTGAACTGAATGCTCCATTTTTTTCTTCAATATTTAAATTGCTATGAGTAGCCTATAGATGTTTGGACATTCATATATGCTCTACTGGGTTTTTAACAATGTTGCTGAATATATTGGAATCTAATTGTCTCTTGTTGATTTAGCCATGTAGGGACAAAGTTCAGCATGTCAGTGGGCAACTTCTGCTGGTGGTCTTTATTATAGTTGTGTGGGGTCAAAGGCAGACGTAAAGGTTCTTTCGGATAAGTCAGCTACGCACTGCTGCCAGTTTTTGATTGCGTATATGTGTAAGCCAGGTGACTGTAAAGGGAGGGGGAAGGGAGAGTGGGGGGAGAGAATAAGCATATTTTAAAATGCTGTCCTCTGCCAGCACTTGGGTCAGGCCATGTGCATGCTGAGGTGTGAGATCATATCACAAACACAACGATGTCCAGATCTCAGCTCAAACTGTGTTCCCCACCTGTGGATGGGGGCAGAAACACGTGATGGGGCTCCAGAGCTTCCAGCGTCTTTCTGTAACAATCTGAAAGCTGTATGTGTCTGACGTGTTATTGTTAGTGTTAAACTTCAGGAGTGTGAATCTTTCGGTATCTCACGATTCGATTCAATGCGGTGCGGAGTCGTGTGTATAAGATTATGGAGTTTTTAGATTTGAAATAATAATGTCAACTGATTGCAATAATGTAAACACACAGAGGCAAACATTAGACAAAAGGTAACATTTATTCATGCTAAACTTGAACAAATAAACACTTTTTACCAAAAAGGTTTTAGTATTTTTAGTTGTATAAAAAAAAAAAAATGCTGCTTCTTACATAAATAAATAAAATTGTAAGAGTTTTTTGTTTGTTTTTTCCCAAAATGATTGTACACAAAATAACGCTGTAACACTTTGACTGTTTGTGTTTAAAAAAAAAAAAAAAAACGTTTTTAAAGATAGATTTTTTTGTAAATTGTGATTTGATCCGGCATCTTAGAAGATACGAATGTCGATTCTTACATGAATCAATTTTTACCCCCAACCCTATTAAGCACATAGTGTGTAGCATAAAGTGAGTATGTTAACTTGCACTAAGACAGGGCGCCATCCTTGTCCCGTCTTAAGGAGTAAGAGAATAATTATCCATGTGCTTAACTCGTGAAATCCTTGCCTGAGTCACACTTGATCCTCTGAATAATCCATTGAGACAGTAAAAGCTAGAAAAGAGACTTAACCCTGTCTTGTGGAAAGCCATATCTCCATTTACACATACCTCAAATATTTAAATGCAGAAGCCATTTCCCCCAAATTTTGCATTCTATACTACATACAACAAATCTGTCATCCTGTTTGATGTCCCCAAACAGCTTTGTCACAAAGCTCATGTGACTGTTCATGAAGTATTCATATTTTGTGTCACAGTTTAGTCCCATATTTGGATAGTTGTGGGGCTGTTAGGAGCGACCAAGCAGATTTGAGATGTGGAGCATAAAAGTTCAGAGGGCAGGCAAAACCCTGTCCTTTTGAAATATTTAACTGTGTGTGTGTGTGTGTGTGTGTGTGTGTGTGTGTGTGTGTGTGTGTGTGTGTGTGTGTGAGAGAGTCAGATGGTACCAGATAAGCTGGCTCCTCAAAAGGCCAGCCTGAACAGTATCATCTTCTATCACCATCAAAGAGTTTCTGCTCACACGCACACACACTTTTAACAATTGATAGATGGAAAAGGGCAAAGTCCAGTGCAGCGACCACACACACTCACATATGCACTGACCTCACTTCAGATCTGTAGCTGGCAGCTGCTGGTCCTGGTGTTCTTTGAAATGAAAACATCCAAGGGGCAGAGTAGACACTTGTCTTAGTAATGAGCAGGCTTCAGTGTGTGCGTCTAGGTGCATCTTTATATATGTATGTGTATGTGTGTGTGTGTGTTGTTGCACCGTATGTGGCTGTGTAAACCTTTAGACAACCATCTGCAATTCACTGGCCGACCGGTATCATCAAAGAGAGTAGCTGCGATTGTTAGACAATGAATGCTTGGTCGGTATCGCACTTCTCTGCCCACTTCAAACTGGACTTGGTAATGAGACACTGCAGTCGTGTATGAGGTCATTTTGCACACACTCGGATTGAATCGCACCCAGAAGAGTTCAACCGATGTAAATATGGGTTTTTACCGATATTTTTGAAGTTTGTATTTTTCATTACATAAAGTCAGGAAATCATCCAGTTGAATGCAACCGTACTTTTAGAAAGCTATATGGGACTCTGCAACAGCGGTCCGCAGAAAATCTATTTCTCTCAAGACCTGATACGTGTTTAAAGGCTGCTGCAGCAGCAAAGGTGACCTCCATCGCATGCACGCGAGTCACGCGCTTGTTAACCCAAAACCTGTCCGAGACAAATGCTATGCTATGCTACTATGCTTCCTGCTAAAAGAAATTCTACAAAAAGAAGAGACATGACAATAGTTAGAAGACGTTTAACCAATACTATGTGTCACAATATATATGTAGCTATGTTGTAATCGTGAATTTGTGTAGTTTGTTCACTGCATGTTAATAATAATTTCAATTGAAGACTTACTGGAATAAATCGGACTTACTAATTACTTTTAAAAAATGCTATATTTAGACAACGTAATTGCGTATTATAATAGAGCTGTAACTGACGATTATTTTCATTATAGATTAATCTACTGATTGTTTTCTCAATTTAATGCTTTGGTCTATAAAATTACAGATTCTAGTGAAAAATGTCCATCCCAGTTTCTCACAGTCCAAGGTGATGTCTTTGAACCTGTTGTCTGTCAGTCCAAAACCCAAAGATATTCAGTTTAAAATGATTTAAAACAGAGAAAAGCAGGAAATCACCACATTTGAAAGGCTGAAAAAAGCATTTATGCCTGAAAAAATTACTTCAGCGATCTATCAATTCGAATAATCGTTGCAGCTCTAATTTACCATATAAAAAAAAAAAAAGAAAAACTCAAAATTAATGCAATGTTAGAAAGCAATTACATCATTGAAATCCTTTATAGTGATGGTAAATAACACAGACTATTGTACCAAAAGATCACTGTCAATCTGACAGATCAGCCAAACGCGTAAACAACTCCAAAAATAAGGTCACATATAAAAGGACGGTGGGAGAGAAATGCATTAAAAGCCTATGATAGAAGTCTTAAAAACAAGCGGGGAGAGAGATAAATCTACAGCTCTTATCTTGCCGTCCCTCAGGATCTGACTACGTTCCAATGCACACTTCCCCTTCTAGAGGTTTAGCTGTAAATAAGACAGCGAGGCGTGCTTTGGTTGACCCCTGCTGTGTCCCCACAGGCCTGTTTTACCTCAGCACCACACAACCCAGGCTTTCTGAGCTGGATCTTGGTAAGTGGGGTGAGATTCTGTGTGCTACTCCGCCCCGGGACGGCTACAAGTATCCCAGGTGGGGTGGAGAGATGGGGCGGGGTGGTTGAGGGGCAGCGAGAGAGATGTCACTGACCACATTAGTCACCAGAGAAAGCAGGCCATGAGTCAGGAAAGCTCCCAGTCTCATCCATCACGCCCCTCTTAACCCACTTTCCTTCCAGTCCAGCCACTCTGGCTTTTTATTTTTCTATTTTCTGCTAGCTCTCCATCCCCCCCGCTGCTGACAGAGTAACTCGCCCATCCGTCTTTTGATGGTGATGAAAAGGAGAAGAGGGCGCAAAGAGAATGGTTCAGTGCTGGACGGATTGCAGGTTGCAGTAAGAGATGAGAGCGAGAAGAGATTTAGGGCCAACGTTTGTAGTGCAGCAACTTAAAACAGTTCGGGAAATGGACTTTCTTTTCCCGAACAACTTAAATAAATATAAGTTTATTTAGTCTTTATCACTATAGGGAGACAAAGAAGATGACACAGTGACATAGTGCGTCTCATTTTCACAGCAGATTCCCTAAGGTGGTGTGTAGAGAGAAACCCTGTGAGCTGCTGGGGGTGATAAGGGATGATATGAGAAAGGTCTCACTTCTATTAACGGCTGCTGGCGAAAACATTGTATTGCTAGCTCAGCTTTGGAGGGATTAGTGTGCAATAGGGGGAAACTGGAGATGAGTGATTGGACATTTGAAAGGATATTCCACAGGGTAGTGATTTATCGATGTGGCTTAATGCCAAAAGATTTTGTTGTAGTAATGTTGCCGTCATCGCAGATCTCTGCAGTGACTTAGCTGAGTACCATTCTTTTTCATATAAGACCCCAATTGGAATAAACCAAAATTAGCCTTTTTAATGGATAATGTTTTAGCACGATAACAAATGTTGATGCTGTTAAATAAATGTTTGTTCTAATTCCCAAATATTAGCATGCTAACCACCACATAAATATTTACATTGGCATAATTGTGTGGAAACTGCCCATGCCCAATGTTTTTGTATGCTTAAAAAAAAAGTGAGCTTGCTAAGTTTTACATTTGAACTGCACACTGTTTTTCAAAAACACTTGCTAACAAATGTTAGCAGCGTTGTAAAATATAATTTTTTATTGAGAAAAGGTGTTCTTAAAAAGTAGATCTACATGAAAAAAACAATAGTTTACCGGCACATTATAACATCATTTACAAAATGTGCATGCTAAAGTATTAGCTGTGCTTCTTATGCTCCTTCATCTTTGCTTAGTGGATGCAGGTAAACACAACCAGCAGTAGTCCTAAGGTCATAGTGTCACATTTATTCAAGTATGCATTAAAAAGAAATCTGAGTTTTCATGACAAAGGGTCTTCTTTAACTGTTGTTTACCTTCTGATAAAAATCACTGGCCACAGATGTGTGCGCCGCATCTTAATTAAGCATATCAATATCCATATTACATTTTAAACCACCCCAGACATGCTAATTTGACCATATCATTGTAGCTATGATAGAGAAAATGTAAACCTTTGCTCCCCTGCCGTGGCTGATTCAACATGATCCAGGCAATTTGTGTGAAAACATGGTGTGACGGATCGAATTTATGTCTGCTGTCACAAGGTGATGTAGAGGGAGTGACTCAATGACTCACCTCATTAAAGACTTTATTGGATAAAAAATTTGATTGGGCCAATGGGAGAGGCAAAGCGAAAGCTCTTCATGAACTCCTTTTTCTGTTCATTTCACGGCTCTTAGCATTTGATTCAAGATTTGTGAGTGTGCACCAGGCATAATATTGCTCAGCAAAGTGTGAAATGGGAAATTTGTGAATATCTTATGCCGATGTGCCTGAGTCTGGTCAATCTTTTTCTCAGACAACGTACTCTCTCGGTCAATGAGATAACGAAGAAATCGAATCTGTGTCAGAGCAGAGTGTTTTACTTGGATGTTAATTCAAGTCCATCCACCAAGACATCGGTGTCAGCAGCCCCTGTCATTCAACATTTCTGCTTTTCTTCCAGCACACTTTGGCACGTACAGTCAGTACAGCATATGTGTGTTTGCACTCTGCTGGGTTACTCTGTGTGTGATTTTGTGTGTGATCCATTTGGCTCTCAGTCGTCCCACAGCCTGGCACTCTTTGCTCTGTCTGTGCGTGTGTAGCTGCAAAGCCAGCCTTCTGTTTTCTCGCCTTAAGAGACCCCTTATGATCACAGAGATACATCAGCCACACACACACACAAAACGCGACACCAGGCCCAACACAAGGGCCGACACATACAGTATCATAACCTCCCATGCTAGCCTCAACAGGAAGTGCATTACAGCTCCTGCCTGTCCTTGTGCACTGCCGGTGTGATTGTTAATTTGTATTCTAGCTATTTACCCTTGCACTCATTGCAAGTTGCATGTGCACAACATGTCTAGGATATACAATGTAAAAATATGTTGTAGCAACAAAGTAGTACATTATTCTTCTTAATATTAAATATTACATGTACTTTATCCTGGATTTGAGATTTTAAAACCAATTACCTGGGAGAAACAAAGGAAGCATAGTTGACCTAAAAAATATTAGGTTCTTAATTTAATAAAAAGATACAGCCTTTAACATAAATTTAAGAGTGACACACTTGCTCTTTATGGTAAACGTTGGTGGTTGACAGTCTGATAACCACACATTGCAATAATAGTCTAGACAGATGTCATTCAGTAGGATAAAATGCTGATTTATTTGCACTTTGAATGTCTAAATGACATTTGATTGATGACAAATGACCAGTGCATTGCTGATAGATTTTTTTTTTTGTTAATTTAGCTTTGATTCAGCTCAGTTCATTCTCCACTCTCCCACATGGGACATTCAGCTTGCAGGAGCCTAAAACACTTGGCATCGAAACAGAATCACCCAACAGCAAAACCAAAAAAAATTATTAGTTTGAAAAAGTCACACTAAGTGGAGGCAGTAAGTAAAACAATTTAAAAAGAGGGAAACAAATGAAAAATAACAAGTAAAACAAAACAAAAAAAAAAAAAAGACAATAAGACAGATGATGAAACTGTTTAGTGGTTTAAATGTATGTTTATTTATTAGCTTTACTCACCTTGGCCTTATATTGATTGTTTTCCTGACAAGACACTCAGACCTACAGTATATCTTTACCATCTGCTTTGCAGCTAAATTGTAGGTTAATTAACTGACCGGCAGTGGCAGTGTGGCCTGCATACGAGAGCAACTTTAAAGAGACCATTAATGGATTGCTCAGCCATATCTAATTACAGTGTTTATCGGAGAAACTGAAAGGATGGGTCACATTTTTACTGTTTGTTTCTCTGCATCAGCTTACACTGACTGCAGACAGCCATTATTGGCTGAATCCCACTGAAGTTCATGATTTGTGGTCTTCTACACTGTAGCTTGTAGCCAACAGTGTTCTGCTAGACAGTTGGTGTAATATTGAACCAAGGAAGATTCCAAACATTTAGGGCATTTTGTCATTTCTACAATATCTACTAGAGCTTTCTGGGCTTCCCCCTCTGAATTAAATCTGTACAATATTACTATCTACCAAAAAATATCTGTCAATTGTTGAAGCAATAGTTAGCCATTTTGGGAAATATGCTCAATCACTTTCTTATTGGAAGAGCAGCCAGTTAGCTTAGCTTAGCTTAGTTTAGCGCAAAGGAGGTAACGGGGAAACAGCTAGCCTGGCTTTGCACTAAGGTTAAAGAAAAATCTGCTTACATGTACTTTGCCTCTAAAGCTCAATAACACTTTTTATTTTGTCACGTTTGTTGAATCCGTACAGTTTTTAAATGGCCACAAAAACAAAATAAAGCATGTCTGCCTTTTGAATGTGTGCACCTGGAAGACTAGCTGAACGCTTCATGTGTAGACACAGTGTAGCACTCGTACAGTTTAAGAGGCCAGATCTTACACGGCTGGGGTCGTTGATGGGTGGAGACGAGGGGAGTTGAGTTGCAGAGGAGGAGGTGGAGGTGAGAGCCACCAGGCTGGGCGGAGGGGGACGGTTTGCTGACGGGAGGAGAAATAAATGAGCTCTGAGATGAGAAGTTAGAGAGCACAGAGACATATGGCAGGGGAGCTGTCTGGCACGGAGATGAAGATAGATGGGCTCCGGGTTGTACCTTTTGGTCAAGTACAACACAGTGCCGGCACAGGTACATGCTGGCATCTGCAAAGACTGAAAGACTCCTTAATGCAGATGTGGGTTTGGGTATTTTCTTTAATTCAACCATTATTTATATCCAGCATAGCAACAGAGTTAATACATACGTGCTGACTTTTGCTTTATTTTCACTTAATATTGACAAGGGTACTCCCACTTTAAATATAATATTTAATTTTCTTCTGTGGCTTGATCTATAAGCTATGGATTTCACACAGCACTAGATAATAAACTCATTAAAACATGAGAAATGTTCTGCCTCTATCTACTGTACCTCTGATGCCCAAGAATAAATACTTAATAATTGGAAAATAAATTCGACACTAGCCCCTTCTAACATATTGTTATACCTAAGCAGCAAAACAGGTTGTTGACATTTGTCCCTTTCCCACTTCTTCCATTCTTCTAATTCTCAGTATTCACTCTTGAATTGAAGCCATTTTCAATTTTGGTTTAGATTTAAAGCTGCGAATCATATTCATTTCCAAATGAAAATGTAATATTTAATATGTAAGATATTTAATCAACTTCTGGCTTGGCTTTAACATTTCAGAGTTCTCCCTCACTGGTCTAACAGAACATTGATTGTTTCAGTTTATGCAAAACAACGTTCGCATAATCTACTCCAAAGGGTTTTTGATATACTGCCTCAGGTATAATAGCTGTAATATCTAATTCAACAAACACTAGCTCCTTCTAACATGTCCTTATACTTAAACAGCAAAAATAGGTTGTTGACAAAACAATCTCAACTCAAGGGCTACTTACTTATTGACCTTGAGTTAAGATTTTGGCAAAAAATAGGTAATTTGTCACAGCAGTCAAAAATGACCGTTACAGTTACAGTCGAATTGTCTTCTGATTGGCCGTCGTCTCCTGGCTCTAGCTTCATTGCAAAGTGCCCCCCCCCCCCCCCACACACACACACACACATACACACACACACACTGAGGATCTCATCATTAAGGGTAAAGGAGGAATGGGTGCATGTCTGTTATTGTCACACTCAGTGTCATACTCTTCTCTCTCTCCTTCTCTTGCTTTCACTCCATTATTTCTCACAGACCAGGCCCCAGCTTCCCGCAGTATTTTTCTGCGTGTCCATTCATTATGAAGCATCCTCTCCTTCCTCCCCGCGTCTCTCTCCCTGTCCTTCGCCTTCGCTTACTTGTTCTTCTCTGTCCTCATGGCTCTCTAAAAGCAGAATTATTCTGTTTGTCTCCCTTCACTCACAGCCCTCCCCTATCCTCATTTTCTCTTGCTCTGCTTGCTGTGTGTTCAAAGTACAGAGGCCCCCCAGAGAGCAGGAGAGAAGTGCACATGGGCTGGAATAGAAAAGAGAGGAGAATAAAATACCGGCATGTAGGCTCACCTGACTTTCAGATTTTAAGCCCCTGCCTCCCCTCTCTCCCTCTTTCTTTCCCCTCAGTACCCTTTTCCACCCATAACAAATGCCACTGCAGTAGCTCTGTACAAAGCATGCAGTCGTCCACTTTGCTTTATTTATGAGTTTTATTACAAAATGCCAAAATGTGCCCTTTGCTACACCAGTTTACCGTTCCTCAATAGCACCCAGTTCTGTTATTGTGGTAATGTAAAGTAAACCCAGACAAAAAGTGCCGGTCAGCAACATTTTTTGGGCTGTAAGCATCATGGCTGTGGTGGTGTGACAAAGCAGGGCAAAGATGATGATTTACAGAGACATATGAAGCACAGGGCACTTACATCTTCAATTTAAAAGACGCATTAAGGGCAATTTCACTGCACTGTATATGTATTTTTTATGACTTCCAGTCATGGGAGTGAGTGTTTTAGTAGCATAAAGAAATTGTGCACGATTTTCTGCGATTAGTGGCGGATTATGTAAAGATGAAGTCTCATTAAAACTAGACGCACGACTCTGAAGATGTTATCGTGGGTTGGTATCGATGGATTGCCATTGAATTTACAGACATTTGTGGTCCCCAGATTATGAAAGCTACAGATGTTGGGATCTTCTGACTTCCTCTAGTGTTACTATGAGGTTTACATGAGCAGTTTTAAGTGAAAAGTCTCAACAACTACTGGATGGATTAACATGAAATGTGGTACACTGTATGAAGCACTTCAATTGGTTTGGCTTATTTGAATTATTTGAAGTTCTGCACTTCAAATGATTTCACCTATTTGAAGCGAATGTACTTGCAAGATTCTTGCTGTTCAGAGTTGTATCCTCATCATTCTTTGCTCTTATTGTAAGTCGCTTTGGACAAAAGCGTCAGCGAAATGAAATATAATGTAAAATACACACATTCATTATCAAGACAGGATGAATTGTGAGGACTTTGTTGATTCCTGGCATCAACTGAACTTTGCAAGGATTAAAGGTTCTGAGAATGAAAAATACTGCATTGCTGTAATTTCTACGTAAAGAAAATAAGAGGAAAAGAAGACCAGAAAATGTAAAGCAGGTGGAAAGAGAGGTTATCTGGAAGAAAAGTAGTGAAGAAAGAGAAACAGTTTTTAAAAAAAGGAGTGTGAAAGCACAATGTTGGCCACGGTGCATCTACATATTTAATATGCCCAAGGGCTGTCGATTTAGCCTCAGTATAATCACTCTGAAGTTAGGAGAGAGGAAAGGAAAGGAGAGAAGGAAAAGAGTGAAGTAGAAGAGAGAGAGATGTGGCGTGATAGAGACACTGCAGGATAATAGTCCTTTTTCCATTAAAGACATTAAGAGAAACACCGGTGAAAATAATAAAATGAATGATGGCTGCTTGACTTTCAGGGTCCCGGTATTGTACATGCTGCCTCACTGTCACAATGTCATTTCTGAATAGAATGGAGCCATCATCAAGTTATTAGTAACACTTTTCCTACAACGACATCAACAATCCTGCTCTGAAAAAGGCCCGACGTGAGAGTTGTACCTCTGTGTGCATCAGTTAGATATTACAAAGTTTATCAAAGAATAGCGAAGACACACACACACACACACACACACACACACACACACACACACACACACACACACACACTCACACTGATGTCTTCCCAGGATCCCAACCAGTGATGACTTGAGCTGTAGAGTTTATCATGTGTCACTGTTTAAGGTCACACACAGAATGAGACTTAAAAAAAAACACACATAAGACAAATACCAGCTGACAAGGTCACCTCTCAACAGCAGGCCAGCCCTGACGTGTGCGTGTGTGTGTGCGTGTCTGCGTGCGCATGTGCGTGTGTGTGTGACATTTCTTAACTCACTTGAACAGCCATCTGCACTGTCCTCGTCTGCTGACCTTTTGTGTCCTTTGTTTGTTCACTTTGCAAAACTATAGGAGATCAAAAAGACTTTTCCAAGCTTTTATGGGATATGAAGTCATTTCTGCTGCCTGTGCAATAAGTGGAAACCAAACCGTGGTTGAAATTTTTACTTGGTGTCATTCAGCCTCGGGGAGCGACTGCAGCTGTAAGACCAGCTATTATTCTTTATTTCATCAGACAGACGGCACGTCAAGATGTCCTTTTTATTTGAACTGTTCCGCCCCTTTCACCTCAAACTTTTTTTGTCCTCTTTCATCTTCCTTCCTCAGCCCCTCTCCAACTTTACGGCCCTCCCCCCCAGCCTATCGGCCCTCCAGTCCAGCGGGACCATGATGCTCAGCAGCTCTGTGGAGGTGCCAAGCCCGGGCGGAATGAGCGGCCTTAGCGGGCTGAGTGCGGCGGCTCGGAACGTGGTGCGCTCCTCCAGCATCTCGGGGGCCATGTACAACCTGGAGAAGAGTCCCAGCAGCGGGGGCCCGGACTCCACATCATTGGCTGGCAACAAGAAGCGGCGCTCCAGTCTGGGCGCCAAGATGGTGGCCATTGTGGGGTTGTCGCAGTGGAGCAAGAGCACACAGCAGCTCAACCAGCAAGGTCAGTTTACAGTTGGAAATGATTTTGTTGGATGTAAACTCTTTAGGTTGAGCTTCACTGCCAGTGTAAGCGTCAACTTCTATCTTTTCTTTACATGACTTTTGAGCCCCCATCAAATACACTCTATCCTGAGATTCTTTTTTTTTGTCCTTTGTCCACCATTTTCACCACTTCAGTTGGGTCAGTGTGAATTCTGGCTCCTTTTGTCCCTTCCCCTTCCTTTTCTCGTCATCCATTCTTCTGATTCTCAGCATCCCCTGTTACGTCTCCTTTATCCTTTATCCCTTTCTCTTCTTCTCGCCCCGGCCCCTCCTTTCTTTTTTTCTCCTAAACTAGAAAATCCAAATTGAAAACATTTTCAATTAGGGTTTGGATTTAAAGCTGCAAATCATATTCATTTACAAACGAAGACTGAAGACATTTAATCACTCTCCTGCCTGCTTGGCTTTAATATTTCAAAATACTTTAACACTGGTCTAACAGAACCGTGATTTCTTCAGTGTTTGCACAATAACATCAGCATAATCTACTCCAAAGGGTATTTGATGCACTGCTTCAGGTATAAGACCTGTAATATCTAATTCAACAAGCTCTCACTGGCTTCACCCTTTTGTGGTATTATCAATGTAATGAGTCTTTTTCTAAAAGCCTGCGACACTATTGTGCTGAACTCTGAAGTGTATTTGTAGCAGTAGCAGCTAGTATGTACGATGGCCGTACAGCAATGATAGCGGCGCTACGTTCTAGAATGTGTCCTGTGGGGTATAATTGCAGAGCTCCAACAAAGGTGTTTCTCGCTTTGCGCCTCGGCAGTGAACACAAAGCCGGTCACTCCTGGTGGGAAATGGGGGAAAAAACCCGTCACACACTGAGGCTTGGTAAAGGCTGAAAGGCAGGAGCAGGCGAGGCAACTCCTTTCAATGCAGTTCAATTCTTTCTTCATTCTTCTGTCGATAACGAGCGCGTTGTTCAACTCCCCACATCCTATAAGCACATTCTGTTTCTCCTTCCAGTACGCTGAACCGTAACCTTCTTCAGAGCGTTGTCTGCACGTGTCTTTCTGCTCGCCGGCTCGCCGTGTGGTTGTACAGTGTGTGCGTCTAACTCTGCGAGAACGTTCAGTCTTATTACTAAGACCTGAGGGTTGTTGATTTCTGCTCTGTGTAGCAGGCTGGGTACCATTTTTAAAGTTTCTATACCAATAGCAAAATTATACTTTTTTTCATTTCCTTAGTTTGAGGGTATAAAAATCTGTTTTATAAAATACCAAAAATTCACTGGTTCCAGCTTTTCAAATGTGAATATTTGCTTGTTTTTATTGTCTTCTACCTCAGGCGTTGGGCTCTGGGAAATTGTGATGAGTACTTTTCTGTATTTTATACATTAAACAATTAATTAGGTTATTGATAAAAATAATCTGCAGATTAATCAATAATGAAAAGAATCGTTAGTAGGAGCACTTAATCACACACGAAGAAAAATTCCAATTGTAAAGACATATTTCAATTGTGGTTCTAAAGCAAGTAAAGTTGTTTTATAATTTATAAAAAAAAATTATAAAAGCAATACATGGCCTACAAACTATAACTTGAATTGTAAACTTATATTACCAGGTTTCCGATAAGACACAATTTGACTCTTAATTTAACAAATATTCAACACAATTTGGCAAACGTAACACGTCAATATGTCATGGTGTTACAACAGCTGCACACTATATATGCCTGAACAAAATAGACTACGATTGGGACTACGAAAAGTTATGATTGAGATCAGAAAATGTTCTCATCAAAGAATAAGTAAATAAGTGTGAGAATCTGACAAAGCTGTGGGACTGGGTAGCGTAAAGAATCATATCCGTCCTGTCAGCCGAAGCAGTTCTGTCGTCTTCTTAATGATCTGAACATCTTACATAACTTCAGTGTTTTGGTACACTCCTTCACTGGACCGTGATTGTATTAACTATAACAAAACCAGGCCGGTTTGCTTCTCTGTTACTCTCTGCAATGACAGCTGCGAATTGATACGTGAACAGTGAAAGATCAGCAAGAGGAAAGAAACCGTTTTTGATGACGGTGGAAGAATGTGGATGAAAGCATGACCTTAAAAAAAACAAAACGTGTGAGTTTGATACATGTTTTCATACATACATGTTTTCATGCCAACTCTGACATGGTCACCATATGGCTAATGGGCAGTGAGCACACACACACACACACACACACACACACACACACACACACACACAC
>CALSCE010010855.1:7279995-7291860 GCA_943593645.1 Bovichtus variegatus | reverse complement strand
ACACACACACACACACACACACACACACACACACACACACACACAGCTCAGTGCACTGGTGCACAGCTGACACTTGTCTGACGCAGGGAGAACTGTCGATATTTTCTCCACAGGGGCTTTCATGTCTCTCTGTTCGTGGTGATGAGGAGGGCACAATGGAGGGGAAAGTGTGGATGAGGAGGCTAGGAGGGGCTGAGGATGTAGAGAAGAGGAAGGGGAGACGAGGGGTGTGTCTAAATTTAGATGTTCTCAGCTGCAAAAGGAACACAACATCGCGCCTGGAACAAAATCACAGAATCATGCAGCGCTTCTTCCTTTACCATCTATTCCACATCTTGTTAAAGCCATAGCATCTTCACCTTGTGCATAATAGTTTTCTTGGGAAATTTGGAAAAAACAGAGCTCTGGTATTAGATCTGGACTTATTATTGGCAGAGCCTGAGTTTAGGTATCGGTATTGGCGGAGGAAAAAGTAGAATTGGTGACTATTAAAAAATAAATGTCATGTAGGCTAAAAGTTTCAATTGATTTAGGTCTAAATTAAATCACAATCCAGGTATTTTGCGTGAATTATTTTACGTAACATTCGCCCAACAATAATATTATGTCCCTGTTCAATTAGTAATTGTCTCTTTCCTCACAACATTACAAGGCTGAGCCTGGAAATCTGTTCCTGGAGACAAACAAGGCTATTTACTCAATGACCCAGTGAGGCCATAATGGTCTCCCCTAATCTGTTGTTTTCTCTACCTCCATAATTCACTCCAGCTAAAGCCAAAAAATGGATGCACATAAGTAGTTGAGTGACCCACACGGACAGACAGAATGTCACACTGACACGAAATTTGCGACGGGCAAACATTCCTCCTCGCCCGGTCGAGTTCGATTAAGGTCCTCTCCGTTTCTTCCTGGGGGTCGTTACTGGCTCAATCTGGTCAGCTGTCACTGCTCCACGCACATTGATTGGCTGATGGGTGTGTCGGCCCAGATGCTCCGTTGGTCACATAATAGCCGATAAGCCACTGGTTGAATTGGTCCCCAGAGAAGAGATGTGTGAGGGAAGTCATTTGGACTTTGGGTGCAGAAATGGAAAAAAATAAATGGAATACATCCTACAAAATAATAGACAAACTGACCATATATCTTGTGGCCACAGATTAATCAATTGATACCATTGAATAACTTGCTGTTGTATATTATTATAGTGGTTGTCAAGTGAACCTTTAGGGACAAAGAGACTGAAAGCACTTCACAAAATGTATTTACTGCCTTTATTCTGTTTTCCGACTCTTTATTCTAAATGTATTGCACCCGTTATGTGACTTTTAAGATCAGATCATAAGCAGACTTTTATGTAGTGACTAAACATCTGTTTTGTTTTACTCTAAATAATAAGAGGCATCGAGAAAGTGAGTAAATATTGAGGCGGCTGATGGAGACACAGAGATGTAAAAACGACAAAGTGAGCGCATACAGTGGGGGAATATGTCAGCGTCTCACCATTAAAGCGCTATCAGGAGGCAATGTAGTTGTGGTGTTGTTATTGTGTCAGAGTTCCTGCAGGGTATGTTCTAGCAGTGATCCATTTTGTGAATTGGATCCAGTCAGTTTACAACTATCAGTAGAATCTGTCCCTGTAAGCTCGTATGCAAGCAGGGAACAGGTTTTTGGTAGACGTTATTTTTTAAATAACATCTTTTCCAACATCATTTCTTGACTTTAAAAAAAACAGCAAGTGCCGTGTCTTTAGGAATATAAAACTATTTGAAAAGGAGAATTACTGTTGTCTATGCAGCTGTTATCTCTCATTTTTAAATAATAAAGCCTTTCTCATCGGAGGTTCTTCGTGGGCTTTAAACTTTTGGCAATTTATCCAATAATAATCTGGCTGTATACATTCATTCGGAATGTAACCACACGTTCACATGATTTGTAACAAAGATAGAATGAAAACATTTATTTCTCACTTTATCCCAGCATCAATCTGCAATGAGCTCCTTATATCTGCTCCACTGTACAGAAATGGGTTTTAGTGCAAAAAGAATAGAGTAAATGTCGGAACTGATACACAACAGTCTGCATGTGACAATGGGCCACAAACTCCAATGAAAATATCTTCGCACAAACTGACTTCAGATGTCTAAAATAGGACAAGGACATTTCTTTGTCCGCAGTTTGGTGAACGTTGTCAGACAGCAGCTGAGACCTGTGACACTTCTTGGTATTAATGGATGCTGTATAATTGTGCCCTCTGGTGTTTCCAAACAAAAACATGTAACTTTAGGGGGTTATAACTCAGATTAATTTCATATTAACGATCCATTTGACATATCGAAATGCATACTTTCGCTTTTTATATTCACTTTTTATTCAACGTGTCTCTGCAGTTATCTGCCAAAGATGACTATTGGAATAAAGGCGTCAAAGTCAGATAGAGATGTAGGCTGGAGAACAAACCCTATGAACACGAACACTAATAGAAAATCGACAGGTAGCGTAGAAGACGCATTTAAATACATTCCTTCATGTCGTAGCGATACACAGTGCACTTTCACAGGTGTTGTTGTATAAGGTGTGCTCCCATATTTAGATCCTTTTGATACAGGCTATTTTTGTGCGTTCCTACAAAGATTGTGTATGTTTATCTTTCATAATGCATCTCAGTTTTTCTTTCATGTAATTCCATTCATAGCCCCGACAACCACGGTGCCTCATTATTCTCGGTATTCAGGCGAGTGTTGGGGGTGGCATTTTGGTTCTGTCTGTGTTCTATTTATTACCTGCTATTATTGGTATCGGTGAGGAGAAAGAGTGCTCTCTCTCACACACACACGCGTGCACACACACACACACGCGTGCACACACAAGCGGTTTCCCAGGTTTAATGGGTGAGTCACTCCCCTGCTGAACACGGTCTTATCTCCTGAGCAGGTTTATCCATGACTGTGAAAACAGGGCCAGCGGAGCGTCTCTCAGCACACTGTCAGTCTGCACGGTGGGACGCGGCTTGCAGAGAAAAAAAGCGCCTCTGATGAGATGCAGTGCACCAGGAGAGTTAGATTAAAGGAAACCAGGCGTGGATGTGTGTCTGTTTTGTGTGTGTTTTTTTTTTTTTAGTGAGCGCCCCAGTGAAAGGCTTCAACTCCAACCCCCCCCCCATACAGTGTGTGTGTGTGTGTGTGTGTGTGTGTGTGCGTGCGGCTGGTGCACATTCACTTCACCCTCTCTGCTCCATTTAGCTCTCACAACTCACTCAACACCCATCCTCTTTATTTTCTCAACCTCGCTAACTCCTTTTTAAATATTCTTTATTTAAATATTTCTGTCTTCCTCGTGTTTATTTCTGTGGTGCTGTAGATACTGTTGGAAATAAACCAGAGACACAGAAAAGAAACAAGACACACAGAAGGAAAAATGTGACACAGGAAGAGTGTACTTTTGTATATTGAATTCATTCCAACTGTGCTCCGAGGCCAATAGCGGCTACATTGCTGGATGTACTATTGTCAGACAAATCATTTCTGAGTTGGCTAACTGTAGCTCCTGCCTGGGAGTGAAGATATTTGCTGGGCCGTTCACTATTGGCAGTAATGTTAAGAAACTCATTTTCCATGCTTCAAACTCAGTTTTATTTTGTCTTTCAATAAAATAACACGGGTGTTTTTATTGAACTGACTATAAAAACTGCAAGATTCAGTGTCACAAACCACAGTGCTGTGCCGTGAATTGTGTTTTGTTATGCAAAATACTAGAATTAAATCCTTTTGTAAGCTTTGTTTCTCTGGGAGAATCACATTTACACTAAACTAAACAGCTTTCACTACTACATAAACTCCTCCTAAACAGCTGTAGAAACTATGCTCACAACACATTTTATGTGACTAGCTTTAGTTAACCTTAGCATCCAGGAGGAGGGTCAGGGCAGTTTTCTGTCTGCCTCAACTACAGTGTACATAAAAACGTTGTAGTTTTCTAAATACTTGCAATTATGAGCATTGTGCTCCCCCATATTAAGATAGCTCTGCAGGACGGGATGATGTAGTGTAGTTTCTAGAAGTCTCTGTTTCTATCCTAAAACTATAATGGCACTCATGGAGCGCAGACCTCCGCCAAGGCCAATGGTGTGTTCACGTGCTCCTCGGGTGATCACATTTCCCGGGTTGGTAAGCCGTTCTTCCAACTTTGGTGCGTTCATGCGCTTTTAGTTGTAATGTGGAAACATGGACGTTAAAAAGAAGATGCATTGAGTTTTTGTTCCAACTAGAGTGGGCGTTCACGTGAACTTTCCCGATTATTGAGATACCACTTGAATGCAGCACAAATGCCCCATCTTGCAATGTTAACGAAATCCAACCCGTGATGCGGATCCACACCAATATTTAATGGGTTCTTCCTTGGCACGTGCTACATCCTTTTTTTACCAAGTTTCATGACAATCGGGCCAGTAGTTTTTACCTGTATTCCCGCTGACTGACAATCAAGTAGATAAACAAACAGAGCTGAAAACATAACCTCCTTGGCAGAGGAAATAAGTAAAAACGTGCTGGGTGATCACTTATTGATACAGTTCTAAGCCCTGTGTCTGCAGATAACCCACATTAGAAATATATACTGAAGCTGAACCTCTCCTGCCCCTATAATAGTGAACTTCTTTAGTTCTAGCTTCTTTTCTTCCTTATTATTAAAGTTGTTGTGTATGTTGGATCAGGATGTTGCCATGTTGAGAAAGAAACCCAACAATAACGCAAAAAAAGGCTACAGACTAGTACGTCCACTGTTTAAAACCGTTAGCCTCTCCATGTCTCCCAGACCAGAGAATATACCTGGCCTTTTAGTAAGCGGGGTGTTTTCGGGGGGGGGGGCTCACACATGCCCTACTTCTAGCTCTGTTTCTCTGTTTGAGTCACAGCTAGGAAACACACTTCAGGAATTTTGGCAGAGACATTTTGGAGAGCTTACGGTGATCGGATCCTCCGAGGGAAAATTCACCCCTAAAGAGAAATTCTTACATATCAAGGCAGCTCAGAAAAGGCTTGTGAACTAAAATGAGCAACGGTGGATAAGAAGCGATGCATTCTTAGAATACCAACAATGGAAGTTGTTGACTCACTGCAGCGTCTGACCTGTGGCAACTCTGCTTTCATAATAATAGCTATTTCACAGGATTACTACACACGATAGCTATTCATATACGCTATGACTAATGGAAAAATCCTCCTTGAGTATTTTGAGCTGCTATTTCAGGTGAAACTGCTGCTCTGTTTTCTCCCTCAACCCAGTTCCTGCTCCCCTAATTTTTCTTTTGTAGCATATTGAGTCACTGGCTCTCCTCACTCGTACAAGCTGAAACCTTACTCATGTCTCTAATAGCTCTCTCTTTACCACCAGTGCTTTTAGAGGCTACCAAACACCATCTAAGCTGGCCTGCGATCACTTTCTCTCCCCTTTCTGTTCCTCATCTCTCCACTCGTACTCCCTTTTATCCCTCTTTGTGTCTCCCCCAGCTCACTGACATCTTAATTTCCCCTCTCTCTCCTCCCCTCGTCTCCATCTTCTTTGCTCTCACTTTCACTCAGAGTGCCTATCATGTTTTCCCAATCTCGCCCACCGACTCCTCCATGCTCTATTCTTAGCCAGGCAGATTGGTGAACCGTATGTGCGTGCGTGTGTGTGTGTGTGTGTGTGTGCGTGCGTGTGTGTGTGTGTGTGTGTGCGTGCGTGCGTGCGGCTAGCTTCTGCATGTAAAACAATGCCTCTCAACAAAGTGTGAACTAATCTCGGTTGTAAAACACTGCAGCTACAGTCTGACGCAACCTTTTGTAGTTAAAGGAATAATTTGACATTTCTTGAAAAGAAAGGCCTATTTACTTTCTTGCTGAGTCGCACGAGAGGATTCATAGCGCTTAGCGTTGCATAAAGACTAGAAACAGGGGAAACGGCTGGCCTGGCTCTGTCCAAAGGTAACAACGTCCACCTACCAGCACCACTAAGGCTTAGAGGGACAATTCACCCCAAAATAAAAATAAAAATGTTGTCCTTTTACCTGTAGTGTTATTTATCAATCTAGATTGTTTTGGTGTTGGTTGCAGAGTGTTGGAGATATCGGCTGTGGAAATGTCTGTGTTCGCTCCAATATAATGGAACAAGATGACACTTGGCTAGTGGTGCCAAAAAACCCATTTGAATAACTCAACCCGGTTACTCAAGATAATCCACAGACCTTGTTGTGAGCAGTTTCATGTAGGAACTATTATTTTTTCTGCCACCCGCCAACCATATCACAGAAGGAAGCGTGCATCTAATCATGGACGAGAGGCTCGTGAAAGCGCTAGACGTGAATATTAATGTTGTCGCCCTTTGCTGAGCTGTAACGTCAGTTAGTTCAGGTGAGCTCAGGAGAGCCTGGCCACACCAGCATTTAACATG
Organism: Bovichtus variegatus; assembly: GCA_943593645.1. Classification (NCBI taxonomy): domain Eukaryota; kingdom Metazoa; phylum Chordata; class Actinopteri; order Perciformes; family Bovichtidae; genus Bovichtus; species Bovichtus variegatus. The sequence continues at coordinate 7,285,434 of CALSCE010010855.1, read as the reverse complement.
GCGATAGTCAAAAGAAGGTGTATAAACTGCAATTTCTTCCACGACAGATGAGGCAGACAGTTATGAGAAAGGGAGTTGATGGACAGGACATGCTTACTAAGAGTTTTTTCCCTCTTAATTAGAACTCTGAATGAATGAAATGATTTACTAGCCCTAGCATGCCCCGGCTGGCTAGCGTGTTAGCGGTCAGCTTCTCTGCACAATCTCTGAACCCATCGGCTATCAGTCTGACGATGATTGAGCTTCTAGTGGCAACAGACAATATCCGGTGTAGCCAGCAGATGTCCTGATATACAGATAACATTTATCCAGACCAAGAATTCCTCTTCTGTGGGTCTGTCATTGTTTATAATCTGATTAGGTACTTGAGGCGCGTGAATGGAGTTGGAGTTGAGAGACGACGTCTACGGCCGAAGAAAATAAAAGATGCTAAATCGTCGTCGCTGATGGGTTTGCTTTCCACACACGGACGCCGGAATGTGTCCAATACCACAATCTTGTCCCGTTGCCTACAGATTTTGCATTCATATGCAGATATCCATTAATGGAGATTTACTCTCCCCAAGAAAACAAATAAGCGTATTTCACAAATGTCAAACTATTCCTTCAACGGCAATGCATCTCTCAACTCAAAGCTTGCGCCTTGTTGGGGGTAATGGAATTGCTATTTCTTCTTATATGTATTATAAATCATGTCAGAGCTTTCACACAGCAGAACCAGCTGAGGTGTTATTTCTCATATATTTTGAGGGCTTTTAGCTGATCTGGCAAACCGCACTAATAGAGACTAAAAGAGCTCTCAAATGCAACCTTAGCAACTTGGATCAAAAATTAGCAAGAGTACTTATTGGCACCACTGCAAGGCTTAACAGGCAATAAAGTGTGTGTGTGTGTGTGTGTGTGTGTGTGTGTGTGTGTGTGTGAGTGTGAGTGTGAGTGTGAGTGTGAGTGTGAGAGAGTGTGTGTGTGAAAGACCTATAATCAGGGTGTCATTACCAGTCCTCTCGACATAGAGTGCTTTACACACTTACAGAACGTTCACAAGCCTGCTGTGCTGTTAAATAAAAGGTGGAAGCAGCTTTGGTGCATAGGAGCAACACACACACACTTGTAGTTCCTTCTCTGCCAATGCTAACATACAGGTTGATTTCTAAATCTGTGTTATGGCACAGGGAGGCTGCTGCTGCACTGCAGGAAACATCAACTAAAAGATTTGGTTTAGTTTTGAGACTTAAATGGTATTTGCTCTCAAATCAGAGAGCACAAATCTGCCAACGTGGTGGGATAATAATTTCCTTTATTCTCAATACAAGTCGACCAACTGTCTGGGGAGTTTTTCTTGACCTTAGTGTCATTTTCTCTATACAAAGTGGACTTGGCTTTATTATTCTGCTCTAAGTGAAGACACTGTTACCATCGGACTGGCAGAATTTCTATTTTAAGACTTCATAAGGTTTGTTGAGAAGTGTACCAGATATTATCTACAAATCTTTGTGTGAATTTCTTTAAATTTTAGTTCGTTTTTAGACATCTGACGTCATCTGCTTCTTCCCTATACATTTGTTCAGACATCTTGCATCATTTGCCCATCAGCCGGCAAGTTAAGTAATCAAGAGGAAATGAATGAACATCTGAATTAGATTAGTCTTTTCCTCATTATAATTAATTGTCATTAGACAGGAGCCCGTGTGGCATATTACCTCACTGACAGACTTCCTGCCATACATGAAGGTTTTCGATTTCAAGAAATCATTTCCTATGCAACATGGTGCTGAGAAACGTTGACCACTCCCTGGCTTATGTCCCTGCCTGAGCTGCTAATGTGACTCTCACACACACTGACACATAAAGACGACACAGGAGATTAGTTTTGTTTTCCTCCCATGCATTATCATTAAGGACACCAACACTTACTAAGCTAAACTTAACTCTCCGCCACATTTATTTGTTTTTGCATGCTCTGCTAGAGTTAAATAACTGTCTAAGTGGACTGCTGTGCCAATGTCTCATAAATGGTTGAATAATAGAGAAAAATGTTTAAGGAAGAACACAAATGCACACGAAGGAGCCGGGGAAGAAAACACTTGCACACTGGCATCCAGTTGCCCGTTCACAGACTTTACTTGCCCTGGGAAAGCGTTAATGTCGAGCCCTGAAAGAGGTTTTGTGCTATTGTGAATTATTCTCCTCAGATAAAATAATCGTTTCACATTTTGGAAAATATGTTTATTCGCTGTCTTGCGGAGAGTTAGATGAGAAGAATCATACCTTGGCCTGTCACAATAATGATGTTATCGCTTTTTTCGTAACCTGTATATACATGACTTTGATCATGTTTGTTATCTACTTATTATTAAGGGGCGTCCACCAATCAGCCTCTGCCTCTGGATGAATGCGTGTGAATGCTGACGTGTTGTAAAATCACTTTGAGTGGCAGCACAGACTAGAAAAGCGCCATATAAATACATTCTATTTACCATTTACCATTTGTCGTCTCCTCCGGTGTGAGAACATTTTGGGTTCAAGCCAAAATGTTGTGACTTTTATCTAACTTATAGCTCATATGTTATTACTTAATATGTTATTACTTTGCACTTTTTGTTAAAAAGGCCCTCACCATTGAGAGACTGCTTTGGCAGTATGATGCATGTTATGGAATGAATTACTCCATACCCCTGTGCCAAATGTTTAATCTTTAATTAGGTGCATTTTTGTTAAACCAAGCCCAAGAGTCGATTTTATTGTTTTAGTTGTGTGGTTTTATTTATTTATTTTTTATTTGTGTTCTTAAGAATTAAAAGTTCAATGCTATTTGAAAGGGTGTACTTGCATTATTATGCTATTATATAATCATTACATCAGTGGCATAAAATGGTCTTAAAATAACGATACGGTTGCATGTCGTGTAACAAAAGCTGTTGTCGTGCCTATTCATACCACCCTCACATATGTATGTGCTAATTAGTGAGCTTTACGCTGGTAGTCTGATTTTATTACCTTTGGTCTGAGCCAGGCTGTTTCCAGTCTTAAGGCTCAGCCGACTACAGCGTATTTCTCAAAATGTCAAACTATGCCTTTAGCACTGAGTTAACCTGTTTCATCAGGACTGTGTGAGTGCGATTTAGTCAGATTGGATTGACAGTCGCCAAGCCAGGAGGATTGTAGCACTTCTGTACCTGGCATCGCTTTTTTTATCAACAGCAAACCAGTGAGAAGAGCAAAAATAAAAAATAAAATGAAATCTGTGATGCAAAATAACTACAGCTGTTTTAACTTTATTAGAAAATGAATGTGTTGATGTAGGATCCCGTTACATATAGAAAGAAGCTCATTGAAAAAAAAAAAAGGTTTTCAGGGCTTTTAAAGGACCAGTGTGTAGGATTTTGTGGCATCTAGCGGCGAAGTTGCAGATTGGAACCAACTGAATGCTCCTCTGGCCAAAGCGTGTTGGAAAACCTACGGTGGCCTTCATTTCATCTAAACACGTGAAAGGCCTCTCGCTAGAGCCAGAGTTCAGTTTGTCCATTCTGGGCTCCTGCAGAAACATGGCCGTGCAACATGCTGGACTCCGTTGACGACGACCCGCCCCCTATGTAGATATGAAGAGCTCATTCTAAGGTAAAGAAAACACCATTCTTAGTTATATACGCTCACGAAAACATGGTTATTATGATTATTTCTGCCAATAAATCTGCCTAAATCCTACACACTGGTCCTTTTTAAGTGTAAAAAGAAATGTTCTACTAGCTGAACTGGAGGCATTATTTGGTATTGGTACTATTAATGAATCTCCTCATGCTGTTGATGTGCCTTTGAGCAAAGCACAGAAACAGTAACGCTGCTGATTGCTCACACGCATGTGTTTACAGGGTTATAGTGCGTGTCAAGCAGGGGTGTCCTGTGGGGTAACAGCATTGAACTCCATCCGCATAATAGAGTTTACTGTCATTTTTTCGGCTGATGTGGTGCTTTTAATTCCTGGTACCGGCCATAGAAAGTACTATAAATCTGTTTTATATGTTTTTTTTAAAATATATATATATATATATATATATAAAAATCTCTTTTTCTTACTACTTCTTCTACCTTGAATCTTCCTTTTTGTCCAAATTTAGCAGGGGTCCGGCGGTGAAGATACCACAACAGATCCTTCATCTGCAACACTCTTGCTTGGTTACTGTTGCTATGCATGGCGGATCGTTGCCGTCACCAGTGCATCCAATAGGCACGTCGGCGCAGCCAGGGAGTCTAAAAACAGCATTCTATATCACAGCGTATAATGAGAAAGGCTTCATCAGTGTTCTCTCCAAATGTCAGAGCAGCTTTAATGATCTACTGAACACACACACACACACACACACAAACTATACACATATTACATCATGTGTAAGTGTGCATGCAGTCGGTGTGCGGCTCTTTTCTGCATTGTTGACGTTTTCAGTAATCCCACCCTTCTTTATTCCCCCTCCTGCTATTATTTCTCTCCATTGAAGCTATTAATTCTTTCCATTCCCATCACTTCTGTCTTTTCTCGTCCTAATCCTAACTGTGACTTGATCTTTCTTTATCATGATTATCAAATGTGTGGCTTGCATAAGTCGGTTAGTTTCAATGAATACCTTGTTTTAGTTTTTTTTACAGACTCAAAGAAAGTTTTGAGCGTGCAATTGCTTCCTGGCCTGCACATTTCTCTTAGATTCATGAGTGTGTCTTCAGGGAAGAGGTATTACTTATTATAGTGAAGCCAACGGCAGACAAAGATCAAGAAACCATCTCCGGTAGCACGGTGAAGCTTATGTAATGTTGTTATTTTAGCTGCTTAAACAGCATATATGTTAGACTACCTCTAATTACTCACTCCAGGATATGTCTGCATTGTACAACAAAGTTAGTTCAGCATAGGGAGAGGAGAAAATACGCTAAATAATTTAGACGGGATGGACCAGGAAAGGAGATGGAAGTTGCGTGATAAAGATGAAGACTGGAGAACTACGAGAAAAGGGACAATAAAAGTGAGAGTGATTCGGAAATGCAGGTAAAGGTGCATATCGGTGAGTGTATGTATAGGAAAAGGAGGCGCAAGGATAAGAAGAGACAGCAAGCAAGTAAAGAGCAAGACACAAAGAGCAGTAATAAATGAAAGAAGAGTGTTGGAAGATTCGACTTAAAGACAGAGAGAGAGAGAAAAGGAAGTGGTGGCGGATTAAGGAGTGAGACTCTTAGAGAGGACAATACGAGCGAGGAAAGACAGAGAGAGGGGAAAAGCTTATGAGCGAACACGCCAGCCGGGGCTCTTGGTGCAATGCAGACGGCATTGCCATGGAAACGAATGGAGGGAAAGCGCAGACGAGGAGGAGGGGATTAAATAGGAAGGAAGAGATCACTGCTTCGCACCGTGTGTGTGTGTGTGTGTGTGTGTGTGTGTGTGTGTGTGTGTGT
>CALSCE010010855.1:7183697-7279985 GCA_943593645.1 Bovichtus variegatus | reverse complement strand
CCTCTATAAATAATTTTAATTTTCTTTTTTTTTTTTTTTTTTTTTTTAAAGTGATGGGGGATGAGCCTGTCGCCATGGCACCATTTGTCTCAGGTGGCATTGTCTGGGTCCAGATCTGAGGGCGGGTGTTGTCATGGCAGCAGGAGAGCATGGAGTTTGTCTGTCTGGGTGTGTTGCTGCAAACATACACACACAAGCATACACATGCTCTCTCTCTCGCACACACACGCACGGTGTGTTGGAAATAGTCTTGACTGCAGTATTATAAATAGAAGGCAGCAGGAGGCAGCAACCCTCCCCTCATCCCCACCACCCCTAGGACCCCATCATTCTCATCTTCCTCTTTTCTGCTCAACACTTAACTTCTACTTGTCCTCTCTGTTCTGTTTCACTCTTCATCCCTCTCTCAAAGCTCTCTCTCCTCTTGTTAAATATCACCCCCCCCCCCCAAAATTCTCATCAAGTGGCTTTGTTTGATATCTGTTTATCCCCGTAGTGATGGTGATGTTGCGGGGTGTCTGCAGTTGTCATGGAGATGAGATGGGCACGGCGAGGATGCTTAATGAGCTTGGAGTTGCTCAGGCTAATGAAGTGGGACGGCTGTACATAGGTGTGAGCTTAACTGGCATCCTATAGAGGAGCGATATACGAGTTCCTACAGCAACTGCAAACACAGTCATAATGAGCTGCACGGATGCAGTAGTAAAACAGAGGAAGTTAATCAGTTTGTTCCTCTTGTTATTGCTTTGTTAACCAGTGATTTACTTGCAAATGAACAAGTTGAAGGGGAAAAGTTATAGATGTCTGTAAAAGGTTTAAGACATTTTTAAGGATTTAACCCGTACTGCAGGATTTAAAAAGAAAGTGGCAGTTTAGAAAAGCCCCGGGCAGTCCCGGGAAATAAGTCTGAGACTTTGTAGAGGTCTTTATGAAGCAAGCTTCGGCGACACAACGACTCACAGCAGCCCTCTCATCCTCCTGTCTCACTAAACTGTCCTCATGTAGCCCAGACTGCTCGTGTGTGTGTGTGTGTGTGTGTGTGTGTGTGTGTGTGTGCGTGTGTGTGTGTGTGTTGCGCGGAGGTGTGAATGTACAGACACTAATGCTTCTCTAGTGTCAGCGTGACATTTGTGCGTGCACATATCTCCATGGATTATTGTGTTAAACAACTTTGTGAATTTGAAGTTTTCATATTGCTTTATTATTTACAGTTGTAGACCTCAGGGTGAATAAAAGTGTTTATTTTTCTTTTTATCTCTTTTTTTTTTTCTTAACAATTAGCATCTTCCTCTAGTGTACATAAGCAGTGGATGTATACATACTGTACATGTAGGTAATGACTCCTGTGTGATACATTCACTAGTATTAGGGCTGCAATTAAAAAAAAAAAACTATTATAATTGAGTCTAAGGTGGTGTCTTCAACTCCTCACATTTGGGAGAAAAACAGAGAATATTTGGCACTTTTGCTTAAAAAAATATTACTAAATAAGCGTTAGCCTGCATTTCCTCTCTGGAGCCTGAGAACTCTGGGTAATGTTGCAATGAGGATAGCGAGACAATTATGGGAGTGATGTAAAGGATAAGGGAAGGGGCTTCTGCTGAAACTGCATGAGCGTGCAACCTTACGTGTCACTTCAACTGTGTCTCACTACTTTGAACTCAGCATGTCAAGTCACACGGAGGTACAGTGTGTCATTACAGGGGATGATGCCCTGAAAGCTTCTTGTGGGGTTAGCGGCTCGCTCCTGTTCTCCTAGCATCAGCAGAGCTGTAAAGTCTAAATACCTTTCCCCCTCTGCCCCCCTTCAGCTCAGCCTCCCGACTTTCTCTCCACCCCACCACTCTCAACCTTCCTCAAGCTACCAATTTGTGTGCGCTTCTACCTCACAAGTCGGGCTCAGAAGTCCCCCTAAAAGCTTATTACACCCTACTCACAATCATTGTAAAATGGGCTTCACGTGTTTAAAATTGCCCGCTGTAATGCCTGCAAATTGGAAAGATTTTCCAATAGTGCGGGGATGTCCCAGTGGAAATTTGGTGAGATTGCCTTCTTGCCCGAGTGAACTTGCTTCAAAATAAATAGCGGGGAGTTGGGTGTGCTCAAGGCAAACCTGACTCTCTCTTTATTTCTCGTGAGTTTTAAACAATCAAACATTGTGGATATTTCTTGTACAGCCCGTCTCACAGACATAAAAAGGTTTGACAGAAACATCTATCCACAGTCTGTTTTTGAGTGGGTTTTTTTTTTTTTTTTTTTTTTTTTTTTATCAACTCGATAACTCAGAAATCATTCGGGAAACGGGATGGGAACTTCTCGCCTGAGGACACATCTGCTCTTAACATCTGCAGATCGAGATATGCGGGGATCTTTTCATAACATCTAGTTGTGCCTAACTGTACAGGCAGCACTGATAATATCTGACTGACTTATCAGACAGCTCTAAAACATCATCTGATTATTACGCTAAGTAGATTATCCTGCTGAATTAAGGGCACTTAATTGGAGCTGTGACCTCTGTGCTTTTCAGACGGCGGGACGAAGAAGCTTCGCAGCACCATCCGACGGAGCACAGAGACCGGCATCGCCGTGGAGATGAGGAACCGAGTGACACGGCAGGGCAGCAAGGACTCGACCGACGGCAGCACCAACTCAAACAGCTCTGATGGAACGTGAGTATCCAACCCGCAGTTCCTCATCAGCATATATGCTGCATCCATCCATTTCAATATTGTTCTGTTTCTTCCCCCTCAGGTTTGTCTTCCCTACCACGCGCCTGGGGCCTGAGAGCCAGTTCAGTGACTTTCTGGATGGACTAGGACCTGCTCAGATTGTGGGCCGGCAAACATTAGCTACACCCCCCATGGGTAAGCCGAGAGTAACGACGCCATCTTTTCCTGTTCAATCCATCTCATTCTCGTCTAGTATTGTTCGATTCTTTCTGAGACCTCATGAGATTCTTTGCACTCATGTAGGATTAAAGTCTGTGAAACAATACGAACACAGCATCACTTTCAATTTATCAGCAACCAGACACTCATGGTCTCAGGTAATTAAAGCTGTGTTACAAGAGTATCTACATACTGTTGGACTGTAGGATGACGGAGAATCAAATGAAAATATCTACAGCAATACACTAACATACAAACTGCGTGCGAGATGCACAGCAGCGTCTAAAAATACTGCACAATGCCAGTGTATTCACTCAGCACGGATGAAGTTATTCCTGCATGAGGTATAAATCTTTCATGCAAAGGTCATTGCTTGTGAAAAACAACAGAACAGCGCACTGTGCTCCACCATTGTGGTTGTAGGATTCACAGCTCTGTGTCGCCCTCTGCAGTTAGATATCAGCCATTGCAACCCAAGCCAGCCTTTTGAGTTTTTTGGTTCTTGCATTGTTAGAGATGGTGTTTTTCCCTCCACAGGGGATGTCCATGTAGGCATGGTAGACAGAGGAGGGCAGCTGGAGGTGGAGGTCAACCAGGCCAGAAGGTTGACCCCCAAGCCAGGCTCCAAGAACATTCCAGGTACTCTGACCTAACTTCACCCACAGCATCAAATTCTATTGGCTCGACTCCTTTGTCCAAGCCGTGTGGCCATGTAGGAGTTTCACTGTGTTGTATTTGGTTGCTTTGTCTGCAGCGACCTACGTGAAGGTGTATGTGCTGGAGAATGGCATATGCTTGGCGAAGAAGAAAACCAAAGTAGTGAAGAAGAATCTGGACCCCACCTACCAGCAGGCTCTGTTGTTTGATGAGAGTCCTCAGGGCAAAGTCCTACAGGTATGGGGATTATTTCATTTCCTCCCTTTCTTCCTGTCCTTTTCCCCCACTACTCCCAACACTAGTAAATCCTTCCGTCATTTCAGATATTAATGGGTTTTAAAATGTTTTCTCACCTGTTTAAAAATCTCCTAGCGTCACAGAGAATTTAATTTCCTGTCTGGTTGAAGTCTAATTACGTTTTCTGTAGCAGGGTTGTGTGCCTTGTTCTTCCTTGTTTCAAGACGTTCACCTTATTTCTAGAAATTTGGGAAATAATGCAAAACTGCATTTGAAGCTGGTGGACTCATGTAGATCAACTGACAGAGTTGTTCCCTCACTTTACTGTAAAAGCCATTACACAGACTTCTTTTCATCAGTGAAGCTGTAGAGTGTAGGTTTTAAAAGACAGGAAACGGGACCTTTTTTTATGTGGTGCATTACAAAAATTTTTAATTTTCGAAGAGAAATAAGTGGGGGCACTTATAAGTATTATCTGTGACATTAAAGATGTATGACTGAATACAAAAATATCTTAAATATAAAGATAATTAGTGAACATACAAAACGAATAGACACCATTTGTGTTTTTAAGACCCAACTAAACCACTCCTTCCAACTTAGACACACAAAGGTTCCTCCATTATGTTGGTCACAGAAATTGGTAAACAGCATCAGACTCTGTATATTCTCCAAATATTGAATGAGAGGTTGCCAGATGGCATAAAATAAGTTCACCTTAACTCTTATATTATTACTCTGGTATCTAGATTTGGGAGGACTGTAAGGAGATAAGAGAATAGCCCCACAGCAGTCTCCTCTTTCTATTATAGTAGCCATTTATGAGAGGCAGTGGGAGAATGAAATCTTAGCATATGTATAATTTATTCTCATCTCTCCTCTAGGTAATAGTGTGGGGGGATTACGGGCGTATGGACCACAAGTGCTTCATGGGAATGGCCCAGATCCTTCTTGAGGACTTGGACCTGTCTGCCACAGTCAGCGGCTGGTACAAGCTGTTCCCTACCTCCTCTCTGGCAGATCCCAGCATCGGACCCCTCACCAGACGCCTCTCCCAGTCCTCCCTGGAGAGCGCCACCAGCCCCTCGTGCACCTAAACACACCCAGCAGACACCCACATGCACGGGCACAGGCAGAGTCATGCAGACACGGACACACGTACTGTATATACACAACGACTGTATTCGAAGTGCAAGACAGGTAGACACACACACACACACACACACACACACACATACTCATGTGCATCTGTGCAGGAAGGTACGTTTGACATATAGGTGCAAATACCTGATCATCCACACACTGACACGCTGCCATATTCTTCACTCCGTCCATATTCTCACACACTGATCAGTATTTTAGTCGAGAAAAGCGCGAGCAAATCCGACTTGAAGCATCCGACTTAATTTACCAGAACATGTAGCATTTTTTCACCGTCCCATTTCAACATTTCCTGCCATGACACAGCAATTCTGCATTCCAAGGTACCAGATTTCTGTGGCGCCACTCATCCCAGGGCCATCCCGATGCCAGTTTCTAAACTCTCTATGCCAAACTAAGAAACAAGACCACTTTATTTTTTAAAACCAAAGCAATTGTAATTGTTGTTGTTATTATTACTATAAGTCGTAGGTGAACTAGTATACAATATAAAGTATGGATATGTAGCAGAGTCAATGACTTAGATGTAATGCAAAAAAAGAACATACATTCTACACACGAGCTGAGAACGGCAGGCCACATAAACATATCTGGGCAACAGGCTTGGATATTCACATAATGGCTATTATGTGAGGTAGCAACACTGCTATTCTATAATTTTCACAGGGCAGAGTTTATATATAGATATACATATATCATATATATATATATAAATAGATAGTTAAATACTTATTTGTGTTCATGTATGTACCGGCTGCATTCTGCATGTTTGCTTGCAACCTTTGTAGAGACATTTTAAAGTGCTTCAATATTTTTATTTAGCTTGCCTCGACCAATGTAACCGGAGAATAGTGGTGTTTTTTTTTTTTTGTTTTTTTTTCCGCAATCCGTCCTGAGAAAAGAGCACTGCTCTGAGTTAGGGAGAAGGGTGGGGCTTTGGTGACAGGGGGAGTGCTATCATCGCAATCTGCAGAAGAAGAGAACAAATCAATCAGCCAGCTACCCATTCGCTGAAGAACAACATTTCTGATCCTGCCTTCATCTTTAAAGTAAAGGACTGTTGCACCACACAGGGCACTCGGCACAAAAGCGTTCTGGGAAATGTGTCCAGCTCTAGTCTTGTGTTCCACATCCAGGGGGTGCCACACTCACTCTCTCTCTGTATACCAGCACCCAGACTTGTCTGAACTTCCTGTTGATTTCCCCCTTTTGATGTCATTTTCCCACAATCTTCCTTGTTGATAAAGGAGGTAGGAAGGTGGCGAGCGTGCCTCTGTCTCTCACACACAAACACACACACACACACACACAGCTGGTACCAACTAACCTTTAACCCTCCTACTTTCTCTTCGGTCACCCCTCTCCGTCACACTAACTAAACAACTGTTGTAAATGTGTAAACACGTGTTGGATCCAGATTTGTTTTGCTTTTTGATATGACTGACTATTTATGCCAGTGTTACTTTTCTAGCAGGTTGATTGTTAACCTGCCATGTACGGTAGTTTTACTCGTTTCAGGTGTAACATGTCACTCTTCATATTTCCAGTCAGGCAGCGTGTTTGTGTTTAAGACGGCACTTTACGATAATATATGTATTATGATTGAATTGGTTGACCACCTGTTTATTTATTTAAATTTGATTTGGTCACACTGCAGTGTGAATCTTTTAATTGAATGCCAGCATGGAAATGTAACTCGAGTGTATTTTGAATCTCAGTGTAAAGGCCCACTCGGACAACGGAAACAGGTCAGTTCTGACAATGATTTTCATCTTAACTCTGAGCAATTATATTGGTAATGTATTTTGAGGTACGACATTGTCTTACTCAAAAGTGTAAGTACATTTGTGGGCGTTTTCACAATTCAACATTTAGTCCATTTTAATCGAACTCTGGTGCGGTTAAACCCCTTGTGCGGTTCGTTTAAGCATTCGTGAAATCGGTAATTATGCTCTGGTGCGGACCAAAAAAGAAAAGTTCCCAAAAAGCGCTTGCGAGAAGTGGTCTCGAACTGTTAGCAAGTGAACCCTAGTGCGGTTCGATTGCAGTGAGAATAGAATTCTACACTAATCCAAACTGTTTGCAGGAAGTCCACCGAAACGCAGGATTCTGGGCTGCCTGCACGGGCGTTTGTCGAAAAGGACACACGTAAACGACATCTGCTTGACATCTGGGCCGAAGAGAACAAGCAGAATGTGCTAAATTAAGGTCACAAAAACAGTGACCTTTATAAAGTAATTACAAATAAATTGGAGAAGAAGAGATTTGTGCGCAGATCAGTTTCTAGTCAAAGTGAAAAAACTTACCCTGCATAGAAGTGGCAGCACTCGAGACAAAAGCTCCTTCGTACACGTCCCTCAGTAAATCATTTTTTTTTATTTGGTCTGCTCGTGAAACCAAACCAAACCAGATTAGTTTCTAGCCAAACGGACTATGAGTTGTGAAAGTGCTCTAAAAATCTTAAAAATGTATATGTTCTTGAGCGATAAGGACGTGTCCCAAAAAATCTAAACTTTTGCTTTTGTGTATTTGATGTATTTAAAGTTTTTTTTTAGTTTTTTTTTTTTTTTTTTTGGGGGGGGGGGGTAATGTTTACCTTGCACACATACCAACTCCACTTTGTTCTTAGTAATTGAAGTATTTTTTATTTTCATTTGAAAAAACAAAAAGACTGACCCGGCGGCTGTTCATTTAAACGTGCAATGGTTGACTCTTCATCGATGGCAGAGGAGTAGCAGGGCAAACTGAGCTACTGGTGTTTACTGTTTTCTTTAGGATGAACATGTCATCATTCTCTTCAGTGGTTCAGAATGCTTTTCAATCTGTCTGTCTTGGGACCAACACCAAACCTTGTGTATGGATACGTATTTTAGTAGCGTTAGGAGAGATGTTACAGGCTATTAGTAGCTTGTGCGTGTTTACAAGCTCAAATTTAGTTTTTATTACCACCATATCTTTTGTCGTCTGCTAAGAACTGCGTCGCTCACTCCTGTTATTCTGCAAAAAAGGGAAACACCGAGGCACTTTGTCTCGTCAGCACCTCAGACCAACAGAATTCACATTTCAACGCTCTTTGGACTTTGGATAAAGGGATCTCTGGCATTCTTGAATTTCTTGGGAGGAGGAGGATTTTTATTTTCTGACACCTCCCATCATGTATACAAACCCTTTTCAGAAGAACCATCAAGGTCTGGGTTCCAATTTATTTGTACCTTTTTGGAGCTATTCCTTGCTAGATCTGTAACTGTATGGTCATGTATATGAAGTAATTTGTGTACATTTTTAATTTGTATCTATTTATTTTTGTGGACAGCTGGCATGATGTAAAAATAAGGAATTAATCTCTTGGCATTTGCACACATTCTCTTCAGTGCGCGCCTTTTGCGAGGACAAAAAAAGCTTTGTTGCTGAGAGAGAAAATTCATTGAAATGATATTTTAAAAAAAATCTAAAAGAAATGTGTAGACCTATTTAACATCCCTGCTGAATGTTTAGTCATTGGTAACATCTTTAAAAATACTGTTAATATTTTTCCATGGGATTTATATTAGTTCCATTACTTTGGACCTTTGCTGTATATTGAGAAGCCCTACAAACAGTTCTAATGATTGAAAGTAGAGAAAGAGACGACGCAAAGTGATGTATAATTATCCTACAGGGAGCTTTTGCCAAATTTGTCCAAATCTTTCGATTCCTAAAACCAAAAAGGAAAGTTGAAATATTGCCTTTCTTTAAAGTGTAGTTTGGGTGTATGTCCTCCAATGAGGTGCATTTATTGAACTGCATGACGCGTAACCAGAAAGATGTGAGTGAGAGATTTAAACGTGTAAATATTTGTTAACACTTGTTCACTCGAGTTGTGGACCACGGTGAGGAGAATTTAAGGATCAGGGTTTTTCCGATATGAACATTGACACTGTTGTATCACACGATTTACATGGATTGTCCCATCACATTCGATTTATTTTCGACACTGCGAGTATAAAAAGGTTGCTTAAAGAGAGGTTAAAGCCTCACGAGCAGCAGGGTTAACTATGGCAGGGCAGAGTATTAGCGGGTCGAAAGAGAGTCTCGGACTTTTGCAAATGTGAAGGTAGATGCATGCAAGCAGGTGGCAAACGTTGGATTAATCAAAGTGTCCGTTATGGACACTTAAGCAGTTTATTGGAAACAGCGCAGAGCGTAACGAGCTTGGTAAACTGCGTTTCAGACAGGTTAAGATAGTATTAGCTTGAGTTGGAGCGCATCTGGCTCAGCTGAGGTTTGAATGTAAAGGCTGTGGATGCTTTGGAATGTAAAACCCATGATACGCTTGCTTGCTTGCTTTTCTGTAAAATCCACATCGAGCATTCTCTATCCCAACTTTATCGTGTGCAAAACTTTTATAATGTATCTTCAATCAACCTGAATCGTCTTGAGTGCTATGTCGGAAATGTGTTTTATTTTTGTAAGGAGAGCGGTATTATTCAGAGGAGGAGCGAGAGTCAGAGAGGCAAATACCTGCCTTGAGATTTTTCGAGAAAATGAGGGCTTGTTCAGTTTACAATGGCCTTATTTTGTGTAGGAGACATTGCTTCACTATTGTAGCACACAACTGAAAGTTTTGACAAATGTATTTTGCTTGAAATATTGTACCAAACTTATATATGTGTATACGTATGTATAGTTTTCTGAATGTATTTCTTAATCCTTACACCAGAACCGGGTGTAATTTTTTTGTCATCTTGTTTGCAAATACCGTCTCTTTAAAGACTTTCCAGGGAGTTCGCCTGCATTGGTTCAGGCAGCCCCGACTTTTACTGTACTGTATACTGTATGTCTTATTCTTTGTGTGTTCACTTTAAAAGAACAGCTCTGTGGTTGAAACAAGCATGAATTCTGCGTGGCGAAATGCATTTTAATTTATTTTTAAATCGCCACGATGGGTTTTAAACAGAAAGGATTGCTATTTCCCCCCCCCCCGTACCAATTTTACCAGTTAACTCGATTTATCCATCAAGCGGATGGAATTGTTATCATTTTTGTACTTTGAACATGGAAAATGTTCGCTGCATGGTTACTCTGATGATTTTCATGTATTTAATCTTTATGATGCTACGATTATGATGATAATAAGTGTGATAACGACACACGAGGAAGTCAATTAGACCCGGTACAATGTCAAAAGGAAATTCATTGAGATGCAAAAAAAAAAAGAAGAAAAAAAAATGCTGTATCTTAAAGTAGCATGGTCTTAGCCTTCCACTTTCTGAAATACTTCTTCTGGCAATAACCACTGGCTGTAGCTTCCACGGTTCCTCACTCTTTGGAGTTGGGTTGTGGCAACCTCAGGCCGAATCTGTATCATCCCACAACGATGACGAATACGATTTTGAAGTCTGATCACATTTTCAAGCACTAGAAGCAATTTAGACTCAACAGAGCATGCACTGCATTGTGAATAACTGCTATTTTATTATAGCCATGAGAAACAATTATCATTTTTTTTTTTTTTTTGTTGAGTTTTTTAATTTACTTTCATTTTCTAACGAAGCATGCATTCCAAATGTCTGTTTGCTGATGTAGCAGCTGTCAGCACGAGCAAAACAGACTTTACTGCGTAGCTGATGGGCAAATTGTTTTGTCTTCATCCACGTCTATAAATGTCGGTAAACACAGCACAAGTCTCCTGAGTAGCCATTCTGTCCTTTTTAGCTGTCTGTCAAACTATATTAAGGCCACTGTAGCCCCCCCCCCCTTCTCCCCCACTATCAGGACAACCTTCATCTTATCAAGTCCAGCAAAGCACATTTTGAACTTCCAAAAACGGAGGGGAATCTTTGAACAGTGTTGACTAGACTTAATGGAGCCAAGCACATATGGATGCCTTCCAAACAAATCTCAAGATGGAACAAACAGTTAAATTGGATTGCTGGTGTTGCTAGATGATCGGTTGTCTTTTCTTAACCGGCCTTAACCTTTCCACCGAGGAGCGTTCACAGAGTACGTTTTAAAGGGCAAAGCATAGCGGACAGTCTGATGAAAGGATGCTTATGAAAAGGAAAAAGGGAGCTGTAATTTTATACCTGTGCTTTGTAAATGTTTTCTATGTGCAGTATTTGATAATGTAAAACTGGTATTTTTGTGGTTTGTACGCTGCAGAATTGATTACTTAAGGTGCACGTAGTTTTGTAAGAAAATGGAATCAAACGGAGGGGAAAAAAAATCTATTTCGGATTCAGAAGCCTGTATTTGCATGCCCTTTGACATCTGGACGCAAGGTCAATAAAGTTTATTTGAATCACAAACATTTGTCAGGTGTGTATTTTAAACTATTCAGTCCCAGGTTAAAAACATATATATATATTTTTTAATTTATCTGCCTTTAATTCATGCATAAGCCTCATTAAAACAGCCAGCAGAATGTCAGCGCTTGGGTTGGACTGACACTGTAAACATTTCAAATATCTACAATGTATACAATTTAATCAAAACAATATTTATTTTGTATATTTTTACAGAGACAAAGTATCGTTTACATATTCTCAAATGTTAGCGACTGTTAAATCGGAAGGGGCAAAGCATGTGAGAAAAAAATGCAGAACTAACATACAGTACGTGTTCATCAATCATCGTTTAAGTGACATAATGTAGGGAGATATTCTGATAAAGAATAAAGTACATAATATCTTGATTGACAAGTACATAAGAAGATACATTCCTTTATTTGCTCTTATTTCACAGAAAATATACCAAACAAAAGAAGGAACTGATTACAAGCGCAACTAAAGTGAAAAGATAATCAAAATGAGAAAGCTCAGGTAGCCCGCAGGAATGTATTTTTACTGCTTTTTCAGAAACTTCTCATCGCGAGCCGACAGATCTGCTGTTACACTGCAGGGACGACACATTGTCTTATGGTGATATTGCTCTCCGCAGAGAAAGTGACTGCTGCTGTCACACAGTTGCCTCAACTGCCACCAAATGAGATAACATTGAAGGAAATAACTGGAAGGAATAGACAAGTTTGTGAGTGGTGGAAGGCTGAACTACTCGTTTATTGGGAGCAGTTAATAAGAAACTTGTTATGCCAGAGTATGTTCATTTATTCCTCTTTAAGATCTTGCCCCTCACATTCAAAGTGGCAACTAATACGGAAAAACTGAGATTATTTACACTAATGGCTTCATGCATTTATAAGAACCAACATAAACGTTTTCAGATAAATCCGGACACAGATGGCTTGTGGGGTTAAGGGTTAAGTAAAACAAAGACAGTTGACAGATTGTGGTCGTACAATCACTTTTCGCTTCACAACGCGGTTTTGCCACATTGTAAACGCCCCCACGTGACCTGAAAATCGGTCCGCCCGCTCACAGATCGATCCTGATTCGACGTTAGGACATTAAAAACTTGGTTGGAATTGAACAATTCACCAAAAACGGACAGGACGCTGTTGACCACAGTACATTCAAAAGACACGAGTGTACATTGCTTCACATAGTCGTAGAATATCAAAAACAAACACGCTCCGGCGATACTCGGGGGGGGGGGGGGGGTGCGTATTTAAAACGAGTCCAGTACGGTCATGAAACACATTCAAGACGCACATTCATTTAGACATTTTGTTTGTTCTTGGTCGAAGACAGATCAACACGTAGAGAGAAACATTCAGAGAGACTCATTCGGATATCTTGATAAACATAGTACCTACAATCAGAGCTGGATAAACATTCTCATGCAATTCAGTGGAAGAATCTGAAACATGATCTGTACCTTTTGAGTTGTCTTTTGTCTCTGTCCCCCACCCCTCTCTCTCGCTCTCTCTCTCTCTATTTCTCTCTTATATACAGACATTCAACATTATTTGAGGCCTCTATTGTACAAGGTAGATTAACTTGAGGTGTGTGAGCGTTACCTCAACATTTACATGCATGCAAGTGACTTTTTTTGTTTAAGTGTCCCACCCTGTCTTGAGGAAATAGCACAGTGAATTGATATGCCCAAACATTCATCGGGTAGGTTTGACCAAACATACTGTTAAAGGACTGCTGAATTGTATTTTCTACTTATCACTAGTTAAGTGGCTACACAGATGTCACAAAGCATTGGAATACTGTACAACCATAATAAAGCTAGCGTTGATCTTTGGTCTCCAAAAATCCAGTTTAGGACTTTTGACACTTAAAGTCGGGATTAGATAATGATTCTAAAAGAAGCCCTCTGTAAATTGAGTAGAAGACATCATGAATAAGGGATGTAGGTTTGTGTAGCTGCTTTAACGTGTGAGACAGTGAGGATCTAAAAACTAACTTAAATTTTAATATTGTTGTACAAATGAATATAACTTAAGTATTTAAACTTGTACTTGCAGCTTGAGGGTGTGATGAAATAACAGGCTAGCGTGGACTAGCTTAGCTTGATTTTCCTCGAACAAGAAGGGTAATATCATTTAAAATGATTTGTCCGCTAACGTTAAAATCTTAACCCATGTGCGCTTGAAAGCTTCGTGGCTGCTCCTTCGTCCGCAAATATAGTTGCGGCTAATTGTCGGATTCTGTTGTGAATTATTTATCGATAAACATTGTTAATGCTAGGTTAAAAGAATAGTTTGGTGTTTTGGTTTGATATAAGCTGAACGCTAATTCACCTTCTTGCCAAGAGTTATAGACCACGATCATGTCTGTATGGTACATGTGAAGCTAATGACAACAGCCAGTTAGCTTAGCACAAAGACTGGAAACAGGCGGAGACGGCTAGCCTGTCTCCGTCAAGAGGCAGCAAAATCTACCTACCAGCACATCTAAAGCTCACAGATTAACATGTTATAGCTCATTTGATTAATGCATACAATGTCAAAGTCTTTGGATAGAGCCGGGCTGGGGTTTTTTTTGTCTCTAGTCTTTATGCTAAGCTAAGATAAGGTAACCAGCATTATATTCATATTTGCCGCACAGTGCTATTGATCTTCTCATCTCAATCGCAGCAAAAAAAAAGCCAAATAAACACATTTCCCAAAATGGCAAACTATTCAACAGGTAACAAAAATATTGGCCTAAACTTTTAGCCTTGCAATAAGGTATGTCTCCATCCTTTTAAGGGAATTGCGTCTTGTCCCAATAAACGTCAAGTACATCAACCAATTGAGTTAAGCTAGGTAAGCTTTGCGTTTTCTTCTGATTCTGATCAAGTAAAAAAAAAAAAAAAAAAACAGTAAAGTTCTCCAAAGATCCCACTGTTTTCTGAAGTCAAGAAGTTGGTTGACAGCCACACACAGCAGATGTGCGCGCACACACTCGTACATACAGGCTAGGTACAAAGAGCGATGTCTGGTCCTAACCTTAGAACCTCTGAACCCTGTTGTATTGGTCATCATACCAAAGTGTTCTGAAGGCAAATATGGAAATATGCAAAACATGGCCATGGATGGGAAGAGAAGAGGAAGCATGGGCAGAGAGGAGAGAGAAAGAGAGGTAGTAGTGGTTTCCCAAACCTTTTTCTTCTTCACACCTGTCTCCTCCTCCTCCTCCTCCTCCTCCTCCTCCTCCTCCCCCCTTGCATTACAAAATGTCTCCCAGAGAGTCTGATCCACAGATTCCTACAACTCTGTTCCCCTCTCTTTTGTGGGTTATTGGCATGACATCACTTCTCTTGTAGAGGATCATTTCCAAACATGTGCTGTCATGTGCGCTGAGCTTTGAGTTGTCGAGGCTCCCATTGCTGACTGACTGCTGTATCCCATCATGCCGTTGGTGTTACAGAGGTTCACCTGAAAGCCGCAAAGCACATTTTGTTATTACCGGAACGCTTGCTACCTTGGACATTCATATGATCCAGAACAAATACACACACACACACACACACACACACCTGTGTAATGTTCCACTGTAGCTGCTGGGCATGTTGCGCTCCGTACACCTGCTGATGAGGTAAACCTCCAACCTGCTGCTGTCCGATCATCCCACTCTGTTGCTGTCCCATAGTGCTATTCTGCTGCTGCCCCATCATCCCACTCTGTTGCTGTCCCATAGTGCTATTCTGCTGCTGCCCCATCATCCCACTCCGCTGCTGTACCATCATCCCACTCTGCTGCTGCACCATCATCCCGCTTTGCTGCTGTCCCATCATCCCCGGGGTCATCCCTGTCATGTAGGGTGATGCCATAGCACGACTAGGCTGGGCCATGACCCCCTGGGCACCCATCAAGCCATTCTGCTGTCCCATCATGCCGTTCTGTTGAACTCCGATCAGGCCGCTCTGTTGCTGTCCCATCATGGCCATGTTTGATGTCATCATGGCGCTGCCCATTCCACCTGCCTGGGCTAAAGAATGGTACGATCCGTATGGGTGTGTCGGGTATCCCATTTGGTTCATATACAAGCCTGCTGAAAATAATCACAAATAGAAAGCGGCCGTTTTGGCAATTGGTAAAATTCTCTCGTCACTTTAATAAAACTAACTCAACCACGTAATTAAGACTTAAGGACACGTGGAGAAAACAACATCTGAGAGAAGGTCATCCAGCTCTCTCACCGTGAGTAGACATGCTGCTGGCGTGCACTGAGGGAGCGGAGGCGTACAGCGAGAGAATAGAGTCCTTGGACAGTTTCTTGACAGTGCCCCCCTCTGCTTTTGGTGTCCGATCCAGGAACAGACTGAGGTTTTCAGGCACCGAAGCAGTCACTCTGCTCTGAGGCATGGAGCTGGAAACAGGCTGGAGATACAAGTCAACAGTGTTAGGATGCAAGTAGGGGTGACAAAACGGGCAGATGGCCTCGAGAAAGACTCTCTCCCTGCCCACTCCATTTACACGTCGAATAGAGGGTCCGCCATATTAAGTGTCAATCCAAACCAATTAGCGGGGAGTGGAAGTGGGTTTTAAAACCCTCCAACTGAGAGTCTGCGTCGATGCCGGCTGCTGCCCTTACTGACCGCGCGCAATACTATTTGTGTCCACAAATTACGTACAAATTTGTGGACGTATAAATACGTTACGTACAAATACTTCCGTGCAAACATTTACTCACAAAGATAGAACTTTAATATCGTCATACAGACGCTAACAACTTAAAGGTCACATCGTATTTAGGATGAAATATATTCTTGTCTAGTCTAGAAAACGGTAGACGTGTGCATTTGATTGTACAGTTTTGTATGTTTACAGGAACTGTTGCAAAAAACCAAAAAGCTCACACACATCAGAGATAAAAACCACCCTAAGGGTTTAGTGGATAGCAGGCAGTGTACTGTATGTGCAGTGTGTTACTGTGTTTCTTCTAGAGGAAGCCGAGGATGGTGCCGGCAGGGAGCTGAAGAGATCAAGTGCAGAGTGCGCCAGAGCTGGATTGGACACTGCTGGGCTCCCATTACTGTCTGAAATACATCCTACACCATTAGACACTGCAGGACTTGGAGCAGGCGCATCTAATGGAGGGTAGATGGAAGCATGGTTAGGATTATTCAAGAATATTCACAACTCAAGAATAACCTATTTCTATAACTATGTCTTTTTCTTCTCTCTATGCCGTAAATGGGTGTTAGTGTGTGCATCTGTGTGAGCTGCAATACCTAATCCAAGCAGGTCTGTAACGGACTGGGAATCTGTCTTGGGGCTGACGTCTTTTTTCTGTCACAACGGAGAAAGTCGATATAAGTAATGCAATATGTCTGCATTGACGAATGAGCCTGAATCCAGACTCCCTGGTGGTGCAATGACCTTCCCTCTCCAGTCAGAACAGCAAAGTTACTCCCAATTCCTCCACTACTCAGGATGTACTTCCTCCCAGGTCACCTTCTCCTCACTGACTGACACACTGACACACTCTCGCCTCTTTCTTTAGCCAATTGTTTTCCTCTCCTCATTTAACTCAGCATAAGAGCGTCCGCTAAATGTTCAAAATCAAACAATATAAGGGCTTTATTAACGCTGTGCTGCTGCAGCCGGCACTCACCAATTTCATCTTTTCAAACACAACCGGTTCCTTGGGTATATTGTCGCAGCTCTTTTCTTTCTGTGCAGAGAAAACAAATGGTTTTGTTAGGCAAGCAGACGCTCGAGGTGGAATGGCCTCGCTCGAGGGGTAATTCGACGGCGGTAAAGAAAGAGAGACGAGACAAGAAAGTGCGTTATTCCCGTTTATTTCTAATGATCCTGTCTGACACACAAGCCCAAGGTTTTTGTGTGTGTGTGTGTGTGTTTGCGGACTCACCCTGAGCATCTGGATGTCAATGACTTTATCAATGTACTTCTTCTTGTCGTACTTGTCCCTGATAAACATCTCTGCAGAATGGTCCGTCTCGGGCCGCTGGAAGCACTCGGGTAAGAAAGCCTCGTAGAGACGTTTGGCTTTGGCATTTCCCATCTCCTGAACACACTGATGACACCAAAACACGGCGAACATTATCACATTGTTAATCAGCCTAATAAAGTCAAGCTACATAAGGTACCATTACTATTGTGTGTGTGTGGGAGAGTCCTGCTTATAAAACGGTGTGAGTTCTTATTGCTGATCTAGAGGAAAGAGGAAAAAAAAAGAATGCTGACTATAGAAAAATGATCACACTGGGAATCATAACGCTGACTGTCTGGCCTATCAGACCCAGACAAGACGAGCTGCATACTGATGAGAAAGTGTGTACTTCCTCCACTGTGTGCGAGCGCGCAAGTATAGCGTTTAACATGCCAGAAATATTTGTTTATTCTGTCGACATGATTCTAAATGTGTTATTCATCCTGCTGTCACAAATCGAAATATTTATTAACTGGTCACAAGGTTTTGTTTTAATATTGTTGGTCTGTTTATAATACAGCACGCAATATAATTTTATTGTGTGAATCAAGTACCAATAAAATAACCAACTAAATGAAGGAAGAAAATAATACTAATACTTTTTAAACTGCACAGCTCTTTCACTTTTAATTCAGACATACTGTACATTTTATTTCACAGTACAGTCATATTCTTATTGTATGTCTTTTTTTTTTGTATATTTACATATATTTTTAAGACAAGTTTTTACAATCATTTTTATAATATTTCTATATTTGCTCTTATTTTACATCACATTAGGTGTAATCCTACTTGGCAATAAACCAAATTCTAAATGCAGACTATGGGAAACAAGAAAGTAAAAATGTAGAGAAAAGAAAGAATCATTTATATTGATTAGATCATTAAAGCTGGCCAGGGTTCTCCTTTATAACAACTATATCACTATAGCAGCTTTTCTGTTTGGGCATCTTACCAAAACACTGCCACGAGCAAAGGCTAAAAGGCATTTGTTATTATTGTACTTATAAGTAATAGCACCTATACCGTCTATCCAAAGCTGGTATTGCCTGTGCAGTGGACTAACATTTAACCTGTAATGTCCCCTACCGTATGAGTATGTTACTGTGCTCCATAAATGATTGACACGTCCCTTAATATTACAAGATTTGTGCCTCTTTTCTATGAGCTTACCACCCTAGAACTATAGTGCAGTACCCCAGTTTACCCCTGTTGTCATTGTGGGATGTAACCAATATATTTGATATGTTCTTCAATTCTTCTTTTATTCTGTTATATCTTACTTACTCTGAGCGTCTTAGTTTAGCAAGTTAGTTGAATGTCCGTTGTGTCTCATACAGATGCAAGTGGGTGCCTTGTGCGTCGGTCAGAGACGCGGAGGCGCGCGAGAAAAGCGCATGTACTGTATGTCACACTTTAACATGTATAAAACGTCTTGATGTTTGCATCTGTCGTGTGACCTCTGACCTGGACCTGCTCCTGTGTCCACTGGTCCAGATTGACAGACTTGACCTTGGAGATGTGGACCCCCAGGTTTCGATGGATACCAGCACAACGGATGCAAATGAAGATGCCCAAATTCCAGGACGCCCATCTTGGACCTGGCAGAGGAGAGGAAGGTATTGTTCAATATTTAGGGCAGACGAGCGGATAAAATAATTGGGCGGCAAACCAAAAGCTAAGAAAAGAGATGGAGGGTGAGTGTAGGAGTGTAACAGACAGGTAGAGTAAGCAAATGAGAGGATTGGATGAAGAATGATTAGAGAAACTCTGATTAATTTTTTGTCCAATTATAGAGAGACGAGCCTGAAATTCAATAATGAGTTTGAATTCAGCTGGGAACGCAGCTAATCCAGTGTAAGTCATGAGGTGTCCTGACACATAATATGATCCAATAGGAGAGTTAGCCTACATAACTGAGACTGAGAGGAGGGAGGGGGAGTAGAAAGTAACACGCACGCACACACACACACACACACACACACACACACACACTGGATACCTGCAGGGATGATTACTCATATGGTCATGAGCCTGTGTGTGTGGGTGCGTGGTTATCTGAGTGGGACACTTTCCATCTTGCTGCCATATCTATCTTAATGGTTACATTTGAGTGCTCTGTGCCCGACGTTCACCCGCATGTTTTTCTAGGTTTAAGCTTTATATCATGATGTGTGTGCTTCGCTGTCAGGGATCCAAAAAACTATGAAAGGGGGGCAAGGGGGGGGGAATAAAAATAACACCGTCAGGCTATTTTTCCTGCTGAAATTATGCAACCGTCCTCTTCAGAGAATACAGTCAGCTTCAAAGAGAATACTGCTGCTTCTCTCCCCGTCTCTCCTTACATCTCTCTCTCTCTCTCTTCTTGCCCCTCCTCCTCCTCCTCTCTTTCCTCCATCCCTCCCCGCTCCCCCTCCCTTTGCTCACTCTAGTTGGCTGAACCCAACCACCCTCTGCCTCTCCGCTCATCGGCGTTATGAGTCCTTGCTTGCAACCTTGCTTCAAGTTGATGCACTGTGGCCTTTACACCACTAGATGGAAGAGCAGCTTTCAATTTGGATTTTCCATTGGCCTCTCCTGTCGGGCAAAGTCACTGTGCGGTGTTGGAGAAAGGCCATTCGATGCAAATGAAAGAGGAAGTTGAGTTTAAGAATAGAAAACATGCAAAACCTTCCTCTTCACGGCAGCTGCGGAAACACTGTGTCTGGGTACGGAGACAAATAATAGCTTCTCGTCTTGGTTGCATCCTGAACTATGAAGGCTAAAAGGGCTATTCTGTTTGAATCATTAAAATGCTATCATGACACGGGCTCTGCATGTTTGTGTGTTTCTGGGCTGCCTTGTTTTTCAGGCAACATGTTCAAATTAGGAAAAGGAAAGACGTCAAGGGGCCAACATTGCAAACAAAAGTACAGAGAGCAAGCAACAACAGAGGGTCACCAGACAGACAAAGTAGGTCCATCACCCTGACCGTCTGGCTGCAGCATTAGCTGTCACGCCGGCTAATCACAGCAGAATTACTCTGCAAAGCCTGCTTAACCGCTGTAAACATTGGCACTGACAGAGAGAAAGAGAGAGATTGTCAATTGTGTTGAACTCCCTGCACGCTGGAATTAGTTTGTCCCGCTCATCCTTATTCTAACGCTCCTCTGTGTCCTGGCCGCCATTTCTTATCTCTCTCATTCACCACCGCTGCCTCGCTCCGCCTCTCCCCTGTCCGTCCATATCTCTCGCTCACAGTTCTTCTTCTCCCTTTCTATTACATCCTCCACCCTCACTTCCTGGGGGTTCCTACCAATTGCTGCCACTGTGGCTTTTTTTTTTTTTTTTTGTATTTTGTACTGACTTTTTATCTCTTTTTAGCCAGGCTAGTGGCATAGCTCTAGGGGTGTTAATGTTGGTCTGTTGGTCCGCTGCTTTGGTCCAGACTGAAATATCTCAACAGCTAGTGGGTTTGGTTCAAATATCCATGGTGCCCAGAGGATGAATCCTATTGACTTCGATGATCCCCTGCCTTTTTCCCCTAGCGCCAGTATGAGTTTGACATTTTGGGTTTTCTAGTGAAATAGCTCAACAACTATTTGATGGGCTGCCATAGAATTTTGGTAAATCTATTCATAGTTCATAGACGATGTATCCTTGATTTTTCTCTCTCTCTCTAGCGCCACCAAGAGGTTGACATTTGTAGTTTTGACTGAAAAGTCCCAGAAACTATTGGATGGACTGCCATGGAATTGCACTTTGCCATAACCTTCTCTCCAAACTGTTGTGTCCATGTGTCCAGTGGTGGATTACCATTGTAATCTGCTTACAACAGGGTATTACGGGTGTTTGGAGGCTAGTTATTTAAAGAATAGAAGAATCACACCTGCACACTGCACCACAGTAGCCTCTTTGGTTCTAATCAATGCAGTGATTGAGTAAGAACTCATATACAGCTTGTCTGTCCAGCAACAAAGCACACCTCCGGGTACTTTGAACAGATATAGTAGGGAGAGAGTAGGAGGAAAATAGACTTCTAAAAAAAGGAAGGAAAGGTTTGGACAATCTCCACAAATCAGATGTTCTGTGTTACAGGGTTTGCATTGTAATGTACATTCCTCCACAGTTGAGTAAGAGCGGTGAGTAAACTTCCTCTTTTCTTTTCGTAATCAAAGAACAAATGCCAACACCTTCTTTTGAGGTATAATTAAATACTCCAGGTTTGACAAATAAATCTGTCCACAGTTTTTTATTGGGCAAAGTATCCAAAAGTAGAGGGCTTGAATAGCGGCTTGATGAATCGTCCTGGCATCAAATGAGTGTGGTTGGGGTTGTCAAACATGCAGCTTGAAGCACATCAAGGGAGGAGAAGGCAGAGCCGGGGCGAGAGCCAAAGACAGAGACACACAAGAGGGGATTTTTATAGTCATCAAATGGTGGACTTTAGCTGTTTGATGGCCTGCTGGGATGTACAGGGGGTATGACGAGCAGCGGGCGAGTGCAAACAGAGATCTATAATGAACCTCTCTGTCACTCACCCACACACACATGTATCCGTATTGCAACATTGTGTGGACCTTTTACTGACGACATTAATTCTGTAATCTCTCACCTTCAATGTTTCTACCTCCAGTAACTTTAATCCTTTCCTTACATACAATGTTAAATTCAAAGGGCCAGTGGAATTGCACATTTTATGTGTGTAATTTACATTTTTATTGACTTCTTCTGATTTTTAATGCATTTTTTCAACCTCATCTCCATTGATTCCCATTAATGTTTCTCCATGTAGTGTGGAGTTATCGAGCTCTTGGCTGTATAAATGAAGTTGACTTGACTTGTGTAATCCACCACAGTAAATGTCACATGTGCATACATTTTGGTCAATGTTACATTCTGTGGTAAAACTGGAAATTGATACAGTGAACTTCAATACCTCATAATGACAATGTAACTTGCACAATGTAATAATACACGGCTTAATGTTCACGCTGATGGATTAGACAACTCAAGCAAGTTTCGAGAGCCTGCTAATAGATTTTCATACCATCTGTGGAAATAAATGTGAATAAATAACCAAAACTGGGAACTATTTCTCTCATTCATCAAACTGGTGAGGATATTAATCATCTTAAATATGGAAATAGAACAAAACAAATTATGATGCATTAACAATCACACACAGGCGGACACACAGTAATGCCTTAGATCAGCGGTCCCCAACCTTTTTGTACCACGGAACGGTGTCATGCAAGACAATTTTTTTCTACGGACCGGGGGGCGGGGGGCAGGCATAAAAAAAAGTCTGGGAAAACAAGCAATGCCGACAGTTTAACTCAGCGTGGTACATAATATATTTATAACAGAAGAGCCCCCAAGTATCTCAAACACCAACACCTCTACATGTTCATTTCGGTTCTGCGGGGCCAGCAATAGGACATTGTGTTGATTTGTTTGATAGTATATTACCCACCAATCCTTGCTACCCAGGATCACTATGGAAATAACTTGCATTAGACTTTATTGTGTCATCCTTGATAGTTTTTTTCGCTGTGTTTCACGCCATTTATCTCATAATGTCGAATAAACCAAACAACAGAATCATACAAACAAACACATAATATGAACATCTTCTTTCCGACTCCGAGGCGGTGCTTTCCAGACACACACTAATGGTGACATACATAAGTGCTAATGTCACACATAAACATATGTATTCGTGAAAAACACCCACACACACACACACAGGTGCATATGGCTCATTAGCCTATATCCCACAAGGATAACATCCTCCCCGCTCGCATCCAGTTAATCCCACAGAGCCTCAGTCATCTGTGAATCCTACGCCCTCCTACGCCGCCACACGAACACACACTCATCTATACACACACGTGTCCCATCCTAACGCCCCTCAGCATCTAAACCAATCCAGAAACCCTGAGGCCAACAAGTGACCCAGTCTGAGCTAAGCAGATGGACCCCTATTGATAATTTACTAATACACAACCACCATCTGTGTTTCAATGCAAGTGTCACCACTGTGAACCTGCAGGTGAGTCATTGAGGTTTGAACGGGTTATACACCGAGCGATGAGTAAGACACCTCGTCACTGTAAGCTTTAGATTCTTCTTAAAACAAATCTTTAGACTTGATTTTATGCTTCAGTTTATCCCATTATTGATATTATTGTTATTATACTCTCTTAAGCTAATATGATTACTATTTCTATGATTCTATATGTTAAAGTGGTAAAAGTTACAGTGTTCTTGAACTGAATATGCTGTTAGAGAACTTTGTAATCTTTTAAAGAGTACAATACAAACATTTTATTATAGCATTCACTGTAATATATAAAGATGGGGGATAAATCGAGGCCATGCCCGCCTTCAACAAAAACACTACCCACAGTACTCTATATAAGACTCTATTTTTCACTTTAAAGCTACTACTGGTGACACAAAAGGGGGATTTGGTAATTTGATTAATTTGTAACTTTGTTTGGGAATATGGGAATAGACGCCGCTAAAGTAAAAAAGTCTGGAGTTACTGCATGGGGAAACAATTAATGTACTGCTGTGGACGGGGGGGAAACAGCAAAATGTATTTTAGCCACCTAAAAAAGGCCCGCTTCTAAAAAATAATAATAAGTGTACGCTATAATTAGAATATTATCTTTGCCTTGCCTTCAGACAGCTCTGTCTGACGGGGAACTGAAGTCCTTATTTATGCTCTTTTCAAAGCCACCAGACTCCATTGGAGAAGAAAAACTGTAATTATAACTCACTGAACACGGGAGTTACTGTTCTACAGCTGCCTCGGTCGGTTAGTTAGTTAGTTTGTGTTATTGTGAGACTTTAGTTTGTCCCATGCTGACCCATGCTGCATGTTAAATATTCCTAAAGTTTAATCAAAATACCTCACAGCTGGGACCATGTAATATTCCAGAAATATTGTACACACTGCACAGCGTGGGGGGATCGAGGGTGCTAATAGGGACCCAGCAGCCCAGGGGCCCCTAGTTAACCTGCCCGTGACCGTGTACACACACAATATATATATAATATACTGTAGACTCTTGCCACTGTGCCACCCTCTCTTTTGCTACTGCGAGACTCTGAACTATTTGACAGCCAGGGGACACAAAAAGCCAATCACCTCCTTCTTCCAAAGGGAACCCCTGTTGGCGTCTCATTGGATGAGATTAAAGGGTGAAAGGGGAAGGGGGGGGTCAGGTGGTGGTGGCAATGATATCACCAGGTGATATCTCCACGGCAACCGGGGCCCGGTGTGTACGTAAACACAAGTACAATGGAGACAATAAAGGAGGGAGGCTTTTATGCAAACACACACACACACACACACACACACACGTACACAGACCCTTGAGACTGAAGCCAGAGGTTGAAGTGTTGACTACATTATGCACCTGCCTCACCCTCTCTCCCCCGTCATTATTTCCTGGCAGGATTAAGGATTTACAGTAGAAGTGTCACATTGTGAAGAAGTAATAAAAAATAAAAAAATAAATAATAATACAGTAAGTCATGCGGCACAGAGGAAAATAGAGACGGGAAGTTGGGCAGTAAACTGCCGTCAAAAAGGTAGAGGTATGATTTAATTGCTGCAGTGTCTGTATAGTAAGTGCTGACAGTGAGGATCTAATAGCATCGTTAATGTGTTTTTGTGTGTTTTCATGCGCTGGTGTAAGCACACACTCGGCTCCGCACATCTCGCCACTTCCTCTGGAATCACACGGAGGGAGGGAGGTGATAAACGCACAGTGATCTATGTCAAAGTAAACAAGGTTAGACCAAACCTCATCTCCATATGGTCGAAAGCCTGAGAGAAGGACGGGGAGGGGACACATGCTTTAAAGGTGTGGACATGTGTGTGCGCACGTGTGTGGTTTTGTGTGCTTGTCATCTAATGCACATCAGAAGAAATTGCTAATCAGGTCGATTACGGTGCCAGCTTATTGGCAAAGTCACGTGAAACAAAAGGTGGGAAAAGAGAGTGATGTGTGACCTTTCAATCCCCCATGTGTTATTACATGGTTAAATAATAAATGCAGAAGACTTTCTTTTCCCCATACTTGACAGAAAACACGCTTTAGATTACAGTAAAAGGCCACCAGAGCAGAGGAAATTTCACTTTTCTTCAAATTAAAGCCAGAGCTTCATGTGTGTGTGTATGTGTGTGTGTGTGTGTGTGTGTTGTTGCTATTTTCTCCGCTAACCCCTAATCTCATCTGCAGTCTAATTGGACCAGCCTGTTTCCCAGTGAAGTCACTCCCATCAAAGAAGCAATGCACAGGCATGACTGATGAACGCGTGTTTGAGTGTGCGAGCAAAGAAAAACAGATGTGACAGATATCAAATCAATGACGACAACAATCAAACCTGAACGTCTTTACTTTTTCTCTCTTCACAAGGTCCAGAAAATGATGCCTTATCATTTGTTTTCCTCTGCCTTTGTCTACTGTCTTAGAACAAGTCATTTAGTTAAGCTGCAACTGCCTGATCACAGCGTGCTTTTTTTATATTTACTTCTGAACAGTCACAAGTGTCTTTGCCTGAAGTCTAACGGCGTCTGCAGTCCTATTTATATCTTTTTTTTTTTGAAAAGACCATCTAAAGGCCATATGCACTGGAACACGACCTTATTTTGTAAAACGAAGCATTCACCGTGTCCTGCTGACGTAAAAGACCTTGGCATCACATGTCCTCTCAACAAAGTACTGTACACATCTTACCATTATCTATGTACTGTGAATGTACTGCATGTGTGTGTTTGTGTGTGTGTGTGTGTGTGTGTGTAAGCAAGGTTTGATGAAACTTCATTTCACCTCAAATGGGGAAGTTGGATTCTTGTGTTTTAACAGGAAAATTAAGCAAGAAAACAGACAAAACAGAGCAAACAAAGAAGGTGTAGTTAAGAATGTCACTGGGGAATTTACTTTTTGACTTTCTTTAGCTAAAACTTTGTCATTGGGGTTAATTGTAGACTATGGCCGGGAATTACTATTAGTGTAATGATGTTAGTCCATGTTACGTAAGGTTACATTCCAAAGAAAAAGCCACCTGACACATTTAGTGTTTCTTATGAAACATTTGTGAACCCATCATCAGCATCCTGGATTCTTTTTACCTGCATTCGGCAGCTCTTCTGAAAGTGATACAGATTCAGCATTGTGAAGAGACACGGAGGCAGACAGAGATTAAGAAATATAAAGAGAGACACTGAACAAACACCCAGATAGTGAAGGCCGAATTGAACAACAAGCACAAACTGAGTGGGAGCATTGCGACTAAGGTTAGCTCAATTACTGGAGGTCAAAAGTCTGTATGTCTGAGTGTTCCCGTCTACACCTGTTTGCATAAAACATCAAATATGTCTCCCCCTGTCATGACCAGCCATGGTACACGAAAAAACGTATTGATTTTGACTCTCCGTGTGCTTTTGTACACATCACATTTCTCTGCGGTTGTTTGCATGTCCATTTGTCTGTTTGTCTATCTCTGTGTCTGTGAAGCAAACAAACACAGATCCAAAAGCAGCACTACCGAACACGGCTTAATCCCAGTTAAATATGAGAACCAGCTTAATCATATCATTCATAAAGTTCTCATGAGGAACCTCAAGGGTTTTCCCCGGCGTGACAGCCCGCAGTGATTTACATACATTCCGGGCCTTCACTTGAGAATTTACGACAGAGGTGGGAGCAGTGGCAGCCATGTGGAAGTGGAAACGTGACACGCAGCTTCCCTGTTCATCGACATGGTATGGAGAGGCCAACAGCAACAGTGGCGCTGAGTTACATCACAACCAGTTTCAATCTAGCATAGGACGTATATAGATATCCAATGGGCTAATACTAAAACAGTGTATCAGCACCGAATATTTTTTTTTTTAAGTTTCCTGTAAAACTTGACATAACTCGGGAGAAAACAAGTAACGTTCTAATAAATATGATGACTGTCAATCAACACAGGAGAGTTGTTTAATGACACCTGAGGTTTTTGGAAGTGTGGTTGTGAAGTGGTTTTGTGTGCATTTATCTGCCAATGTGTGGACCTATAGTGGCAGTTTACATTCACAGATATCAACTTATTGACAGTTTATTCTAAAGCAAAATGAGGGCAAAATGTTGGACAATACGTCTGTTGATTCAGTCTCCGACTCAGCGTATTTGTGACCAAAAACAGCGATGTTTACCGACCAGCGTGGCGAAACAGGTTCAGCAAATAGCTGATGACAGTTCAAGGCCTCATCAAGGCTACGAAAAAGTATGAAGGGTGCACAAACGCAAACGACATGAGTGTCTGGCTGTGGTGATTCTTACAAACTCTTTCTACAATAATCCTATAATACCTTTGAGAACGACTGCAGATACAAACATCACAACATTTCTTTTTAAAACATGAGGGACATGACGTCACTAAAACCAATTCCTTTATTCACCGTAACTATTACACTATAAGTAATTACTGAGGACGACGGATGTACAAACCCTCCCTATGATTTAATTATATATTAGGATATTGTTTTGCCCTTTTGTTAAGAGTTAGACATCCATGTGCCCCACCTGCACTCAGACTGCAGGAACAGTATGTTCAGGGTGACTCAAAGTCAGTACTGATGTCTCTATGTCTTTATCTATGTCTGCTACCCCTGTCGTTTTCAAACGGGGGTTAAGGGAGCCTCAGGTGTTTTGCAAAGGTCCCAACAGTGGGAGTAATGTTCACTAATGATCTCATTTACTCATTTCCTTCCTGTAACATAGTTCTCCAATTCTCATCATGAACAAAAACCTTCTTAGATGAGAGGTATTCCTCATTCAAATCTTCATCTATTGTGGCCACCTAGTTATTATAGATTGCCTATCACTTGGGGCAGCTGGGATGATGTAGCAGCATGCCATGCTCCAGCCTTGTGAGGATGTGGCCCCGTGTCTTGCGCCATAGTACGAGGTAATTGGTCGAGGAATGATGAATGCAACGCCGCATTTCCTAGCGTAGTAAATGAGCAAGAGGGTCGAGTCATACCCTGGCCATTTGCAGGCATGGGCAGGTTCAGCCAGGCAAATGTTGGCAATCACCTACCTTTTGATTCGCAGTCAGCGCAGAATTTATTATCTTCCAGCGCCAGTAAAGAGTTGAGGACAGCCTGGTATCTGTCAACGTCTTTCACAGATCTGCCCGTCATCATTGCACTAGTCCAGCTCCTCCACAGCCCCTGCAGTCCTTGCCGGCTTTTGTCAAATAGCCTCTTATTTGATTAATTAAAGCAGTGTGTGTACAGAGCAGGATACGCTCCGTTCCTCCTCCTCCTCGCTGTGAAGCAGGGCGAGTTAGTTTCACCAAGATGGGATGATTGTCTCTCAGCCAACCAGCATGCGGGTTACGCAAATAACTAATACTAATACTAATCAAGACACAACGTGGAGGAAAACACCTTGAAAAAATAAATAAATGCTAAGCTTCAAAAATGTAATGTAAGGTCGACTTTAAATCGCATCTCTAACCTAACACTCCTCCAGCTCTCTGACCGTCCTCTCTTTCTCTCTCTCTCTCTTCCTCTCTCTCTCACACACACACACACACACACACACACACACATACACACGCACGCACACACACACACACACACACATTTGTATATGAATAGTCGCTACTTTATATATGTTTTTTTGTGTGTGTATAATGTTAGAATAAAGAAAAAAGCCAGGTCGTTTTCTGTATCTTTACTGTCAATAGATTTTGTATACTGCCATCCTGTGGTCAATCATAGCAAGTCTTTGAGAAGTAGTGGGCCTCTGTTCCCCTCCAGGACGCAGGGCGGCGACAAAACAACCTGCCAACAGGAAAATAGCCGAGAAAGTGTTGGTGAGACAGCTGACTGGAGACCAAGCTAGTAAAGGTTACCGAAGCAGTACCGGAAATGAGTTTATTTTGTCTTCAGAATAAAGTATGTAACGTGATTAAGAGTGGTTAAAAAAGGTAACTATATAGCTATATGCAAGGACATGGTAACAAAAGAGTTTTTTTGTTTTCAAATATCTTGTTTCCTTTTATATAAGTACTTTGTAATACTCAGTGTTTTCTCAAAAAATCATTTAGTCTACAGTACGACCGGAAGTTAATGGATTAATCTGTCTCGCTTTACGTTAGTGGAAGTGTGCGACTACGCTGGTGATTACGGAAATAACTGCTAAGCCAGAATCAAATAAATAAAGGATTAATATCGAGTCGCAAACTGTGTACGCCTGTAACACTGTCCACAATGTCCAGGCAATCCAACCGAACAACAGACAGCAAGAAGATGGTAGGCGACTCCCGCAGATTAAACATCAGCCCAACCTAGCTAACCTAGCTAGCGAAATGCTAACCGTAGCCTATAGCTAACATAAAAACTGTCCACAGTCTGTAAACTCTGCGAGCTAAATTACTTGTCAGTCATGTATCTTTGTTTGACAGTTGTGACTACATACACGTAAAGCGTTTGAACCAGTTGTATAAGTATTTAATTCATTGTTGAATATTACTAGCTTTGACAGGAAGTGTAACGTTAGTTCGTTGTAGCACAGAAGCTAAATAGTTAGCCTCCGTAAAGTTAGCTGTACATGGTCCCCTTCCAGCCTGTTTACCTAATATATGATTACACCAAATACATACGTATGTGTATGTATATATATATATATATATATATATATATACATATACATACATACATACATATAGGTCTGCAATCCTGTTCAGCACAGTCAACAGGGCTGACGTTTAAGTTTTACAGTTGCAGTGATGACTCAATTCTTGACCCGTGTGAATAAATATAAATAAGAATTATACAGTATGTTTATTAATTATGAAGTATAAGTTAAGTGTTTTTATTATTTATTAAAACTATTATTTTGTTTTATTGCAATTACACTTCATTTCAGCACCAGGCGCTGTCCATAGCTTGACTTCCTGGTGCAGAAATCAGCTCTGTATATATTTGTATTTCTCTCCACATTGAAGGACAATGGAGGAAGCCTGTTTATTTTAAATACTAATTTAGCCTACTTCTTACACCACATACTAGTTTGCCACACTCTATTAATTACATTTGTGATGCCCCTATTCCAGCGTGATTTGCCTAATTTTAGCAGCACAAATAACATGATGATCTTATTTTCTCTGTCGTAGAACTCTGAGCTGTTCACCCTGACTTATGGAGCCCTGGTCACCCAGCTCTGTAAAGACTACGAGAATGACGAGGAAGTCAATAAACAACTGGACAAGATGTAAGTATCCCCATCGGACTGTCATTAACTTTTTCTTTTTTTATTTGACAGGGAGGACGCACTTTAACATGGTTCCAATACAGAGCATGAAACTAAAGTGCTTTACAGAGAATATATAGCTAATGCTCATTTTTAATTATTTTCACTAGTTGGGCTTTTACATATGCAGTGTAATTACAATATGCAACTTTCAGCATCATAAAATAAAAATACACTAGAAATATGGAAATACAATGAAGTACACATCACACAATACACAAACACCATACACCAATACAGTATACCTTGATCATTTATAGTACAATTAGCTATACATATGTACAGCTCTGGTTTGCTTTCAGCTAACAATTAACCTTTGTTGTAAAATTGTTTATATCTGTAACTGTAGTTTACAAATAGTATAGATGCCAAGCACGTTTGGAAGACTTGCTGGTGTGAAACAAAGTAATGAATGAATTTATAAGAGTGATTTTACACATATAACATTTTATTTTCTTACCACATCATTTATTTTGTTTTATTAAGTGCATGGGTCGTTTGTTTAACACGTATTCTGTTTTCATCTCACCTTTATATTTTTATACATCATTATTAGCACTAGCTATAGGCTTGTCTTTTAGCAGTTATTTGTGTATGTCAGCGCAATTCACTTTAATGACTAAGCTGTTTGTTATTGGTACATTATGTTACAGCAAGGCTTCACACTATACATCACATACCACCTTCAAATATACAGAAAATACCACACCACGCCAATACCAAACTAACATACAGTACTGATCATGTTGCACATTAACTATTACAAGATATAACTTTTCTTTCTGAGTACATAAACTAAGTTGCTTTGCTTCAACATGTTAAAGTTTATTGTTTGCTTGTTAACCAACTAAAGAAAAGCGATTTTTTTCCTGGCCTCTTGTATGTGTCTCCCTTTAAATCGCACATTCACACTGCTCTGACACATTCTCCTGGCCTCTATTCATAATATGCATAGACACAAAGTAGAGCGGAGAGATGACATAATCAGGTTTTGTTTTTCACACTTCTGTGTCAGACGTCTCCCTCTGATCTTGTATTCGTTTTAAAAGTTACAGGACGTTTGAGGAAGACAATACTGATATGTGTTTTGAAGAGAGAGAAAAATATCTGGAAGGCAATGCTGGACGCTGTTCTCCCACAAAATAAGATTAAGAAAAATCGATGGGTTTAAAACTTAAAAATGTGAAACATCCTGTCATGCTGACAGGGTTTTGGACTGGATGTACTTTCCTTTTTGGTTGTGCGTCAACCCTAAGCTTCTCTTCGAGCTAAGTCATGATAAGGCTTGTCTTACCTGGCCTTAGAAGGCAATGAGCCTCCACTGCCCACTCTGCCAACTGGTCAGAGGCAGTCCATGTTAGGATCGGGATGCATCAGTTGGCTCTCGATTCTGTAATTGGGATAAGTTGACTTGACCTTTTTATCAAGTGTATTGCCCAACAATCTTTTAGAGCTTTTGGAACTGTCTTCTGTACTATGAAGAAGGAAACATTTCTTCATATCTCTCGTTTATCTCTCTGTCTTTCTCCCTTTCTTAGGGGTTATAACATCGGAGTGCGTCTGATCGAGGACTTCCTGGCGCGTTCCAGCATCGGCAGGTGTCAGGATTTCCGAGAAACTGCCGATGTCATCGCTAAGGTAATTGGTCTTTTCCAGGCCAATTGGAGCGTGACCGTGAACTTGTCCCAAAGATGGAGGCAGGGAGAAGGGGAAGGAGGGACTACAGAAAAAAAAAAAAGATTAGAGAGAGTGATGAGACTAACAATCGACGAAGTAAAGAAGGAAAGGATGTTGGGAGGGGTTGGAGAAAACTGATGATTGGGACTGAGCAGATCCTAAAAACTTAAAGTCCCAGTCTGCATTCTTCTAAACTTTAGGCCAAGATCACATTCTTCTCTGCTCTTTGCGCAATAGTGAGTTTGATATTGAGAAGGCGAGGATTTACTTACATTTATAATGAAATTTAATCTCATCCCTCAGAAAGGTGATGCACAGTCAGTGATACCCCTTCTCTGCTTCACTGTCCAGGCACTCGTAGTAAAGCTCTAAATCAACTATAGTACATATTAAAGTCTCTGTTGAAAGGAGTCAGTAGTCTCTACTGAATCACCTGGCTGATCATATTACTGTTGTACTTCAATCTTTCTCTCTGTATTTACCCCGGCCTGTGATTTGTAACATATCCATGTCTCGCTTTGCAAAAGTCAGACTCGCTTTATGCCTGACAACCAGAAAGATGCAGGCAAACCTTGAAAGCTTTTCTGAGGCCTGACTGTGTGTTCAGCTCTCCAGCTGTTTTGAAGGTGTTACTGCTGCCTATTAAGGGAAGTTTTTCCACAGATGTAATCCCACACTAGCTCAGGGAACTGGCTCTTGGGCATGTAGAGGAGGGTCATGTCTGTAAATGGAGGACCAGTGAGGGACAGCGGTTTGGAACGTGCAGTGATAGCCTTGCCTGAGGATATCATGTGACCTCTCGCTAAACTCTGCAACCACCTCAGTCATTCGACAGTGAAATGTATATGGAGGTCTGTTTAAAAAAAAAAAACAGATTTTCTAATTTTTTTTAAGGCGAGACTTCATCACACCACTTAAGTTGTGGTGCTATTCACTAATATTATTTTTTCAGTGTTTCAAAAAATACTTTTGTTGTATGGCAAAGTTGGACCGTTTTGGTTATGAAGAAAAAAAAAAAGAAAGAAGGAAGGAAGGAAAATCTGTCCAGTGCCAGTGAATATTTTCATTGGTGTGACTGCAATTTCATTAGCGTGAGCAAACTTTTATTTGCGCATGCATGAGAAAGCATGCCGTCACATCACAGTAACAAAGTGCTGCAGAAGAAAAGGAGCAACAGACAGTTATCAGATATCAGGTGTGTGTGTGTTAATGTCATTACTGCTTTCAATTGAGTAATCCTGCATGCTTTTCTTTTTTTTTTTTTTATCCACTCCTCGTCGTGTTGTGGTTAGGTTGCATTTAAGATGTATCTGGGAACCACCCCCAGTGTGTCCAACTGGAGCCCGGCAGGAGATGAATTCTCCCTCATCCTTGAGAACAACCCGCTGGTAGACTTTGTGGAGCTGCCGGATAACCACAGCACGCTGGTCTACTCCAACCTGCTGTGTGGAGTCCTCAGAGGAGCCTTAGAGATGGTAAGGTCCACATACTCACTATACTTTATATATATATATATATAAACAACACTTCAGGTAAATTGATTGTTGTCGTAGAATAGACTAGCACATAGATTATAGATCTGAAACAATTAGACATTCGACAAAAAATGTATCGGCAACTACCTTGATAATTTTTCATGCAAAAATGGCAGAGACCTTGGACTTTGAGAAACTGGGATGGACATTTTCCACTTTTTTCTGACATTTTATAGACCGAACAATAAATCCATTGATCTAGAAATGAATGGGCAGATGAATAGATAATGAAAATAATAGTTAGTTGCAGCCCTAATAGATTTTCTGTGCAGATTTTGTGCAACAATTTCACCAATAGGAAAACAAGTTTTTGCATAGAAATGTAACCGGTTATTTATCTGATTTAGGTCCAGATGGCCGTGGATGTAAAATTTGCTCAGGACACTCTGAGAGGGGACAATGTGACAGAAATCCGCATGAAGTTTATCAAGAGGATCGAAGAAAATCTCCCAGCAGGAGACGAGTAAAGGGAGCAAAAAAAAAGATCCTTCCCTCAACTTCTTGTGTCTCATTTAGGGAGGACTGAGTAATACACGGAACACCATCAGAGGATGAATGAACTGAACTCAAAACATCAAGATGAGTGGTATATCTCGAGAAACAATTCCTTGGCACTGATCTGTGCTCCAGTTTGAGGGGACGGTTTTTGTAGGACCGGGCCTAAATGATAGTTGTTGCTGTTGAGAATGCCTCTGATCATTTATCTGTCTCCATCCCTCATGAAATGTCACTTTTTCTTCATTTAATGTTAAAATATCTGTCCTGTTTCTTCAAAGAGAATTTTCATTTGTATAGACCGTTTTCTTTGGTGCAAGTCTGGAAAGCCTTACATCGCAATCTGTGTTGTTTGTTTTCTTCTTTTTTAAGAAATCACACTATATTGCTGCCAATTATATGGCATGTTAATTAATTTAAGTAGATGGATATGTCAAATAAAAGCTACATGTTTAATATGATGCCGTTCTCGTGTGTTTGTGAGAGTGGAGAGACTTCACACACACAACCACACACTGTGTGTGTGCGTGCGTCCGTGCGTGTGTGTGTGTGTGTGTGTCACCAGTGCTTGGTTCTCTTAATCACACCTGTGAATGGCTTTACATCACCCTGAAGTAATGTAGCAGAACTTCTCATTTAGACCCACTGCACACCTCATCAATAACTGAAAACACAGGCGCCCATTCACACAGATGCATACACACACACACACACACACACACACAAAACATCCCTGGTCTTGCTTTAGAAGCAGAAATCTGGCCTGGATAGCACAAGAACATTAGCCATGTTTCTCTTATTATTTGTCTTTTTTTTTTTTTTTATTGTCTAACAGAACAATAACATTAGTACTAAACTCACCAGTCGGCTGAAAGCACTTTGAAGATGAGATTGTCAGATAAGAATTTCCTTTTGGAGAAATCTGTCAGCTATTAGCTGCTGAAAACCTGCAGGCTCCACACATCCTATTTTACAGCTGCTATTACATGAACCCATTTCTGCTTTTACAATTTTAGTATTCAAACACTTAAGATAAAATTCTCCAAAACGCCACCAGAGGTTGCTGTGTGCATTACGTTCCTCAGCTGTAGGCACCATCTTTCCCAGTATAAGGCTTAAGTGGGCATTGCAGGAGAAAAAACATTCCCTTATTTGTGGGAGTAAAGGCTAGAGCTGCCAGAAAACATAAATAAAAGGTTCATTTTCAGATTATGAATATGGGAAGAGCAGACAATTCGCAGTAGTTGAGCAGAGTGGCCGATGCCAATATATGGACTCTAGCTTTGATTTGGCTTGAGATTAGACAAACTATGACAATATGCAGCCTTTGTACTTTATGATGCCAGGGAAGATGTATTAGGATGGGATTTCATACTGTTATTTACTATCTTAAGCATCTGCCCACTCCTGTCTGGGTAGTGTTCATTTGAAAGGATGAAGTGTGGAAAGTGGAAGCACCCCGACGGCAGTCGGCTTGCAATAAGCCTGGTGAGCCATTAGGCAAGCTCTCGACACATTACATGCACATATCTATGCACCCTGTAGGCCTGTGATGTGGATGTTGGATGGAAAGCGGGCAGGAAATAGTTTTTGTGCAGAAGCTCAATGTAAATGACTTGGCAGAATTAGAGGCGTGTACCTGGGGGATGGACGGACAGCTGGGTTTGTGTACTTGTGAAAACCTGTATCACTCTGCCATATGCGCCCAGGAATTTGACTTGACAAACACACATACTGTACACGGAGGCCAGAGTGCATGATGAATTTATTACAACCTCTCACAAATAGGTGTTAATACACACTAGTAGGACCTTATCCAAACAGGCAAATAGGCCTTTTTTTTTGTCTCCCACCATTTAAAAGTCTACCAATATGTCGAGGGAGAGTTCTGTGTTGATTGTTTTTACAGTTCTACCCATTAAACAAGGAAGTATGAAGACTACAAACTAACCAGCGCTATGTTATGACTTCACTCCTCATAACCTGTCCATCTGTGATTTCCATTCCCTTTGCTGCAGATGTTGTGGCAGAAAGAAAACAAATAGAAAAAAAGTTATTGTTAAGACTTAAGACTCTCCGTGAGGAATTGCTTCAAAGATGCTATTTATATCTATTGTAACCCCCCCCCCCCTCTCTCTCTCCCTCATAGTTGTTTAAAAC
This sequence comes from Bovichtus variegatus, assembly GCA_943593645.1. NCBI lineage: Eukaryota > Metazoa > Chordata > Actinopteri > Perciformes > Bovichtidae > Bovichtus > Bovichtus variegatus. Next base: position 7,243,596 of record CALSCE010010855.1, on the reverse strand, counting down.
ACACACGCACTCTGGGGAGAAGGACATCACTTTTATTATCTTGGACACAGGTCCAAGATTAGTTGGACATACGTCGTTTATATTTTCTATTTTTATTTAGTTTATGTCGTTATTAATATTTCTTGCAACTGCCTATATATTTCAGAAAACTTTATTTAGACAGACCTGAAAAACAAGTAGCAAATGTTACGGGCCCGAGACAACGTGCGCCGATATGCTTTAAGCCAGCTAAACGTTCCCATGTGGCCCTTATGGGAAACAAATGTTGAAAGGCACGCTGTGACAGTAAAGCCCAGCGCACAGCCTGATGTTGACCTGCGCTTATTGAATACCGCATCCCTTTCTTCTGCCTCCACTCCATCCATTTCCATCTACTGTTTCCGTCAGTTTTCCCACCTTATTTTCTTGCTCATTGTTTCTGTCACTCCTCCTTTTTTTTTTTCTTTTTCTTCCATTTTCTTATTCTTGTTAATGTTTTGCTGATGTGCTCAAGGAAGCCCAGCAGTCTCTAAATCAAATAAAGGATGTGTGATAGTCAAGCCTTTTTTTTTTGGGAATGTCTTGCGTCTGATGGGAAGCGTGCTGTCTCTCAGGTGAGGTAAGGGCTGACTGGAGATGCACTCACCCGGGATTTCCAGAGGTTTCCGGAGTGTGTTTTGTGTCAGGTCAGTGGAAAGAGCGGAGTTGACCGCAGGATGGACAGCACACTTTCACAGGAGAATGCAGTGAGTCAGCAAACAAGTGTGTTCGTGGTAAAAAAAAAAAATCCCTGACAGACTAAATAATGTTCCCAGGCAGTGAAGCGGTGGTTCATTTATTGAGCGTGTCTCTTTGCCGCACCTGAAAAGATGCTCACATGAACACGAGAGTTGTTGTTCCATAACTCACTTGTCTGCTAAAACACATCCTGGTGTTTTTCATTGAAAGTGAGATTCTAGCTGTTTGAGGGATTTATGTGCTTAAACACCTCAGTAAATAAACATGGAAGTGGTTTTGAGGGGTAATTATGACTTGATATAGTATCCTCTCCCATCATGTACCCATTGAGATCTGCTACAGCATCTGTAAGCCATTTATAATATGAATCATCACCCACTTGCCGACAACCCGTGAGCACTTCCTATAAATCTAATAACTCATGCGTTGCTCAACCGTTTAGCATGGACAGCACAACCAACGAAAAAGTGAGCAGTTTTTAGGGCCTCTGGAAGTTTTATTTGGGTCATCGAGAGTGTTGGCAGGAAGGGTTAAATGAGAAACAAAACTAGTGAAACACACCTCTGCAAGCTCAAAAACAAAAGCATAGATCAGATCCAGCTAACCCGTTCAATAAAATCCTGGATCGCCAGTGTCACATGGGATTTGTGGTAACAAAGGAAAACATCTTCTCAGCAGGAAGACATGTCAGGTTTAAATTGGTCCAAAGCTGAGTCTCTTTTCTGTCTCAGGAGGGACCTGGCTGGCGTCACAAGGGTTTCATCCGGAGTCCTGGATGCCGCCGAGCCATTTAATGCCTTGTTTTTAGTTTTTCCTCCTTCTCTTTCTTCCAGGCTTTTTGGATGGGAGCTGCTAAGCTGCCTTCACTCTGCTTCCAATTTCCTCCTGCTCTTTTGTTCTTCCTCTTTTCACCAGGATCTGATGAAGAGGAGTTTTTAGACGTTCCTGATGATAGAGGTTTTACCCGTTCCAGATCCTCTTTATCTTTGAGCCTCATTTTCTCACAATACACTCAGCTTTTGTCTTGTTTTTCTCCCTCATTTCTTCCCTTTTCCCTGACCCCGCAGCCGTTCGAGCTGGAGTTTATGTAACAGCGGCAGAACTTTCCAGCTTGGAAAGGCCTCACTTAAAGATGGAGCAAGGAGAATGAGTAGGGGAGAGAAAGAAAAAAAAAAAAGTGTCATGTAATATTATACTGGCTAGCCCTGAGGGAAAACGGCACCTCACCTTAGACTTCATTATTCCAGGGCCTTTTCCTCCAAATGCACATATGTAAGCATATATTTATATCCATCTCCCAGGCAGTAACAAATACGTTAATTCCAATTGAAAAGCAGGAATGTGAAAGTCCTGGTTTGCCCTGGACTAAAATCAAACCAGGCTTCCCTCCCAGAGCACAGGGCTGCCTAGAGGCTGCACACCAGCTGCACTGGACGGGATATCACCGCTCACCACTGCCAAGCATGAACCGACCGTGTGTGTGTATCACATTAGAAATGTGGAGTGACAAAATACACACCGTACATTGATTAGATAGAGCGAAGTAGTTCTGATGACACATGTCTTCCAAGCAGGTCATCTATTACTTTTAAAGCATGTTATCCGAGCTATTATCACAACATAAATCTAGACACCAGCCCAAAGCCTTTATGTCTTCAGCAAGTCATTTATTATCCGCCCACTTAAAGCACCTTTCGCACTAGTCAATGTGATTGTAAGGGGTCTGGAGGTCCCATTATGCGGGCTACTATGAGTATGACTTTCCATATAAAACACTTCAAGCTGTCACACTGGAAAAGGCATTATTAGCTATATTTCCATTCAACGGTTGTGTCATTTTTATGCAATCTTTGAAATGTTTACAAATAAACCCATAATATTTGAAGCCATAGAAAAGTCATTTAAACACATTCAATTGCAAAATATCAAAAAGGCTTCAGGTCGTTGTTAAGCTCATTATTGATGGCAAAGGTCGCTTACATTTCGTGCTTTTGATTTTAAAGATAAAAGTGCACTTGCATGTTTAAAAGGCAGCAAACAGCGTTACTTTATCCACACTTGTTGCCGATGTGGTGCCGAAACGATTCAACGCAGTACTTCTTTGATGGTTTGGTGTTATGATAATCCATTCAGCAATCCTTGCGAGCTTCCTCCATTTTGTGTCAGAAAGAACTGTAGTTGGAATACAAAAGGATTTCTAAAATTACCAGAATTACATTTCGTGGATATTTTAGTCATATTATTTTACAAACAACAGTGGGAAAGTAGCTGTTCAGTAATGGCATTCAAACATTTAGCCGGAACAGACGTACCAAACCTGTCACCATTTATTAACCAAAATAATTTTCTTTGCTGGTCATTGTGTCGTCAATTGCTAACTAGCATTAAACACAAAGTACAGCTAAGCAATATTGGTAATGTCATTAGTTTTGGTCAAAAACGTATTGGATGAAGTTAAACTTTGACCTGTCCGTGGTGTTAAATAGTTAGGCAATCACCAAAGTTATTACAATTCATCCTGTGGGAAACTTTTAACTATTTAATACGGAAATGAATGGCAATCTGTCTAATAGTTGTTCACTCAAAACCTGAAATATCAACCTGCTGCTGGCCCTCGAGGTCATCAGGATATATAATCAATGTCTGTGCGAAATGTTGGGCCAATCCATTCAGCAGATGGTGTCATGGTCTATGTGTTTTCCCACTTCCTGTTTTATTTTGTAAAGTTCTTTGCCCTCGTGTCTTGTTTAGCTTTACTTCCTGTCTGTGTGTAATCACCCTGCACTCTCCAGCTGTGTCTCGTCTGTCATTAGTGTCTCTGTGTATATATTCCTGGCTTGTTTCGTTGTCCCTTGCTGGTTCGTTGTCGATGACTCCCATGTCTTTGATCCCCGTGTTTCCTCGTGTTTCCTTGTGTTTCCTCGTATCTGCTTTGTGTTTTCAGTTTTTGCTTTTTGCCTGTTTTCCCGTTTGTTTTGTTAGCTTTTAGAATAAAGCTCTTTTTGTTTAACCACCGTGTGTTATCTGCATTTGCGTCCTCCCCGTTACTTTAACTCCTTGTAAGATTTTGACAGATGGTGGGATATTTTGCTTGATAAGTGTTAACTTTGACCTGCTAGAGGAAAAAAAGTCGGGGGATCTCCAAAATCGGTATGATTCATCCTCTGGGGATCATGAATGTCAAAACCTTATGGTAAACTATACAATAGCCTGATTGTTGAGATATTTTTGTCTGGGCTAATGTGGTGCATAAACTGCCACTAGTGGGCCTAATAAAAATGTGTCTTTGTAATTCAGCCACTGAAGACATACTTCATAACCATTTCTGCTCTTTAACCTTTAGTCCTTAATGACAAGGCCAGACAAGTGTTCACATTGTCACTCTCGGTATTATTTTCATCAGGTGTAGCGTTTCTCCATCCCAATATTGCTGGAGTCTGGTGGTGTGTCTGCCCAACTGTGAAGCCTTCAAAGTCTTTCTATTGCTGCCAAGTTAAAAACCTCTTCTTAACCTGCTGGGCTGTAATACAAAGGCCTCAGGGTGGTGAGAGATTTATGCATTGGGTCATATTCATCCGACAGGCCAATATGCACAGAGCATGCCTCTTCGCTGATCCATAATGCTTGTGAAAGATATAGTGCTCACACACCTAGTACAGCAGAAGTGATTTTCTCTGAATGTTTAGCCTGTCATAAAGATCCTGTGCTTTCAGGTGTATGACTCTGCAAAGGGCAGGGTTTTTCCAAGATTTCATTTACAGTATATGTTATGGTAACAATGTGAGTTTTTAATGAGTCCATTAGCTCAAGAGAGGATGTTGTCAATACAGGAAATGAGTTGTACTTCACTTTGTTTTGTGTTTGAGTCCGAGAGAGTGCAGGAGGACGCGCAACCCTGCGTGTATTTATTGAGCTTTGAATAAAACACATGCATACATATATTTGGGATGGATTAAGGGAGTGTATTCTCAAATGGCGATGTTCCTGCCAAACATGTGTAGCTCAATGTTCGACTTTTGCCTTTCCCATTTCCTCGCCCATGTCATTCAGTAATGTGAGCACTGCACCAACAGCTCTTCTACATTTTTTAAGGCGTTGAATTTGTGATGTTTATGCGTGCGTACATATCGTAGAGGTTTTCTCTCTACACGTGGACATGTGTGCATCTGCTTCACCTATGTGCCTCCCTGTGTGATTTTGTTACTCATTCAATGCAGAGGTGCTGAAAGCGCTCTCTGTGGGCCTCCATAACGCACAAACCTTTTTCCAATTAGGCGACCAGGTTGGGCTCAGTGGTGCTTAGATCTACTGTAAATCTGACCCAGACCAAACCCCGACTGGGTCCTGCTCTAAGGGGACAAATAGAGGGAGGAAGCTGTCAAAAGCTGTGCAGCATTTTGTCGGGTGGTTTCCGGGCCCCTCGTGCTGGAGGTCAGTGTCTGGCCCTCTGACTGTCAGCATCCGCACCAGTTAGCCAGTTAAAAGACCGTCATATGGTTTCATGCAGGGAAAAATTCAAAGCCAGACAGATTCTGATCTCTCTGGCCGTGTTACAACCCCACACATGTACGCATGCAGCCATAAACAGCCCCATGAGCAAATGTAAAATGTTTTCTCTCTGCACTGCGTGGACCAGAAGCATGCCTCATGTCAGCCGAAGGGTCTCTTGTTTTCAGTAAACAGCGGGTAGCTAACTGTCACCAAGTGAGATTGTCCTTGTGTTTGTTAGTCTTTCCAACAACTGTCATCTGAGCACAGAGGGTTTTATGTTTCACAGTAACCAGAATTTTATTTTGCTGTTAATATGCTGTGAGACCATGTAATTATTTCCTATTTCCCCTTCTTTAATTCCATCAAAGCGTTTTCTTTGATTCAGAAATGTAACCATAATCCGTTAAACCAAAATGGTATTCCAAAGAAACAAAGGAAAGTGAAACATAATCACAGAAAACAATCCGTTTCCAGAATACCACATTTGGTTTCTTTTGCACTCAGTATGCAGCACGCACCATGGAGACATTTTTAGTGGACATAAAAGCCAGTGGAGCTGAGTGAATGAGACCTGGATGTCCTTGGAGATGTGCTTTGGAAGACAAAAGCATGACTCCAACTGAAAGGGAGCATCCAACATTCACATTTTTTTCTCTTCACTTTTATCTCTCCTTTGTCCTTCTCTGTTTTATCTACTTCTTGGCAGGTGTGAATGAGTGCAAATCGATGATGCTGTGAGAAAAAATGAAGACATGCCACTTTCTTAGTTTCTCAGTACATTTATCTGGCATGAGTAACCAGTTCATATCTTTGTCCACATGGCAGTGAATCCCAAAAACTTTTCTACGCCTATTCTTCTTACCACAAATCAGAGCATTCAACACATGATTAATCTCTTTAAGTATGTCTATGAAGGCTTTTTTTATTACGTAGTCCTGAGAAATCTGTATTATATATCAGTATTTATGTAAATGTGACAAACAATAGTATGAAAAATCACTACAACATTTATCATAAAAGTACCAATAGCAGCACTTACATAGTTTCTAGCCACGCCAACAACATTTGATCCAGAGTCAAATATGTCTATAACTATTGGATGGATTACCACAAAATTGTGTACAGACATTTGTGATCCGTGGAGGATATATTATGGTGTGATCCCAGGACTTTTCCTCTGATACCACCATCAGGTTCACTTTTGCGTTTTTGAATTTGATAATTTTTTGCCATTACCATTGGTACAAACCATCATGTCCCACACAGGATGAATTATAATCACTTTGGTGATCCACTAACCTTTCCTCTAGCACCATCATCATGTCCATATTTTTGTTTATGATGACATAATGACATGCCTATCAGCTTTAGTTGCACTTTGTGGTTTAGCGCTAGTGCAAATGTTAGCATGCTATTACCCGAAACTAAGATGGCAAACATTACCTGCTAAACATAAGCATGTTAGCGTGCTGACATTAACTTTTAGCGCAAAACCTTGCTTGGTCTAAGTACATCCTCACAGAGCCGCTAGCGTGAATGTAGACGATGGAGACTGTTGTTTAACTATATCAAGATCATTAAATGTAAAATGTGATCTGTATTTTCCTGCAGCACCAAACTAAGCAAGTGTTTTTTTTTTTGTGTTCATTTGTGTTTTAAATGATGCAATGCTTTTACAGCATTTCCCCTGCAGAATCTTTCAAATCAGCTGATTGGTATGAATTTTGTAACTTAAACAATGTAACTTAAGCAACACAAAAATCCTGTTCACAGCAGGTACAAAACCCTAAAGTTTAAGGCGGAATCATAAATGATCTCACTGATGCTGCTACAGTTTGTAGTAATGGGATGTGCTGCAACCAGATTGCAGTTGAAACACTAAATCTACTCTAACACCTGAGGCCAGAGGCAGCAACCATCCTGACGGCGACACCTCTACCATGAATGCTCGATCCGCTTGGGTGGACCTGGTAATAGAAGCTTAAAGAGTGGACTGTTCAGAGACACAACCCCCCCATTCACACCCAGTTCCGGTGCTGCATGGTCTGGTTCAACTTTACAACATGAAGGTGGGGTCTTAAAAACATGCCCTGTCACTACTCAACCTCCAAAAAATGTCACTGATTTGAACACATACACACACCTGCCCACGGCTCACCAATCTTTGACACGTGCCGGCAGAAAGGTGGGACTGTAGTTTTCGTCAGGTTTTTTTTTTTTTTTATGATATCATGACATCATCAGGCCTGGTGATGGAGAGCTATGTCATGCTTTGTTTGGTTTTCCAGCACTAACCGTATTAGCAATAACACCAGCTCTCGGAAAACATGTCAGTGGGGGATATGAGATTGAGATTGGCGCGCAACGGTGAGGAGAGGAAAAGAACATAAAATAAGAACCCAGGGGGTGAATGTGTTCGGAAGAAATTCGTGTTTGAACGTAAGTGCGTAATTATAACAAGGTGCGTTCAATCAGAGTTTCACCTCCCTCAACCAGTGCCTTTCCACCTCAGTGACCTTTGACCCCTCTGCACATACCACAACGCTAGCCTTTGTGCTTCGTGTGACACATGAGGTACCTCTCAACACCTTCATATTGAACTTCATACTGTATGGTTACGTACGTATAGCGTAGAGCTAAATACACACATGCTCATTCATTTGCTTTAAAGGACTTTGACGGTTGTTTGGGATGTTTTAGCCAATTTTTTAAATGCAGTGTAAACACTAATCACATATACTGCATTTTGCATGTTTTTTAGATTTATTAAAACATTTTTGATGCAAAAAAGACAAATGCTTTTGGCCAAGTTTGCTTATTGTTTATTCTCTCAGATTTAAATGCTTGACAACAAAGTCTTGTTAACGTAATGCTTTTTGGCAAATTAATCTTAACTCTTTGGAGCTTCCATGAGCACGCAACCATGCACATGTACAACAGGCCCTGAAAGTTTTTGCTCACAGTTGGATTAATTTGGGAAAATAATATGACTTTATATATATATATATAAATATATATATATTTAAATACTGTGATTGATGAATTAGGGATCTTTAGTATCAGCAAAACATTTTTATGGTGTCCAGCAATGACAACCATTGGCTTAAACATTCAAAATAAGGCGTATGGTCGATGAAAAGGAATGATAGAAGGAGTGGAACAGGAGAGAGTGATACACAAATGAATCGATGGCTGTAGGGGTTGTCAAGTTAGGAACTGAGAATAAGCTTGACCACCAATATTTATGGCTCCCACAGAAATAACACAATGACTGTGGTCAGTAGTGCAAGGTGTGGACGCTTGAATCAGCAAGGAAAGAATGACAAGCGCAGCGGAGGTTTCCATGAAATGTGAGTCATTCATTAGAGCTCTTTATAGAGTTGTGTACCTCATTTAAAAAAAGGTGCACTGTACCTAAAAATAGAAGCAAGAAACATGCTTGGAAAACTGCATCTGATGTTTCCATTTTCACATTTTGGTATTTATGTAAAGTGTGTGGTGGGGTTAAAACCAAAATGATGGTGGTGTGATGTGTCTTTGACCACATCACACCACCTGTAGACCCGCCCTTGCTACTGGCATTCTAAAAGGCCAAGAAGGCCTATAACACCAACCAGCAGCCCAAAGAAATGCCTAATTATTTCCATTTCGGGGTTTTGATGTATATTGTAGCAAGCAAGCATCGGTGAACCTACATGTTATAGGGACAGTAGGATGGTAACAATGTTTCCTGTCTAATGTTTCTGTTTCAGGGCGCCCGGAGACCGAGGTGGGAGGAGTGTGGATGCCTGTCAAAGCTGACAGATGAGGACACTGTAGGAAAGGAAGTGGGATGCCCTCGTTTGACCTGTCAACTGGGCGTAAGGAATGTGAATCGTCATCTGGGGCCAGGTCAGGTCAGTCTGTTTGTGTCTTTTGCACCTTATATTAGCCCCTGATCACTATTACTTGTTGATATTTTATTGTGCCGCCTGACCAGGTACAACTTGTCATCTGTGTATAGGTAGCGACGAGAAGTGACAGTTCTGCCACAGCTAAACTTAAGACAGTGGTACGCTCAAAACTAGTTGACAAAAAGGGTTTATAGCTGTACGAACGGCCACACTCGCACTGGCATGAAAAGTCTACCGTGATAGATAAGAGGCAAAATGTGATGATTTTTCAAATGGGGACAATTGCTATGCAGGAAATGCTATGCCTTGAAGGCATTCATGGTGTTGCACAAATTCCAAAAAAAATTGCAGATTCAGTTGAAGCATGACCTCTATACTGTTTTGCCTTCAGGAGCTGTCGCAAACCTCATTTAGCCAAAAATGTGCATTGGAGGATCCCACTTGATTGTGCAAAAGGGACTGTAATGCAGTGGGTTGCCAGGTTTCTAATCTAATCTAATTGAGGGTCCCGATTGGTTTCTCTTGACAAATTTTGGTGGGAACGGATCTGTCGCACAGACCCGCCAAGGTAATTATGAAGTCAGTGGCTCGAGATAATTGGGTTCTATTATCCTCGTCTGGATGAGTGAGAGCAAACAAAGCTGTCCTGCAGATGAGGGGAACAACGGTCATCCCACTGCCCATATTACCTAGGCCACTTTTCAGGTGAAACTGGAGAAGACATCCCATGCTGTGGAAGATTTCTGGCTCGCTGAGGGGATCAGATATGTGAGAGAGGAGATTAAAGGAGAAATTATTTGGCAACATTGTTCAATAGATAGAAGGTGTATTAAAGAGTTATATAATAATTTGGATTAGGTCTGGCTTCTGTACATGTAAAGAAACCCCAGCACACCCTATATCCAATGAGTAATACCTGAGCAGTTTTTAATCCACTTATTTATTTTCCTCTTCTTAATATCCCACTCTATCCTCATCTCCTACTCACTCAGCTTATCCTGTGCATCATTTTCTCTCCATGGTATTACAGTTTCAAAGTGATAATTCCAATTTACCTTCATGGTTTTATGGACACAGCGTAAATCTCTTTCACCGGTCTTCAACATAGATTTAACGCGGCATAGCTTACCTTCATAAACCTCTCGATTCCATTTCCCAGACTATTATGCTTGCGTATTTCAATCGGCATGGAGCGCAAGTGAGGGGTGGAGGAGGAAGGGGAGAGAGGGTGGAGGAGAGGAATGAAAAACACAAGGAGGTCAGCGAGAGAGACATTTCTTTCTTTCACACCATGTGTTACTGTAAGATATTCATTTCCTCTGTGATTCCTCTCCCTCCCTCCAGCCCTTTGTTTTTCTTCTCCATCACTGTCAGTGCACACTGGCTGAGGTAGTCTAGGTCGCATCAAGTCCACTGGATCTCGTCTCTATCTTGGATCCTTCCCTCCAAATCGGTTTCCCAAATTGTGAACCGTGCAGAGTGCAGCTGTGGTAACCCGAGAGCTTTCTGTTGTAGTTCTGAGCTGCCAAAGCCCATTAAAAATGAGCATGTTTGACTTCTGAGCCTGGTTTTGTGACTGAACTAAAGGGACACTCTTATTTATGAAACTGAATCTAGATAGAGATTTGTTGTCTTCATGTGAGATTTCTAGTCAGGCTTAGATGGAATGTGAGGTAGCAAGGCAGCAACACGATGACCTAACAGGTCTTTCTTGTCAGTGACATGTTGTTAATTATTGTCAGGCAGTAATTGATAGATCATTTAACAATCAAGACAAATGGGGAAAAAAAAACGTAGATTCCCCTGCCTCACTTCTGTCTCATTCTTCTTTTTCTAACCCTTGGTCTGTACTGCCTCTCCAGTAAGCCTGAAGTTATTATTTAACAGTACAATATGGCTCTGACTGTGGTTATACTTCAAAATGCAAATCATTCTGGCAGTCAGAGAGTGGATATAAGTCATTCCATGTGGAGGCGAGAGTTGCTGAGGCTCCAAGTGTCACATGCGTCTTTTGCCGCTCTTTGGTTCCCATGCACAGTAGCCAAGGCTCATCATTAAATTGTGTGTTTTCATTTAAGTCTTAATGAGCTGTCGCTTACTTGTTTCATCATCAAAAACCCTTCAAAATAAGGAACAGGATGTTATTGACATCCAGCCCGATTCAAATATAATCCCTCTTTGTAGCACATGTACCCTGAAGCAGATCAGAGGTCATATGTAGACACAGGTGTTCACAAACACTCCAACAGTGGTTTGTCATGCTGACAGGAAGCTGAACTGTTACTCAGGGTAACCATTGACCTCTGAGCAGTGGTGTGTAGCTCCATGTCCTCCTTGTGAACGCTTGCAAACATTCTTTGTGGTCTTCTTGTTTGGTTGATGAGACTCATGTCAGCTTCGGGGTTCCTCACTCAAATGGACCCAGTATAGTCAAGAGGTTAAGAGGAGTGCGGAGTCAATGACGGTATAAAAAAGTTAATAAAATAGTTTTTTTCAAAATTAATGAATCACATCAACCACAAGAGGTCTTTAAGCATACGGTCAGAAATGTGCACATAAAATACCAAACAGATGGGTCCAGTAGTATGCGAGATTAGCTGCGGACAGGCAGATACTCACACACACACACACACACACACACACGACCGAAAGCAGGTTCTCCCTCCAGGCTTAAGCCTAAAAAAGATATAGCCTTGAATCTCAGTTAGCACTGTTAGTCTGTCCAAAATAGGCACTTCATTTATAAACTAATAATTGACAGTTTGCTAAACCCCTCCACCAAACACTGACTGTCCAATCATTCCTTAGCAGCCATACATTTTTCATAACTTTAGATTTTCTCAGCAGGCCAAAACAGTGTGCATGTTGGTCTATAGTAAGAGAGATTTTCAGCATTTATTGAGTTTGGAGGATGCATCTTTTTTTAGACACAAGAGCAAAAGTGCAAGGAATGCTTTGAGCAGTGTGTTTATCTGCTGTATCGCAACTGTAAGCCGAAATCGTTAGCATGTCGGGCTAATTACTTCCTTCAAGTAGTAACCGAGATTTGCTTTTAAGGCCAAGGAGAACATCACCAACTAACTACATGAGTTTGTGAGGTTACGTTGAAATAAATCCCTGTCACGTCTCTCACATCCACTGTGAGGTATTTTCCCACTGGGTTGAAGTCGGTCCTATGCTATCACAGTTTAGGCTAATGTTAGCCTCTCTGTCCTGCTCTTTATGGAAATTAGAACTTGCAGCTTTAGCTTTAGCTTTCGCATGATATCATGTATGTATCCATCAAGTGCTTACTTAAAATGTAGGGTTCACAATTTAGAAAAAGTCAGCTGGAAACATTGAAAAAGTCAGCTGGAGAGTTTTCAACCAACTCATGGAGCAAATGTTAGCTTAATTAGCCGGCTAGCTGCAGCTGATAAGCTGATCAGACTTTCAGTAGTAAATCTGCCACTTCTATCATCGTAAACTGCATACAGTAGACCTATGTGCCGTTTGGAGAAGCACATTGTTAATCACAACAGGGAATTTGTCATCAGACGATACCGGTGTGTTTTCTGAGGACGTCACCAAAGCATTGCTGGGATAATATTTAGCCAGGTGCTGAATGTGGACTAGGAGACGTTTTCGAGCTGAGGGCTTTATGGAATCCATATCCCTCCCCTCAGCCCTCTGTGAGATCAGAGCAGTAACGCAGAGGTCTGCCTGCACAGGGTCCCCGAGAGAGAGAAGAAAGAGAGAAAGGGGAAGATGGAGTGAAGAGGAAAGAGCAGGACACAATGATGGAAAGAAAGTGAATACCAGATATAGATACATACAAATACCCCTGTGTCTGACAGTGGCAGTTTAATCTAGTATCATGCAATGCTGCATATCAGACCCCGTACTCCTGCTTTTTTCAACAATTAGGGGACAGGGGAAGTTATCACACTTTGGACGGAAAAAGCTCCACGCCAAAGGGAAGTAGAACTAAAGAGCTAAACTAAACTAAATTCCTGCCTTTGGAATTTGGATTCCTGTGTTTGGAGACATATGCTTCATATACGAGCCTAGACTGGGCCAACGCAGTGCTTTATTTTCTTAACCAGACACCCACTGGCATATAACGTAACTGTGGTCAAAAACAGGAAGAGGTTTCAGCAGTGTCCAGACCCCACCCCACCCGCCAACGTCCATGCACGGCGCCTCACCCCACGTGTTCAGCTCGCTTGTATGTGTCTGTGAAAGTGGCAGAAGTTGAGAGATTCAGGAAAGAGAATAGTAGGATTTGGGCCCTACCAGAAGGCCACCTCGGTGGCTAGGGTTACCTCCGCTCATCCCCCCCCCCCCCCGCCCCCTTCCCTTCTTTTTTCCACATGAACAGGAAAACCCTGGCTCTCCCTCCCTCTGAGTAGTGGTGTGTAACTCCATGTGTCTATGAGAGGGAGGTGGATCGAACTGGATCTGCTTGGCCTTGGGAAAACCACATACTAGACTATACCTAGCCTCCAACATGCTTCCCACAGAGAAACACACATCAGGAACGTTCATGGCCCCATCATAAAATCTGCACCTCACTTTCATCTCCACTATATCTTGATTTGTTTCTTTGTGTCTTTCTCCCATTCCTTCTTACTCGTTTTTCTTAGGTTTCACCAAGTTTAGCATTCTTTCATTCCTCCTTTCTTTTTCAAACGTGCAAACATGTCAGTGGTAATTCATGTTGATAGCGGCCTTTTGTCCAAATATTTCCACTGTAACTTTAACCAAGAAATCAATGGTAAATCCTTTTAATCGAGCTGTTTGCTGAGGTGGCCACAAAGTCCTGCTTTTCTTGGCTAGTTGGCAATGACCTGTTTAAACATACGGACCTTTCAATGTTTAGAGTGGAGTTTTGGATTTAACCCCTAAGTCCGCCAGTCATCACACCTGATGGGAACAGATAGGCTGAATCTGCTTAAGCTGTCAGTTAGAGTTGGTCTTGGCCCCAAAGTGCAGCATGCGTGTGGGTGGTGTGTACTGTATGTGCAATGGATATACAGTGTGTCAGTGTGTGTTTGTATTGTGCATATGGTTTTGAGTGTGAGAGGGTGATGTATGTGCAGTGTGTAGATTTAAATCTGTCTATGTAGTGTGCGCCGTACAAACAGTGTGCTTCTATAGTGTGTCTTTGCACTGTGTGCAATGTGTGTGCAGATGTTTTATCATCTGCCACCTCTATACATGAAGTTAAAGTTTGGTTAAGTTTAGGCAATTAAAACTATTTTGTTAAGGTTAAAAATGGTCGGTGACGTTTGAGAAAGATTGTTGCTGCACGTTAAAATGATGGAGGTTGTGCATGAATGGTAAATGGAGCTCACTTACATTTATAGCCTTCTAGTCTTAGTCTAAGTGACCACTGAAAGCTTTTTACAACAAAAGCCATCATTCACCCATTCACGCACTTCGACATGTTGCCTGCAATGGCCAGGGATCGAACCACTGCTCTACATCCGAAGCCACCCGGGCCCCCTGTGCTGCTCTATAATATCATCCTACTTCTGCCTGTCCTACTTAGAATGGACAAACAATGCTGTTGTTTTTATGGTCAGAAAGTTTGAGCATGTTTAAATTTACATACGGTTAAATGCTGACTGCAACCTTGTACCAGAATATATATTAAAGGTTGCTAAAACAGCTTAAAAATGTTTCATGATGAAACATAAAGCATTGCCAGAACAACAAAAATCTACTAGCCATGTCAATAATCTGTTGCTGTGTCAGTACTATTTTATTTTTGCTTGTATTTATGTGTCTTTTTAAATTGACCTTGTTGTTTAAAGGTGCTATACAAATAAACGTGCGTTTGCCTTACTGATTAACTGCCAATAGTGATAGTGCTCTGAAAATGTGAAAACAGTGAAGGCATCATGGACACACGCTCCTTTTGGTCTATTCACACATATGATCCAAATTACAGAATTATTTACCCTGCGAACAGCCTCAGTGACTGATGATGTGGGATTGTAGAGAATCAGAACTGATGGCACACACACACTGACACACACACTGATGCACACTAATACGTAGTAATACTTGTAATTAGGTGTCCACAGAATGATACGTGTTACACATACATGAACTTAAATGCTGTTGTACATAAATCATAACCTACCCACCTATTCATTCAACCACACACACAACCACAATCTCTTTTTCACACACATGCACACACAGTCTCACACACAGCGCAGTCTGTTCTCATCTGCGGGCCGTCCCAGCCCCACAGATGTTCCCTCTCAGGGTGATCTCAAGGATTTGGGGAGTGTTTTGAAGCGTCGGGCCAATGACGCGCTGCAAAGCCCCCTAGATTTCAGTGGCGGGTCCTAAAAGAGTATTTTCCCTACCTGCTGAACTCCACAGAGATGCCGAGCTGCTACTGACCACGGTATCTGAAGGGACAAAAATGAGCGTGTTAGCATTTGTGTGTATGAGTGGAAAGACACATGAAATCTCAACTTTATTCTGAGGAAATATGTGTAGCACAGCAGTCCAGTGAGATTTTATTCTTGAAGTCTGCAGACCTTTCTTATGTACAGATTACATGTTGGCAACCTGCCTCTGATACACATGTTTTCTCTTCCCTAATTGGAGAGACCCTACATTGACCCTATTTACGACTTTGTTCCCCTGATAGCTGATATATTTTGTAGATTCGGCCAATGGGGAATGTTCCCAATAAAAATTGAAAAACCATTTGTATACAAATCTGCGTTTGTTTTGATCTGCAGCACACTTTGAACTTCTTTTCATATTTAAATGTTTTTTTTATGATAGTTTCCTGATCAGTGAACATGACATACTGCAGGCTTGTCTTTTATTATACACTGGAATAGTAACAGGCAGTTTCAGTGTTATTCTTCATGCTTTCCCTGAGGGCGATGGATGAAAACATTTAACCAGGAAAATTTGCACCATGTTACCATTTAGTTTTTTTCTGACATCATGTCTACACATCCAAATGGTTTCGCTTTGGAAAATACACACATAAGAAGAATAAAATGATCAGAAAAACCATAAAACAAGTCCAGACTCAACAAACTGTCATACACATTTCATTTAAATTAGATTCTGAAGGAAAATATGTGAATGCTTTTTCAATTTATGGCAAGACAGATTCTTATCGTTTTGTGTTTGATATAAAGTATTTCATGGTCATTGCACAACACGGTTAGAGTCATGCTTCTCTGGATGACCAACATCTCTACGACAACCATTAATTTTCCTCAACATTAGGAGGATCCGCCCATTTCTTACCCAGGAGGTGGCGCGTGTTCTGGTCCAGGCCCTTCTCTCCTCAAGCCTAACATTACTGCAACTCCCTCCCGGCTGGTGTGCCTGCATGTACCATCCAACCTCTGCAGCTCATCCAGAATGCCGGCTAGTCTGCACAAGTTCTTCCACACTACACCGCTCTTCCGCACCCTGCGCTAGCTTCCGGTGGCTGCTCGAATCCCATTAAAGACACCTCCACTACGCTGTGCTACAAACAATCGGCTTTTTGCTGCCTGACTATGAAGGGGGCCTGGCTACCACTTAACTATGTCCCGAGTTTGCCATCTCAAATACATTTTTTTTCTCTACCAGGTGAGCTTCCAGGGCACCCTGACAATTTATCATTTTGACCTGATAATGGCGCTACAGGAAAAGTTAAGGGATCCCCCATATGAT
This sequence comes from Bovichtus variegatus, assembly GCA_943593645.1. Taxonomy (NCBI): domain Eukaryota; kingdom Metazoa; phylum Chordata; class Actinopteri; order Perciformes; family Bovichtidae; genus Bovichtus; species Bovichtus variegatus. Next base: position 7,226,809 of record CALSCE010010855.1, on the reverse strand, counting down.
AACAATTCATCCTGAGTGAACCATGAACGTCTCATGGCAATCCATCCAATAGTTGTTGAGATTTTTAAGTTTGGACCAAAGTGGTAGGTCCAGCCGACAAACCGACATTGCCATCCCTACAGCCACATCACTACCATGGCTACAAGTAAACAATCTATGGGGCAACAATGTTAGCAGGAATTACTCCCGCCCTCAGTCTATACTATCAAGTGTGTTTATGGTAAAAATCTTTTCTGCTGTGACTGTGTGGTTTGATTTCAATCAGAGACAAGCAGAATATGCCTCTATGCAGTCGCATTTCGGGGTTGCACAGTCTGTGGTCATTTTGGCTTCCTTCCCTTTGAATTGAATTGTGAATAAAGAGGACATTAATGATTTGATCATTCCTACCATTACCATGGGAAGGCAACAAGAAGTGGTGGTTGTACATCTGTGGCTGTGGTTGTACAGAGCCAAACTGGCCTATTCCAGATCTTGATTATACACTGCGAACTCCCTAAAAGAAGCAGAATATTAAGGCAGATAATTGTACTTCAAGCTTTCTGAAATGGAGATCTCCAGAACTATGTTTTCTCACCGCTGAAAGGAATAGATTATCTGTCCATTTCCATTCGGACTCGAGGCGAAGCCGTCACACTACTGGGACGACCAGGAGCATTTTGTTGCCCTGAGCCTCTTGGTTTCGCAACTTTTGTTATGTAACTCTTTCTGATTCAGCAGTGCTCATTGCAGATGAAGAATGTACACAACTAAAAGAGAGCTGGACCTAAACCAAGGTTTCAATATGTTTCCATTTTGATCCTCAGAACCCACACTGGAAACACAAGGCTCCGGCCAAGATCATTTTTGAAACAAGCGCATAAGAGTGAATGTTACAACTTACAAACACGTTTTCCTTTTTCTAACGTACAGAATGGAAAAGGAAAGCGCAGAGTACTTTAGGACTTACTATTAATGACTTTCTTTAAATAGATCAACTCACATGAGGGTCAGGATTCGCTGTTATGAAAACAATATTGGCCTCCAGACGACAACATCATATTCTCCATTCATTTTTTTTTGTCTATGATGTGCATAAAAATCCCTTCTGGGGTTTGTTGTTAACGTCAAAAACATTAATGAAGCCATTTTTACCTGCCGTGACTGTGCGTGACTGGTATTGTTTTCACCTTGTGAGTCTGAGTGCGTGTGTGTGTTTGTGTCATCATGGCGTCATAACTCTACAAGATGCATTCATGAAACTTTACAGGTGTTTAGTTAAGATCAAAATTAAGGTAAAGTTCGGAAAATGGGTGTGGTCCGAGCTGGGTGCCAGAAGTAGGGGGGTAGGAAGTCGGGCGTTCACGACTGCTGCATTTTTAGTAGTCATCAGCTACTCCCAAAAAGTAGACGATTAGTCCATTAATCAGGGGTTGTATATACATTATTTTCACCCAATAACAATGATTAGTTCTCGTCAAAATGAACCTGTAAAGGGTTAAGTAATGTCTGCGGGACCCACCTGGGGGTAGGTGAAATAGAAGAGTCCCCGATTGGCTCTGAGAGGCTGTTTACAAACTATCGGACCAAACCCCCAGCACGCTTGTGTGAGCTGCAGATACCGTTTGACTGCAGTAACAACAAGACTGCTTACGTTCAGGGATGGAGAGTTTTTTTCTCTAAATACCCTAAATTGTCTTTATTTAAGATGGCATAACATAGATAATAATTCAAAAACATCCATGTTCAACAACGACCAAAGTTTATTGTAGTTGCGCATCGGGGCGCAGCGCCACGCTTCTTTATCCCTCTTGCTCATGCTGCATGTCGGCTGCTTTAGTGCCCCACAATGCACAGTGTTAAAATCATGCAGGACAACTATGATTTGTCGACAACAACTACCCACAGCGCCCCCAGCTGCATATCTGCTGTAGATGCATTGTCACTGCTTTATTATTAACCGTTCTAAATCCACAGATTAACGATTAGTCTACAACAATGCACACTTTTGAGTAGTGGCTTTCATAGTCAACTATTCCCCTTGTAAGAAGTGGGGGATAGGCAGTTGACCCCCCCCCGCCCCTGGTTTGCATCTCTGAGAATAATGCTTTAGTGGACCATTTCTAACACTTCATATTCAAACCAAAGAACAGTTGTTTTTAGAGCTCAAAGTCTGAAGCTGACTTCCACATTGCACTTCATGATCAGGACGTTGCCACGTTATGCACAGATTTAGTGAATTAAAAAATAATTTAATAAAATGTTAAGTACATACTTCCCATGTGAGTCATGTGATAGTTGGAGTTTATAAAAACCTCTACATCAATAATGATTGTTCAAGGACCAATCCCCTTCATGTATATGAGTTCTATTCCCCAATTCTACCAAATGCCTTTGTTTCTGTGGTTCAAAAATGTTTCCACTGAGTCGACACAGAGTGTAACCATCTCTCCAGGCCCTGTGTTTGTGTGTGTGTGTGTGTGTGTGTGTGCACTTCTAAAGGATGAGGATGGGATTCATTGAGGTTTGAAATGGGAAACAGACTAGCAGAAACTCTTCCAGGGGTGATTATATCTGTGGGATAGTGGGGTCCATCCAAATGTGTGTGGCGTCTTTGTCTCTGCCTGGCTTCCTAATGCCCCTCAGGGGTGCAGAGCAGCTTGAGGCTGAAGGGTCCCGCTTCATACCTGTGTCTCTTGATATTCGGTGGTTATCGTCCTTAATGACACTCGCCCTTTTTCTTCCAGAATATGATATTCAGTAATGTCCGTGATCAGACGTGGTATTTACAAAAAGAGATCATTTGTATCTTACCATGCCAAAGAAAACTGATAAAATACCAAGCAGCACTCCCACAGAAACCATGAACATATGACTTCACGATCGAGATAATCTTCATAAAATATGAGTAAAGAGATAAGTATGTTGAATGGGAATATGGTACTCGTGTATCCTTGTCATAATTGTTTTACTAATAGTGTGGCTTTCTGGGCATGTCCTTTATTCTGACACGCATTAGTAGTAACTTCCTGTCTGTTTGCCCACATGATGCTGGTGGTCCTTGCATGGATGCTGGTGCCTCCTCTTTGCATGGAGTTCTGTGGAATTCTTTGTTTTGTTTTCTTGCAGATCAGAAACAGGCCCTGCATACACCCTGGTCCACATTAGGAACAAATTCAGAGACTACTTCGCTTTGATTGTTTCAAGATGAGAATTTGTGCATAATCTCTGTTACCTGTTTATCAGCGGTGCATTAAGACCGCAGAAACAAAAACATGGCGCATTTGCTCAGGAAGAGGTGCGTCTAAGCTGTTATTCTCTTTCAAGTTACAAAAACCATGAAAGCAGCCTTTCCATTGCCTTATTGACATGACTTGATTACGCATGATTGGACGTCGAAACGATGAATAATTTCATGTTATGTTGTGTATACTGTTTGCAGATGACAGCTGGCTTTTCCAAACTGTTTATTTAAAGTCAGATGCATGCTAACCAAATGCAACACAATGGCCGATGGGGGAAACAGGTTGTGTTTGAGCGTGTAAATGTTGTTTGTGCGTGATGCTTCCCCATAGGAAACAAACGTCTTTCAGCCGCAGGGTCCCTTACCTGAAAGAGAGACTGAGCAGGAACCCCCCACTAACTACATATGTATAAAATGTAGTTGCATATTAAACTGGCCCTACAATAACATGTAGGGCAGCCAAAGTGCCATGTATGAACATACCTTTTGATGGTGCATACAATACTGAGCTATTCAAATAATAATACGTAGTTTGCAGTTATGGATAGGTGCCGCACAGTGATTTAGCACAGGTTAGCTAGCTCACGTGGTTTCTCAAGGATTTATGGGTAACAGTTATACTATCATCAATGTTTTGAAAAGTTAAATGTTTTTTCGTTTATTTTTTCCCCCAAATTGGCCGAATAATCTTTGCTAATAACATGTTGGATTTGTGTAACCGTAATGTGAATTTTCAGACATAATTTTAACTTTCAGAACATTACGAAACAATATTTTTTCGCAGTCATCCTGCAGTAACTAAGGGCCCCAGGGCTCTCGGACCCCCTGTTGACGGACACCCATGCTCTAGATTGCTCTGGATTGAGGCAGTGAGGTGACGTTTTGTTTACTAAATGAACCCGTGTGCTGTTTGCCAACTGGTGCACCACGCTGCCAGTGGAGCAGAATGCCTATGCCCCTTTAAATATCTCCAGCTCCACATTGCCAGTTGTCTTGGATCAACACACAGTTTCTCCCATTAGGATGTTCATGGCATCAAGTCATAATCTGAACCGCATGTCGGAGTCTTGGTTCCATTCGCTACTATCCTCATTCCTTTTCTCTTTCATTCCAACTTCCTCTTTCTCTCTCTTCCTGACCCTGCAGCTGTTTTGGGGAATGTTTTGTTCGTTTCTTACATTCTCTATTTGATCAGAGTGTCTTAATATATTACCTGGTTGAAGAGGGTATAGGATGCTTATCTCTCACCCTCTGAACCTTTACCTTGTGTAAAACCTCTCTCCCACTGGCAAGCAAAGGTGTGTGTGTGAATCTGTGCACGTGTGTATGTTGTGTACTAGGTCCATCCACTCTATTCAGCACATCTGCGCCACAGCTGAACACTCCTTCGGGCAACGTCTGCACTGTTTGGTTTTCAACATCTTGTATGTGTGTGTGTGTGTGTGTGTGTGTGTGTGTGTGTGGGGATGTGTGTGTTTATGTATCCTCTATAAGATAAGACGACCCTGGACAGGATAAGCGATTAAGAAGAAGGATGGGTGGATGTCTTTTATGTCCAGGCATATGTGCTTGTGCCTTTTTTCAATTTTATGCAATCATAATTACAGCGTGTTTGAATGTGTGCATGTGCATCCTGCATATGTAGAACACAGGTGGATGTCACTCCTTTATGAACCCAGTCACCCCTACTTTGATACAGTTTCCGTACCGCTCCTGGGCCCTGGAGAGCTAATATTTTGTTAGGTAACCAAATTAAGCCAATATGGGGGAACTGTACATTGCAGACATTGCTGTGTCTTTTATTTTTAGCTCCAGGATCACACCAAGGTCCACAGAGAGCGAGCATGGCTTTTCGAGAACGATTCATACAAGGCGCAGCCTTAAGACTCTCATGCGAGCTTTGAGTTTTTGGCATGCGTCAAGGCCTGTGTGAGCCGAGCCAGGTGATTGTGTTTTTCGCCTGTGTGTTTTCTCTGTTTTCAGGTATAAATATTTATTATATGGAGAAACAGAACAGAAGAGGCTATTTGTGTTCACTACCTCAGATCCCAGATGAATTCCTTTGTTCATGTGTTATAGATTTTAATCGATAATTCAGATTTGTTAACATCATTTTAAAATCATAGTAGCAGTACAGAACATGGGGTTTTGCTTTGTGTTTTTCCCTTATGAAATTCTGAAAGCTGTAGTAACTCTTGGGCTGATTTGAGATTCAATTTATGAAATTTGTCTGGCTCATACAAACACAGAAGTGCCTTGTTTGCTGGTCGTTGTGGGATGTTCAAACTTCCTGGCAGAACTACTGAATTGTTTTGCACATCAACACAATGCGTGATCTGCTGTGATTTGTCTCAATTTTCACACTTTTGTGTTGCCTTGTAAGCAAATGTCTCAATTTCCTGTCTTCATTTCACTGCTTACAGCACGAGTGGTCAATCAAAACAAAGCTGTAGCAAGTATACACATTTTTATGTGGGAACATTCTTAACTGTGGGTAAATTTAGTATACCGACACTTTCAGTGTGATCCCATGTGGTTCACTGGTCTGGTCGTTTTCGTGTCTATTGTAATTTGATTAGTGGGATATCTGGTTGTGTGGGCGCTACAAATATTTGATATGTCACATATCAAACTCAGCAGGTGTGAAAGAAACATAAATGAAAAGTAACATTGGAATTAGTGCTACCGTTAGCAAGCTAAGCTCAGCCTTTATTGAATCAATTTGAACCTTGCTATGGGTACCTTACAGTGTGAAACTAAAGTCAAAATAATTGGCACGCAGCAGCTTTCTTCAGCAGATATCTTCGTGAATTCCCTGAAATGATCCCTTGCGCTGTCTGCACATGATTCCTGTGATTAACGGGGCAGGGGGCACATGTGATTTGTGGTAATAGAGGCGGCAGGGAATGTTGCTATATACATCTATATTGAGATTAATGCGGAGGACTTTATGTACGTTGCTGAAAGTGAACTGCTTGCCAAGATTCTGTATGAAATTAAGTACGTGTAAATGTTTGATTTCAAGATACATTGTGGGCTCTACCGCAACATTTGTCAGTGCATGCTAATCATACTGTAAGTGAATTGTTTGAATTATACTCTCTTTTTTTCACATTTGTTCAAATATATAATGTTTTAACTGTGTGGGATATTTATATACAAGTGGCCACTTTTCACATTTGAGTAAGTTGAATTTCTTTGACTCCCCCTTTTAATTTATAAACGTATTCTCGCCTTTAACCTTAACCTGTAAATCATTCCTGAATTGTCCATTTTACAAATAGATTTCTGTAATTTTTTCTCGTATCAACCATGTTTTTGTTTAAACTTTAAAAACTGAGGGAAGCTGAAGATGGCAGAGCGAAGCTATTGACCTCTGACCGCAAGGGAAGCTGCGGTATGAGGGAGTGAGGCAGACACACACACTGACATTTTTCCTTTACCACTGTCTGCGTTTGTGATGTTAACATGATGCTGAGGTCAAGAATCAGTCAGTTTTGTCACCATCTGACCAAAATTTATGACACAGTTTCATCATATCAGTCAGTCCCAGGTGTCACGCCACAGAATCACACACAAAACTTTCAACGCAACGAGTGTTTGGGAATGCAAAGCCAAACGAAAAAGAGTAATTCTGGGAACAAAAAGGAAAAACAAGCCAACAATGCAATTAACTGTAAATCAAGAGTGCGTTCTGACCACTGGATGATGGATGCTGGCTGCAGTGTTTGTGTTTACTGGGGTATCAAATGCTGTTTATGAGACGGATGAGATCAGAGCACAGGGGTTTCCATGGGAGCAGACAGACCATCCGGGGGTCTTGTGACGGAGGCCTGGGGCACTCTGTCATCACCGAGTGGAGCTCTCTGCTTTGATTTCCTTTATTAGCTCCCTTGTGTTTGCCTCTGTGTCTGCGTGCATATGCGCATGTGTTGGTTGGGGTCGATTCACTTCACGGGTGCTTGCGTCCTCGATGATTAATTTAGCAGTGGAATGTTATCCATAAAAGTTGAGTGACACGTTAGAGCGTTGTTAAGTTTTTTAGTCACAGTCCTCTGGTTTCTTGTGCAGGCTTCGGGCTTTAATCACACGTATAGTGTGTGACAGAATACAGAGCAGGCCACTCATGATACACAGTGCACACACACGGTGAACTGTGCGCAGTGGTGAGGACAATACATGGGCCAAAGTCTTTAACAAGCTTAATATTGCTGTTTTGGAGTTGGTGTCTTTGTGTTGCCTGGTGCGAAAAAAGGCCGGATATTAATTCATTTTAATGTAATTTCAGCCAAAAGAGTTCAACTTTGGTGGAAAAAACTGAAATTCCAGGAAGGAGGACGCTTTTAAATGGATGGATGGATGAATGGATGGATGGATGGATGGATGGATGGATGGATACTTTATTGAGCCCGAGGAGAATTTAAAATTGTGTTGCACCATCCGATTTTATATGAACTGTCTCTGCAAAATATGATGCAAGCAACACCATCAGAGCTTTTTTCTTTTTCTATCCATTTTTCATGAACAAAACTTACCACAACCTACGGTAACTATACTGCATGCGTTAAAGTAGTCACTACACCACAGAGCTTTCAGCATCACCACCTCCTTCTTAGTGTGACTGTGCACTTACGTTAACCCTAAAAGGGTTAACAGTCAAAGATTAACGTCCCTCAAAAATATCGCAGTTAAAAGTACTTTTCTGGCAAAGTGAGAGACTCCAAAGTTGCTTTTTACCTCAAGTTAATAAAGCATACTTTGATACAAAAGCTTCTTATATCCATGAAGGGACGCTTTCAGCTCAAAGCAATGTCACAGTCATACAGCACAAAATGAAGTATAAAGAGATTTTGAACGGTGCAATAAGACCCTCAATTTCCAAATGTTTTTACAGTCAACCTTTATGGCCTTCACCATGCAATATGTCAATTACATCAATCAGATATGCAGATTCTTCTGTCATAGGCTGTGGCCTTGTCTAACTGCCAGCAGGGAGGACAAAAACTCCAGACTCCCATGGGGAAGGCAGCCAGGCCATGGAGACATTTTAATTCAGACATTAACTGAATCTAACTATCTACTGTATCTATCAATCACTCGGCAGTGGGAAAAGACTTTGGGAAAAATAAAGACCGACCTCAAAGTAGGTCTTAGCAAATATTAAGAATTCTAAAAATGTTTGCTGTAACAGTAAAAATCGAACCACGGTTATGCAGTTTACTTAATTGGTTTAGGAGAGGCTAGCCACACTAGCAAGACATTTTCCAAGATGAGGAATTATATGGTAATGAATAAAAGCAGAACATATTTTCCATTTATTAACTTTTCTTTTTTTTTTTGTTACTTTCAACTTTTCCTATAAGATTTGCCAGTTAGCACATTTGCATTAAAAAACGCTAAGACACTTTGGCACCACCTGTTGAGTTGTATCTCGACTAACGAGATCACTTTTGCCTCCGGAGCAGTTTTTCCTTTGAGATATTTGTATAACTAAACGTCCAATCTGCCGTTTGCGCCTGAGTGCAGACAGGATATTATGATAGGCCCACTTTCACAAACAGGAAGCATTTTAACACAAGCGACAGTGCAGTTTATTTTGATTCTAATTTTGTTTAGACCTCCACAACATTTCCCTCCACAGTATTGTATGCAAATGCATGATTTATTTTGATACGCTTGCTTGCTCCTCCAAGCGATGAAACATGGATGCATGGATCCATTTAATGTGGTGAAAGATCTTCCTTTCCACTTTCTTTATCAGGCGATGGTTTGGGGTTTTCTGAATATTGTTTTGCCGTGTCAATCAAACCAAGCAAGAGTGGAAATAACCACTGTTGGCTGTGTTTTTATCTTGTAAAAACATGTATTCAAAATGTGACATTAAGATGACATTTTCATATCAAAACGTCGGCTGTGATACAGAAAAGTTTGCTTCTGAAAAAAAAATCCTTGAACAGTATTTGCTCCTTTATAATACAGAAATTGCAAAAAAAATGTGGGACTCCCCTAATTACTTAAGTTCATGGTATTACTCTAATGCATTTTGTGCCTGTGCATGTTTGGGTTTCTGCTCTACTCTGCACCGTTGCGACAAAATTTATTTCCTCAGATTGTCTCATCACACAGTGAGAGCAGGAAGCAGGAAGTGCTTGTTGCCATGGCTTAGCGTGAAGGTTATGCTCTGACAAACACCGCCCGGTGACACTTGGCAAAGAGCGCTGTTACTGTCTGCACCGCCCTGCGAATGCGCAGACGCGTGTGCATGTGTCCGTGTCTGTGCGAGTTGTCCTGCCCCCTTAATGCGCTGCTTCCTCCGTCTATTTGTCTTCTCACAGACGGGCGGCTGACTTTGCACAGGGTGCTCATGGGAGATAAGCTTTAGAGGTTGCAGAGTGCTCATAAAGTCCTCTCCTCGTTGACAAGTTCATCCAGCTCAGATGTTTTCAAAACCTCTCTATACCTCTACATCACCAAATAGCATTGTAACTGAATGCGGGATAAATGACAGGAAAAAGTCAAATTGAACACATCCCTGGCTTGGAGAAGATGCTAAAAGAGCAGCGTTACAGCATTAATGCTACAGCATTACACATCTGACTGGCGCTGGGTGGAGGAAGCTGTTGTGGCTGGCTATGGGCGCCCCAGGGAAGATGGATGAAGTGTGGGCCCTGACGTCCGCCTCCCTCCCTCCCAGCAACCCTCCGCTCCTTATCCCTGGAAGTCACCCCTGACAGAGGTCCTATTTGTCCAATTCACATTTGCTCTTTGTCAGAGAGGAAAGTATTGATGGGATGAAGGGCAGGACAGAGGCTGTGTGTGTGAGAACTTCATGTAACAGCAGCACTTTGATATCTGCACCCATGAGCCTAACACAAAGTGGTAGGCATGCTCATGAACACGTTCAGCACACTGTCAAAAAGTGCCTTTGATTGCAGTAAGGCTGGCTAGTGTCATGTGCCCCAGTGTGGGTACATGTGAGGTCGACAGTCTAAAGTGCCCCCCGGGGAACAGAGACTTTATAACCGACGTGAAATCACCTGTCACCCCACAATCCTCTAACTACCTCAAAGGTCACGTGAGCATGTGTGTGGTTTTTAGTCAGAGGCAAGAGTAAGACAGATACATGGGAAGCAAGAAATACTAAAAACTAATTTATCATCTTAGACAAATGCATAGAGAGAATTAGTATTAGCTTATAATTTCTTGCTAGACAGCAGAGTGCAAAGTGAGTGAGAGTCTCTAAAAGCATTTGGAATGTATAACAAATGTATCGGGCGCCGTTTTTTAGTGTTTCTACATTCCAGACATACAGTGATGAGGGTCATTTGTCTTATGTGGTCATTTGTGAATGTGTGTGCGTGTGCAAATGAGCATGGGCGGAGCGAATAGGATGGGAAACAAAGCCATTTTGACCGAGGGATTAGGTATGAATGGGTGTACTGCGAAAGACAGGAAAAACAAAGTGAAGATAGATAATGTAAGAGGGTGGAGTGAGGCGGAAAAAATGTAAGGAAAATAAATGGTAGGGTACTGAGGCAAGTAGAAGTAGAGGAGCGGAATAGGTTGGAAAACAGTGGAAAAAATAAGGAGGAGGGAGGGCCGAGGGCCTGAGGGAGTGGCAGCGAGGGTCGTTTGAGTTGGAGCGAGTGGAGAAGGGGCTTTGGGGGGGGAAAGGGAGAGAGAGGGACACTGTGAAATGTTGAAAAACCTCACAATTGATGGTGTTTGATTTCCCCAGTAATTACCATTCCTCTGGCTCTGTGCATTCCCAATCTGGGCCTATCTTATATCCATGCCACATTCCGCAAATGATTAGCTGGCCCACTGCTTCTCCCTGCTGCCCACGGACCGAGTCTGTGAGAAAGACAGCGAGAGTTTGAGTTTTAGATGTTCATCTTTGAAACGAAAACAGAGAAAAAGTTGCAAAATGCCTTTAAACTCAGCAGTCCAATTCCTAATATACACAGCGACTCCTAACACACACATAAACGTATTTTATATTCCCACTGCTACCTTTAAATATTCATGAAATATGCTTATGCTCAACACGAACTGAGCCAAAGCTATCCCGAACAGCATTGCCGCGGGATAAGTAAGATCCTTGTCCTTATGTTGAGAAAACGAAAGAATGAGAGAGAGGAAAAAGAAAGACGGAGAACACGAGAGCCGCTGTGCCAAGCTTATTCGCACACAGCTCCAACAGCAGCCATGCTTAGCTGTGTGAAAAGAACTGGCTCCAGTGGTTTAGAAAACGTCCACTTCACTTTTCTCTGTTGACAATTATTCACCAAAGGAGAGCTGGAGCGCGACGCTAAAGTACATGCAGAACCAGAAAAGTCCACTCAGTAGAGTGCAGATCTCCACCAGGTGTGTCTCCCTCGCCCCTCCCAAGCAAAGAAGAGTTAAATAAGTTGTCGCTTCCGGCTCCCGTACAGGCAAGATAGCGAGATAACAAAAAGAGAAATGTATTATCGTGTCGTGCCTCACTGAAGTTGATCATGACATATCGGGTATGGAATTAATCTGTAGATGCTCCGGTTCAAAATGAGACCAAACTTTACAGTTTTTGAGCTATGACAAAGGGCCAAAATGTGGCCTGCAACAGACTAGGTAAGGCCTGTTTTTAGCCCAGGAGATTGCAGGAAATGCCCTTTTATACTAAAGAAGTCGGGGCCCCGTACCAGTCTGTTAAGAGGAGGGAGGATTCAGCAGTCAATAATGGTATAAAAGAGTCAATGCAATAGGTTTTAAAACAATTGTGAATCACCACAACCACGATATCTTCGAGATTAGCCGCGGACGGACAGAAACACGCACACGCACGCACACACAGATTTCTGACTGGTGCAGATAATGAACTGCTGGATTACCTGCTGTGAATGTAGGAACATGTGTTTGCATCTACAAGCCCTTGCAGCGTACTGTATAACTTCTCACGTCTGCTTGTGGTGTTTGTGTGCTTGTGTGGCTGCGTAACACAAAGCTAGGGTGTCAGAGATTTAATGCTGCCTCACGCAGAGGAGCAGACCGTAGTTCAGCGGGCCCCCAGACTCCAGATCACCTGGAGGTCTCGGTGAACCAGCCGCTATCCCATCAGCCCCGTCATCAATCACTGTCCAGCCACGCAGCAGGAGGCTCCACTGTATGTCCCCGAGGCCTGCGCAGCAATAAAGTCGCGCTCATATTTTCCAGTACTGCACAGGCCAACATGTGAAAGGTTGTGTTGAAGCATGGGTCTCATAGCATGAGTCTAATAAACAGACAGACACACATGTTGTATATGCAGACGCTAACAATAAGTTGCATCCCACGTGGCTATATATCAACCAGGCGCAAACAGGATGACCTTCTCGGATAGCAATGTTCCGCTTACAGGGGTGATTCTGCATCACCGCGGTGTTAAAGGGTGTTTATTCATTTATTTATGGTCTACTCCTGTGTTTCCCAACTGGTAGGTCTTGGACTAAAGGTCCATTCTGAGCGTGTGGCCCGCATGTGAGTCTGTACTGCTCATAGCAGACAGACAAGAAGCTAGCTCAGCATTATCTTGTCTTAAACTCAGTTTTACTTAGGCTGGAAAAAATTAAATAAACAGTGTGAAGTAAAGTTCTGGCCTGGCTTGAAAGCAGTTGATTTAGTGCCCTGATCATATGATCAGAGCTTGTGTTGAGCAGTGTGCTTTTTTTGAAGCCTAAATAATCTTTAACTAGCTATGATTTGTCCATTTAATGATTTGAATGTTGTTCTTAAGCCCATAGTGATGCTTAAGTTCTTATTTCATTAAGAACTATGCACTTTGTTTATTTTTGTCAATCAAATTGAAGAGTTGGCACAGTTGTTAGCACTGGCCGCTCACAGCAAGAGGATCTTGGAATTAAAGGCTGAAATGATGAATGGAAATAAAACAAAATCGGTGTTCTGTAAGCCTCTGAGGAGCCATTGGTCAAAGCACATCATCATTCAAACATATTTATCAGTTCTGATGCAAAATATGTTTCTTTTCGCAGAAATAAGTCATTTTTTGCATCGTTTGGTACTAACAGCCTTCAAGGAGTTTGACAGTAGTTGCTGCAGTCTCCGCGGTATTTCAGCTTAAAATGGTTACAGTGTTATTCAGTATTTTCTTTTGTCAAAACTAAAGCAATCATAGTGGCAGGAAAGTCTTTTCATTTGTTTGTTTTTGAAAGAAATGCCATGTGAATGTCTGCATTAAATAACAATGGAAACATATTTCATGAATAAGTAATCACACACCATTTATAGCAAAGTGTTTCCTGATGAAGTTAGGTCCTTTTTATCGTTTCTATTTCCCTTGCCAGTCAAAGCACACCTAACTCACCATACATTGTTTTGTTACATGTTTATGTAAGATTGTCTGCACAGCTGGATGGAAACAGGATTAGAGATTACTTCTACCCAGCCTCAAACATTTCTGTCGTGGCTTTTGTGTTGTTGATCATTTCTGACTGAAAAAAAATGACCAAATATGTTTATTTTACTTAAAAGAATTGCACAATAGAACGTTCTTCAATGTGTTTAAACAGGCCCAGTTAAACCCGTAGCAGTGGATTCCTATACAAATGGGAAATGACGGATGAAAGAGATGAGGTTGCTGCTGTTGGAGAACTCTTGGGCAGATTATCAACATTTCTTCTCCCTGAGACATTGAATATTTGGAGAAGTGACAGTTGTGTATTTGGGTAAGGATGAGAAAATTCATTTAAGCCAAAATAGAGGAGGGAAAATTAAAGTGAGAAAACAAACAGTGAATTCGGTTGCACACTTCAGTTGTGCAATGATTGCAAATATAAAATACATTTTCCCTCTCTCTCTCTATTGTTCAAGGACAAGCTCACGTTTTCCCCCTCTTTCTTTTATTTCTCTTTTATAATCTTTTCTTCAATCCCACAAAGCACATTTCTTCCTAGGATAAATATATAGTATTTCCCTGTTCCAAGCGGGTGTCCCGCTGTATCGCATGCTTTTTTTCCCGCAAGTGATCGCAGGTGTGTAGTCACGCTTTGGAAACATTTTTCTTCTACGAAGTTTGATCGATATATCCGGAAGAAGCTATGAGCGATGACATGGTCTGGGATTGCATAGGATTTTGGAATTATCCGCTGATGGCTTGCAAAGAGTCTGGTGAAACGCTCCTCAGCAACGCGCTTTGATCAGGCGTGCTGGGAGAGGACAGGAGCAGCTGACTGTATATGTTTTGACTGGCCCTGGTGAAAAAAAAGGTTGGCATGGAGTTTTAGAACTGCACAGCAAAGGAGAAAGTGTAAAAGCGAATTTGCCTGAGAAAGCTGTGACAGCCTTAAAGGAACATTTTAGTTTCATAGTCTGGGTTTTATTTTCCTACGTTTGGTCATCATTTCTGTCAATATTAATAACATTGTACTCAACAAGTTACTTGCTAAATCCTAGAAACGTGGAGACAAAAAGAAAATCTGATGGAGAAAGAAACACAAGCAGTCAGGCGATCAGGCAGGTTTCCCCAGGTTAGGCAAACTTATTCTAAAGAAAAAATAAAGCCGAAGAATTCAATTGTTACCCATCGTAAACATCCATCCTAGTTTACATCCTGACTTTTAGGATAAAATTGAATTTACAGTACATAGTTCTACTGCGCAAAGATGGATTATTAGCAACACTAGTGCTGTGCCTGTTCGAAACGTGCCTGTTCCAAACAGCTGATTGGATAGCATCCGGTATTGCTGTTCGACAATGCGCTTCCGTGGGTCCTCAGCAATACCCCTGCACAAGTGTGAAGTCAATCTGATGAGCGGTTGTGGAGAAAATGAGTAATAAATATGTCCTGTAGATCTCTGGCCTCTCTTTCTTTTTATGTTCTCCAATGTAGCCTATTGTAGCAAGTGAGCTGTACTGAGCATGCTGTTAAAATGGACTGCATTTATATAGTGCTTTTCCAATCTTTGTCATTGCTCAAAGTGCTTTACAACACATCAGCATTCACACACATTCAGAGGCTACCATGCAAGATGCCACATGCTGATCAGAGATAACCATTCACATGCCATTGGAAGCAATTTGGGATTCAGTATCTTGCTCAAGGACACTTTGACATGCTGACTGTAGAGGCTGGGGATTGAACCACTGACCCTCTGACTGGTGGATGACCACTCCACCCCCTGAGCCACAGCCGCCCAACAGTGGTGTTAATAACAGTTAATAGTGGTCCCCTCTCGATACACTACACAGCGTGCACATGAAACTCTAGGAATACGTGTCCCGTAGATCTCAAGAGCTCGCACTCGACGCTGCATTTCATTGGGTCTTGAGCAATCGAACCAGCATGTGTGAAGTCGATCAGACAACGGTTGTTTCGAAAATTGTCGGACAGACATAGACAGACAGAGACTTCTTCCATCTTAGTTAGTTAAGGGTGCGCTCAGTTTTGGTTGCGATGTCCCCGTGTTTCCGGATCTCAGCTGTTACAGTAAGCGCTGAGTCGTAAATAACAAAAATGTTCTTTAAAGCATCAATTCACCTAAATTACCAATAATCATACAGTGTTTTCTCTCTTACCTCGACTGCTATCCAGCCGAGACGGTTTCAGCTTCATGTGGCGAGGTTTTGAGCTGTCCGCCACTAACTGGGAGATTATTTCTGGAAAGACTTGGTTGCTGCCAAATGTTTGTTTCATTCACCTCCATCGTATTGAGGTGTCTCAAAACCTGAAAAAAAACAACTGAAACAATCTGCATAAGCTGGATACCACCAGAGGTAAATATGAATGTATACCTTTGTGTAATTTGGGTGACGTGACTCTTTAACTGATATATTCAAGGATAAAAAGCTCTTCTTTTGAAGCTTGATGAGATCTATTGTATGTCCCTACTCACAAACATGGAAACACATTCTCTTCCAGTCTCACTCCCTGCATGCAGTTGTAGTTTCATAAAAGAAACAAAAAGGAAATTACTGCAGCGATAAGCGGTGTATTGCTCTCTTAGGACAGCTTTATCATGGAACTAGACAGCCTCTCTCTTCTAGTCATAAACTACTTCACGGCAGCCAAATCAAGGCCGATGAATATGTTTATTTTATCAGACAAACACTGCATTCTTCTGTCTCTCTTTGCACTCGTCTATTCACCTGCCAAAACTATCCATCACAGTCTTTCAGGTTTCTTTCCTCCATTCGGAACTATGGCAAAAATGCGTCTGTGTGATCCCTTTTTAGGAACTGGAAGGAATGCTCCCATCATTATCTCTCTCTCTTCTCTTTTTTCCCCACCACCACCGCTCATTTACAAAAGAATCGTCAGTGACGAGGTGCATGTCTAGACTTCTGTGCAGAGATAGTAGTCAAAATAAATCTGGGGGAGATGCGCTGGACCAGACAAAGTGGAAAAGGTACACCGCTGACTGACAATGAATTGCTCTGTTGTGAAAGGAATGGGCAGTGAGTGAATTGTTGGCATTGTGTCGAGAGCATGGCCAGACCTCAGGGGATTCTGGGACGATAAAATAAATCCCTCAGTCATTCATCTGTTTGCTTTCTCTCCAGCGAATAGTATCGTCATCCAAACTGGACCTGTCATCCCCCAATGACTGGACCTGTTAAACAATAGTGTGTGATAGATTTCTTAGCTTTTTTTTCTTTCTCCCTTTCTTGTCAAGCCAGTGGAAAACAGTGACCTTAACGTGCTTAAAAGAGAGAATATGATTCGAAAAAATGCAGAGAATGAGAGAACAAAAGAGCACAGGAGAGGACATGAAGGTGAAGAGGTGCGCTATTTGTTCTTTTTTTTTTTTTTTTTTACCTCAGCCAAGGAGACGGGGAGGGAAAGAGGGAAAGTCGTCCAGGGAGCAATGTGTGTATTTGTTTTAACTGCCAGGTCAAATACAGGGCAAGGGTCAGATGTATTTAAGTAGCCTCGGGCTGTTCCCACTGAAGAAGGAGAAGAGGAAAGAGATTGGAGCAGGGTGTAACAGCACCCCCAGGATTCCTTTTATCGCTCAGAAAAAATGTTTGACCTCCAGCCATCACTCGGGGACTCTCATAGGTAGTCCAGAGGACACGGAGATGGTGAGAGGGGAGGGGGAGACGGAGCGTGTATAAATATAGATGCCATGTTCACCCATGTGCTGACATACTGTGCGTACTGTAGCTGTGTAACATTAAGTGTAATCCTCCGCTGTGCTACAGGCAAGATGCTATCAACGGCAACAAATTCCAACCTCACCCCCTGCACTCTCCGATCCAATCTAAGCAATTCCTCCACATTTTCATCATTCTTTGCCCACACTGGCATGCCACATGAAACGTGTCCCTTTGACACAGACGGCGAGGGGAAAAGCCAACGAGCGGTCACCCAAAGTTGGGAAGGAGTGCAAGCAGGATATTCAACAGGAGCAGGGCGTCCCAATGTTACAACATAATGGCATGTTAAAATCCAGGTTATACAAGGCCCACGATGCAAAGGCTCAGACATATAGGCCACAGCACTCAAATAAAAAGTATAAGAAATATGGACATTGTTTCTAAATGATCTAATGCATGTCATTTTCTGCCTCTGAGCAGGCAGATATTCGCCATAGAAAGGCTAACAGCTTATATTAGCAACAAGGGCCAATAAAATGTGGCCTGCAGTGTATTATACAGATACACCTGGCTGAGCATGTGCATGTGTGTGTGTAGTACAGTTCACTTTCTTTTTGAATTTCTTCATTTTGGTTGCGCTTGAGCTGCCGGTTGTATGGCTAAGTCAAGATGTGGTGTCAGTTTAGTCTCAGTTTTGACATTTTGACAGTAAAACTAATCACCTCTTCCTGAGAACAGACTCCTGGCCGCACTTCATTAAAAAAGCATTATGGCAATAGCTAGGCAAAACTCCACTGAGGTTCACGAGACACTAAACTTAAGCTTTCTGATGAAGCAATGTTAAAAGATCCAAAAAGATAAAATGTCAGATATTTTCCAAACATTTCACTTAAAGCCACATGATTATAACTAAGACTAAAAATGTTTTTGTATGAGTGCTACAGACAAAAAAATAGCAATATTGGGAGGATAAATACAAAAATACATTTCAAAACAAAATAATGCAAGAAATGGTAAACAGGGAAACCTGTTGACCGAGGTCTTTAAGAGGCTGACTATGTAATATAAAAATTGGATGTCATTCCCCACCTCTCTTTCTTTATTTCCTGTCAGCTCTGTATTCTCTGATAAGGCGCAGAATGCCCAAAAATACTGAATAAATCTAAAAAATAAGATTTTATGTGAAGTGTCTAAAAATGTCCAAATTCCTATGGTTAGAGAGATAAATTGAATATTGTTATAAATGACTAATCCAACTCTGTGCTGTGATTTCAGCCTTGAGGCGACATGATTGTGCCCTAAATAACTTCCTCCACTTCCTTATTCCCACACACTTATTATGAAAAACAAAAATGACTTTGAAACAATAAAGAAAATGTTCTTAGCGTCACAACCCCAAAACAATCTCAACTCGCAAGTGTTCCTCTGGACCACATTTCATAGCCTCAGTTGTCATGGAGATGGTTCAGTTGTCAGTCATGATAACAAGTGGACATGTACGGGGAAGTTTTAAAGTGCTTTAAAATGGTAAAACATTTAGACTTTACAGTATTTGCTTGGTGTGAAATCGGTGTGAAATAAAAATTACCCTGTAGACTCTAGAAACCAAATCAAAATGAAACGTATTTTTCTATTATAAAGAAGTTGATGAAACCGGATTAAAAGGGGGTTGCTACCAGTCCACTTTAACTCAAGTTAACAGCCCTCTTGTTGACCTCCCAACCTTTGGCTCCCAAAACTATCAGGTCCATTCAAGCAGAGATTACCTGTTTCTGAGCTGGTGATTTGTGAGTAAAATCTGACATGTTTGGAAATGTTTTCTTTCCCTTTTCAAAGAGCTGCAGTTTGATAAGCTTCCAGCTCCTTCTCATGCTCTGAGACAATAATACACTGCCATGGTGAATGTTTTCATTCAGCATTGGCCGTTTGCAGTGACCTGACAAGCATGAAAACAAGGATAAAGATTGGAAATTTTACTTTGGACTCTGATCTTTAAATGAAATTTGAAGTTGTTCAGTTGTTCCATTTTTGTAATGAAAGACATGTTCGGAAAGAGTAAAGAGGATGTATGATGAGAATCCCATTTTCCTGTATTGGGACTTGGCTTCCAAAACATCAACAAAGCGTCTCTCAGAGTATTTTGCATTATATCGAGTTCAAGTCTGTTGCTGGCTGATCCGGACCAGCTCAACTGTCAGTCATAGAAGTCACACGTAGGACTTTTATTTTCTTCTGAGAAAGGGAACTCACCCAAGACGCAGAATAGCACCTAAACCAATGCGTCTTTGGCACTCAAACTGTTTCTTGTTACATTTTGAATCGATGATAAGGCTTTCTCTCATGTGCCCGAGAGGGGGAAGTGTTCGCAGTTTGTCATGTGTAAATGGTGTTTGTTTTATCCCCGAAGAGATATAAAGAGATGTTAGCAGAGGGCCCACACCACAACAAAGAACCGAGCCTAAAGCTGTGGGCTTCTAACTCAAATTATGATGTCAAGTGTCCTCTCTATGGCTTTTGATCAGGGCATTAGGTTATACTCTCAGCTCCTCTTTTTGCAAATTCCAGTTGTGTGACTCTGCCCACAGTGTCTCCTTTAATATTCCCACATATACATGCACACACACACACTCTTTCTCCTCAAACATACTTAGCCAATTAAAGTAACATCAGTAGATATTTGGACACGTTTGGCTTTGCATTTTGGTCAGTTTAATGTTTCCTTTGTTCGTTTTACTGCTAATCAGAACTGATGCATAAATCACAACGAGAGGAAAATCTCGCCACTTTGGTGCGAAATGGTTTCTCCACTCCTGCAGCCTGTGCGGCATCGTTGGCCACATCCAAAACAAACTCAAACCACGTTTTCGTCACATTTTCGTTATGAACAATTGACATCTTCTTTGTGATTTCGCCTGGAACATTCCTCGGGAACTATGCATACACAGCAGACATGACGAAGGTATGAAGGTAACGGTTCAGGCTGCAGCTGCATGCTATTTCTCCCGCTGAGGTAATGCACAGAGCCCTGTGTTCCACACACCTTCTTCTGTCCTCATGTAACAATACACCAATCCCTCTAATGAGCTGGCTGAAGGCAACATGATGGGAGAGAAGCTGCTTGAGAAAAATCCGTTCTGATGCAGCATAAACTTGAGTGGAGCGTTATTTTTGATTCACATGATATGAAGTGTAATGTATATGTGCACTTTCGGCTGTGTGTCTTTGTGTAATTCATTCATGTTTTTTTGCTGTGTGTTATGTGCTCGCTGGGTTCTTTTGCATGTGGCTTAGCGCTAATTTATGCATTTCTCAGTGTTCGTGTGTGGTCTACCCAAAGCACAACATGTGGCCGTGGTTAAAAGTGGATTATTTCAATTGTTCAAAAGTCCGAAAATGTCTTCATCCCCCTACCCTCCCTCTCCTTGTCACCTCAGCAGAAAACAAATGGAGTCTAATGGCATTCTTTGAATTCTTGGTGCACAGAGCCGCTGTTTCCGTATTTCACAGATCTGAATGGTGTGGCCCAGGCAGTCTGGAATTCCTGGCTGGGAGATCAGAGGCCTTGATTTATCAGGATGTACTCTCTGTAAGATGTGTGCATGGTAGGGGAAACTCAGATAACACTGTACGCACACCTGCACACACACAATTAAGTGCTTTTACAAAAGTGTTAGCCGGAGCAAAGCGTCTGTCACTGATTCGGGAAGTGTCGGAAACAGGGTTTTCTGGCGTGAGTGTGGTCACTATCTGGAAGGCATTTGGCAAGATTTGTGATTACATGTGCACAACTCAAGTGCACTGTACGCCGATATAAAGAGGAGAGAGAACTCTGCTCTAAACAAGCAATCAATAGACCCGGTCCAAGCGCGCCTCCGTGGCTTCGGGGTTTAGATGCCGACCGCGAAGCCCAACCTATGGTCAGGGTTACGAAAGCCATATTTCTACTGTTTACTTGGCGGTCGTCGCTAAAACAGATGAAATAATTACTGCCTTGGTAACTTCCCAAAGATGCTAAAAGATTTTTTTTAAGACGATATAAGTCTAAGTGTCTAACAAGCCTTCAAACGTGTGGGTCTTTTACTCCAACTGGACTTTTTTAGATCGTATTTACAACACACTCCCACCAACGTAGCCCCTTTGCATTTTCTTAAAACAGGGCTGCACAAAACTCATACATGGTGATTGAGAGACATGAACCTGTCAATAATGTGTGTTTGGATGTGTCTGTACATTAGGTATAATCTGCCATAACAGTTATAGTCTCCTATTGGGTAACACAGGTTCGTATCCTTCCACTCATGCAATGAAGCCCCAACTATAGCCTTGTTCCCTGGCGACCTTGCAGTGTGTTCTCCATGTGACACTTTGTGGATTTACAGTAGGATTTTGTTCAGGCCTGAGCATTGGTCCACCCAAACTTCAAGTACATTGGCCAATCAATGTGTTTAGCATAATCCGTATGAGGGAAAATGACCAATATGTTACAAAAATACTGACAAAAAATAATCATGACTCAAGGCTTTTGACTGGCCATATTACTCTCTACTGCAGATCAATTCATAAACATACTGTGTATGCAGGGTAATGATATGTGATTTTAGCTGATTATTTCTTTAGATTAGTTCTGACGGATGCAGTTAATTTGGGTTAAGTGCTTCAAGAAGCATGCTCGCTTTGAGATGTAAATTCAAAGGCTCGGTCTGGAGTGGTGCCACACTTTGTGCCAAGATCGCCCAACTAATGATCACAGGGTAGTTTTAAACGAAAAGAATGACCATGTGAAGATTACTATCACATTTTACACTGTTTTATAGCAAAATATGAATCTTGTGAAAACATTAAAGAGTGTTCTGGACATTAAGCTTAATTAATAGAATAAAGAGGTTGTGAATTGGAGATTTAAGCAGTGGCTCTTTGTTTAAAAATGAAAGTGAAATACCAGTGCAAGCAAAGGATACGGGGACCCCAAATTAGCACATGGCCCGAGTACAGCACCAGCATCAAAACCATTTATTTGAAGTGAAATGCTTTCAGTATTGTCTTAGCAATTTGCTCAGGGGGGCATGTCAGTTTTCAGAAAGCTCTCTTTGCTGTGGGACATGAATGCTATGTCAAATCATTCATTTAGATTGGGACCAACTTGGATATGTGTCCCTGCAGGACGAATACAATCAACACAGTTATGATGCTGGGGGCAAAATTAATCACTAGTTTTCCATACAGGAAGCCTTTTCATTCACACAAGTCATGAGGTAAATGTCGAAAAGGTTCTGGCTGGGTATTTTAGGAAAGAGCAAGCTCTTGACCTTTGAGGATTGACGTAGAAGAAAATGATGAGGGTAGCAACTGTGCGCTTTGCCGAGCTGTTATTTAGAAAAACAGTAACTTACGGGAGAAGTGGCTTGAGCAGAGCGTCATAAGTGGTGTTCTGTAAAAGTAGCTTGTGTTTGCTCTTAATGTCAGTGACAGTTTTGACATTTGAATACATGCCCTATTCGACAATTTCATCATGGTTAAGTGTTGTTTTTCGGCCTCTTGAGTGAAAAGTCACGTATGAGTGCTGAGTCATGGCTTCGAGGTGGCTGACACTGTAACAATCCCTCATTCACCTGTGGTACCCAGGTCCCTAAACCCAGCACTTTTGCTCAATCACAACCAGCTGTCCACATGTTTGAAAGCACACACTAAGCCACAAAAGTTTGTTAAAATAAAGAATGAACCTTTTTTTAAAAGCCCCAGATGTATAGCTGCCTGCTGTTTTTTCTGAGGACCGGACTCAGTCCTAAAACACCTGCGGCTTTAAGTAAAGTGCTCCACCGAGGCCTCGTAGTGCGCACTTAGATTAGGCTTTTTGCACATTTTAGTGGCGTGAAAGAAAAACGTAAGAACTGCTTCTAATGTTATTTATTTGTTGCAAGTATAAAACATATATAAAAACAGCAAGGTCTTGTGTTGAAATGTCCAGTTGCATCAATCTACAACTTTTCTTTCATGCAGATTAAATTGCCCCGGGTTGAGAACATTGCATTATGTTGGAGAACAGCATGCCGTTTTCATTAACTTCTCTTGAAGTTGTCTTCAAACAAAACGTACCTGTCTCACTGCGCTCCAACGTAGCTTGTGTTCCAAGCTACGTTCAGGACGAGCACCAACAGCACCATGAATATATGTCGTACCCAAAGGTCGCATTAACCAAATATTTTTCCGTCATTGACTGATTTTTCTTAATTATGACGGAAAAATCTAAAAGGCCGTCCGTCATTTTGACAGATTCGCACACTGAGGTGTGTGTGAAATAACAAAGAAAATAGCGCGCATTTATTATCATTAAAATGACGGGTAATAATAGATTATGACTATGGCCCTGTCCGTCAAAATGATGGACAACAAGAAGGTCTAATGCAACCACTGGTCTTACCTGGATATCACCCTGGTAGTATACATTTTTAAATTATGACGGAAGAAATCAAAAAGCAGCAGTGGCCATTTTACACAGAATAGCTAATCCCATTGCAGGGTTGAGGCTGCAGTAGGAGGCAATGACGTGTGTCACCGCTGGGAAAAACATCAACCTGTAAAGATGTGCGTCTCAACACTTTGTACAATATACACTATGTACTTTATGTAATTAATATCACTAAAAGGCAGCAGCCTACTGCTACCCTGCACAGGATATGCTAGTAGCTGATAAAAAAAAGATTGATGGATAGTATAATTGCCAAAATAGTTCACTGTCAACATTAGTACCCTGTAAAATTTTAAGAGTAATATGGAATAGCCATAAGGAATACAAATATGGACTCTGGCCTTCTTTTAGATTCACAAGTGAAATGTAAATTACAGTGATTCAAACTTCTGAATGCATCATACCCATACTGAAGTAGCAGTAACATGTGCATGTTGACTATGGACAATATAATTCCTTGACTCCTTTGGTTACTGTACTCGTCTTCATCAGTTTGAACCCTGTCAGTTGGAAATGTTTCTCCTGACCTTTTGCCAGGTTTTTGTCAGTTTTATTTGAGGACTTTTAATAGCCGCATGTACAGGGAACCAGCTCTGCAGTTGAGGTCATAGTCATACACTCGTCATATAAATTATTCCTGAACAGATTTTTGAACATAGCCACTGACAAGCCGCACACATGCTTACGTAAGCACAAGATAAACTCAGACAGAGGGTCTCACAGAAAACACAATGTCAGGCAGTAAGTCATTCAGGCAAACACACACATGCACGCACACACACACGCACGCACGCACGCACACAGCTTTCCGCAAGCTAAACTCACTAGCTTACGCAATAACCTTTAAAAAAAGTATTCTCATTACCCCTAAAGCAAAAGAGCAAAAAACGTTAAATGAGATTCTTTAAAGTCAAATATACATGTATTTTACGACCTGCTATTGGATCCACATGTCAGGGGTAATTTAGGAGAGAGCACACTTCTACATGTGTATCGCTATGACTTTTTGATTGTTATAATTACATATGCATGGCTCTTGTTAAGGCTCCTGGCCGTTTATGGTTTCCGGCTGAGTACACAGGTTCAAATATTTTTTTCCCTCATTTAAGGGGGAACGTTAAAGTCCGCCACAGATGGTCCGATGATCTGTACCCCGAGGACCCCACGCTGGAATATTTGTACGCTTTGCCTTTTTTTCTCCCTCTTCCTTCTCTTGCTCCTTCTCTGTATTTTGTCATTTCTCCTGCCAACCAGCAAAGCTTTGCTCCCTGAAAGCCATAAAACGAGTGTTTTAACAAAAAACACTGGCATGCCTTTGCGCTCCTTCAAAGGGGACTTTTCTGGCGTTGGAGACAGTATAGAGACTCCGCTCATGTCTCGTTGGATATTCTCAGACACATTCTCAATCGACAAACACAGAGGGGTGGGATATTTGCATGGCATATCCAAGCATCACCACAAACTTAAGACACATGGTGCATGGAGACAAAAGACGAGAGTGACAAGCCATTACGGGGAAAAATGTAATTCTCCACAACTTTATACCTGAGATGGCCTTGAGAGTCAACGTTCCCAGGGCTCTGATGAGTGCTGCGCACTGGCGCTGCGGTTCCCAGGAGGTTGCGCGCTCCAATCTCTAATGAGAGAACCTTCCAGGCTAGACATTGTGGGCTCTGGCTCAGGCCTCTAGCCCATGCGGTTCTCACCACAAAGAAACAAGCCAAGTTATTCACTGATTCCTTTCTGACATCCCTGGCCAAAATGTCTCCAATCCCATTCTCCTACTGCCCCCACTCTTGACTTTCTCTCTACTTCTTGCTCTCATCTTTCTCTTTCTCTTCTTTTCTCCTCTGAATTTCTCTTATTTTCTCTTCTAAGATGTGGTTGAAGTTGTTGTTATGACTCAGAGAGCACATACTATTTTAATAACAAGGGTATGAGACACAAAAATGGAGAATGTAATGGCACAAATCCTACATGGGCAACACTTAGTGGAATTGACTCACACGTTCAAACTCGTACAGGAGCGCTGCTGTGCTTGGCATGTTCAGCGAGCGTCAGTGTTTACACAGTATGTGATAGCTCCGGCTAACGGGAGGGAGGAAATAGCATCGACAAAAAGTGTGGCCAGTTCTGAAGGAGGAGGTCCATCTGTGCAAACATCACCTAGTTGAGGGAGTTATTAATTACCCCGGGTCACCGTCCAAACTTTTGGGCTGTCACAGGAGCGCAGAAAGGGGGAGAGGTGACATTAAATAGCAAAGGCATAGAAGAAATAAGCAGGGGTGAGGGTGGTGAGCTGGAGAAAAATTAGATTTTTTTTTTAAATGCACCAAAAGTAGAATCATTTCATGCATATGAGAAAAGTTGTAAACATTATTGGAGCATTTGGAGCACCTTCTCTTATTCCACAACAACGCACATCCAAGACGAAGAGAAGTTTTTTTTTACTCTCTCTTTCTTCACTTTCTACTCCTCATACATTCGGGAGAGAGGGGTCAATGTCTGTTTTTTTACCCTTCTTTTCTACTTTCAAGAATGTCTGCAATGCTTCCCAGGAATCCTGCCTTGTTGACTTTGGTTTGGGATAAAAGGTACAGCCTCCTCTGTTCTCCAAGCTGATCCGAAAGGTGATTAGCCTGGCCTCAACGTGAGCCCGTGCATAGCCCAGCACACTGGCCCAGACAGATTACCCCACGTTCCTGCATGCTCCTGTTATTGAGGGGACCGAGGTGAAGAGATAGATGAGAGCTGAGAAATTAAGGGGAAGAATGTTGGTAGCTTGGTGGTGGTAGAGAGGGAGATCAAAAGTTCAGCTGCTTATTGTATTGAAATGGTTTGTCTGGAGATGATGCTCTTGTGCTTTTGGCTCTTCTCCTCGTAGTGCAGGTGACGCTGCTGGATTCCAAAATGTCTGTTCTACTAGAGCTGACTCCCGGTCTGACCATGTCTCAACTAACGACGAGATGGAAATTATGAATCACTTTGCTGATGCATCAGTTTCATTCAGTTCAGTTAAAAGTATGCCCCTGACATCAAAGTTACTGTTGATGCAGGACCTTGATGCCAGAGTAAAGCAACATAAACTTTTTATTTCTCTCTGCAGTGCAAAGGTTGATGTTGGAAGTGCCATTTTTGTTTTCTCGCTGCTTCAGTGTTCCTTTCCTCCGTACACTGTGGTTACCCTCTCCCTCCTCCTTACCCCTCTCCCTAAAACTACCATCAGAAAGCTGTAGGTAAAACTGGTGTTTTGAAAGGACTATTTCCACATGCACCGTACTCTGATGCGTGGGTGAGAAAAAAAAATCGTGATTGGCTTGCATGGGCCAACAATAATATTGTGTTTAATCTAGATATCATTACATGCAAAATGAGCAAGAGAAATTCAAGGGCACCATTGTTTCCCTCGGCCAGTTTTTCAGGGGTCCAATGATGGAGTGTTTCCTTTAGAAACCCAAACCAGGAGAGATTTGGAGCTGCCACTGATAGTATTTCAGCAAAATGAAGAGAGAGACCTAGAATCAGACAGACAAGAGGGAGAGGATGGGATAGGAATGATGAAAACAATTATCAATTGCCTCCAACCGCATGTATGCGTGTGTTCTGTGTGACAACATGGCTGTACCTAGTCCATACTGCAAGTTAGTCATTGCTATGTTTGCCCCCTACTGTACAAAACCAATGCCAGAAACACTTTGAGCCTAAATTACAGCCTGGCATAAAGGAAATACTTCAGCATTGTTTTTAAATCCACTTGTTTGTTGTTTTGCTGGGAATTAGATGAGAAGGTCAATGGAGAATGACGGCATCTCCCAAAAATATCACAAAGGTTTCCGTAATAAATGTTCATTACCAACAGCTAGTAAACTCCACCAGTGACCGTTGTCATTTCAGCCAGACAATTCAAAAGCTTTCAGCTAAAAATGAGCCTGGGCCAGGTTTTTCTCTTTTGTAGGATTTCAGCTACCAAAGGTCAGGAGAGGGAACGTGAAATGGAAAACCCACTACTTCTACTTGGCGCTGGTTTGTCTTCATGGATGAGCCACTGAGACAGAGGCAATCCTTTGCCGCCCCGATTTTCATCACCTCCATCCAAGAGGACAAATCAGGGCCAAGTGCAGCAGGGGAGAAACAGCAGGAGGAAACAGAGGCAGGGACATCTGTAGGTTCTCCAAATTGAGCCAGAATAACTGATGGAGACAAAGGAAAAGCGTGTAGAGGAGAGCATGACAGGGTCCAACTTCTTTTGGATGTGTTTCATTTGTAATATAGCTGGAAAATTCCCATAGTTTTTCCTTTATTGCTATTGTCAGTACAATCCAAAAATGTCTTACTTTGGTGATTCCCAGTGGTAGTATCCAGAAGGACACCCTGGCAGTCAGCCATGCACAATGCTCAGAAACTCCCTTCAACACACAGCCTGCATATATGTTTGCTGGGAAAGACAATTACCAACGGATTTTAAATGTTAAAAGAATGCTGTAATTAATTAAACAACGGTTTAATACTGTAGAGGACATAGCCCCAAATGTTATGCGAAAAAGAAAGCAGACATCATTTTCACAACAAAAACAAAATAATTAAAAGATGGAATCCATAGATTGTAACTCACTAGCACTAGCTCTTGTTCAGCTACCTGCTGTATGTCAGTGACTTAACCCTAGTTTTGCATGTTATAGCGGTTTCTCAATAGCCTCCAATCCTGACCTCCAGCTACAGATCTTCCCCTTAAAGCAGTATTGTTTTATTTTTGGACACTTGGGGGCAATGAATCAAGCTGCAAACACAACAGTGAGATATTACCACTGACGTTATAGCATTCCTGTTGCTAACAATAGCCTATTTACAGCTCCAGCAGAGAGGATAACCTTTTTGCTGAAAAACGGCTGCCTGGTGCGGCTGAAAAGAAGGTTGAGAGTGAACCAAAACAGTTAAGTTTCGGGCTGTTAAACCAAAACAAAGAGCTAAAAAAAACTAAAATGCTCCTTAAAGCTGAGGGGAACTGCAGAGTCCGGTGATAATTACCTGTGGGTTCATTACTACAAGCGACCGCGCTCATATTACACTTAGTCTTTTGATCAATTGTTAATATAAAAATATTCATTAGTGCAGCTTTAACTTTTACTAATACTTCGCCTGCTTGACATAGTGACAATAACAAACATTCATGGGGACCTGACTTGTGTTAGAAATATCACATGTGCACTTGTTTTTTAAGGGATGCTGTGTTCTTATTTTATGTAGTACTTGTGGATTTTTCTGTTCATAGCGTTGACGTCGTAAAAATAGGTTTCTCTGCCGTATATAAAGCATTGCAGGCAGTCGGCCAACGTTGATTAATCAAACTTTAACCATAGCCTGTTGAACATGGCATTGCAAGCCGGTTGTTGAGAGAAATTGTGGGTGTGTGTTATAGCAACTGCAACACAAAACAACACAACAGCCTTTGTATGCACCTAATCCACAACATTTTTGGATTCAGAGGATCAGATAAGCAAGAATATTTGCCAACCACTAGAATCTGATCCACTCGATTTCCACAAGTGATTTACACCCTTATATTACACAGGAAAGGAAAAGATAGGATCAGCTAATGCTCTCGGTCTCCCCATCCCCTTCTTAATAGCTCCTCAGAGAGGGCGAGAGGAAGAGGAAGGAGGAAGAGGGAGCTCAGAGAGGGTGAGAGTGCCACGGGATGTGATTAGGCTGGACCTCCCGTTTATGATTTCTGTATTACAGGCGCTTGGTGCCAGACATTCCCTCCATGGAAGGAATGTCTTCCTAACCAGTTCCATGTGAATGGTTTAGGAGGGAACCACAGCCCGCTGGTTGGGTTGAGGGCTCAGCCTTTATAACACACACCAAGGGAGAAATATGAGGATGGAGGGCAAGAGGCTGGAGAGGAGGGAGAACAAGAGAATAGAGGAACAAATATGATGAAGAAAAGCTCAGAAAAGTGTACACCAAACATAGTATTTCTCTATACATACCGGCTTCAGTACAATTTGTCCCTTGCTTTATTCCAAACTACTATCCACTCCAGCTGCTGTGGACATAAATTAATGTGGGACGCAGAGTTACACGATATTAAGTGGTGGGAGGGGTCTGAATAAAGTTAGTCATGAGGCTTTAGGTTTCATTCAAAACACAGGCCAATATTTTTTCCAGGATTGCATGACTTCAGCTTTATAAGGCAAAAAGCGGAGGAGAAACCGAGAAATTAGCCCCAAGCAAAGAAGAAAAAGCACATTTATATAAAGTCGAGTTTGCTTTTTTTTATAGATGAAATCATTGGATATTCTGCAGCGTCTATATAATCAAATCCAAAGTTCATGCAGTGCATACACATATTTTGTTTGATGTTTTCATTGCTATGGCCCTCTATCACATCGACATCTAGACACTCAAACAAACTCAGACATTAAACGACATCATAAAAGCCCAGCAAACTGTCTGCGTTTAAATCTGAGACTAAATTCCACGGACATGCATTTGTGACAATTTTACGCAATTGGGCTGTAATTGCAACACTAACAAATCATTAATATGCTTTTCAAAACCATCGTAATTCACATTCTGCTTCCCTTCCCACGAGAAATTTGCCTTCAGAGAGCACAAGTTATTTGCATTTTACAGCTCAAGAGTAGCACGATGTTGGATGCAAAATGGGAACGTTTGTTTGTCCTGGAATTTTAACTGGACTGGATTACTCTCCTGGTGATTTTGGCCACGTGTCACAGAATGATAACAGTGTTTTTTTTTTGTTGTAATCGGCTGCAGCCTTGGAGCATGCTGTGCAAGTAAAGGCAGCAGTTAGCAGCATTGAAAAACTGCTGTAAAGTGCATTTATTTGGCAACTTAAATGAACAATGCTCTAACAAACAAAATGCTCAGCCTCAGACGTAACTTTTGAGGCACTAATAATAACGTCTAATATTCTAATGTGTCTTGTATTCACCCTCGCTTATTTTCTCTTTTCTGTTATTCCATGCATTAAGACAGCCCTGTCTCTTTCCTGAACACACACACACACACACACACACACACACACATGCACAACGGACAGAAGTCGTAACCTTGTCCTCTACAAGCCGCTGGCCTAAGCTCCAACAATAATGTTTATTTGTCTGTCTCAGGAAAGAAAAGACACGCCTTCCGCTTGCAGCTAGTCAAAGCAGGAAATCTACGAGAGAAATGGTAGATGTCCCGCACATGTCACAGCTCACATCTCATCTCTCGCGCATAAACACCCATAGGTGTGCAAACAGACAGTCGTAGACGTGCAGAGAGACAGGCTGTTACCCCCGGACTGCAGCGGTAAACTGTAATTGGTGCTAATTGGTTAAGTGTCAGTGAGTTGCTGGGCCCTGTGCAGGATTTGGAGGCATGTTACTGAAAAAGGCTGCAGAGGAGAAAGACCTTTTCCAGCTTCAATATGCAACCCTATCACTGGAAAAAAATGTTGTTATTGGACAATTCTGCAAAGGATTACATTCAAGGATAAAGTTCAGCGCCAAGATTTTAATAATTCTTTCTTTTTGCAATATATATATATATATATTGCTGTGGTATGGCTAAAGTTTAGTCAACGATCGTGGGTATGGCAAATAACACTTGGTTAAGGTTAAGGCAAAGATTATGGTTTTGGTTAATAAAAGCAAACGAACAATTGCAGCTCTCTCACAGGATGCAAACTCTGGTCGCCCGCAAGAAGGTTGGACGCACTACACGCCCATCCAACACTTCCACAACCTCCACACCATTACTTCCCTCTTCGCTACATGAAGGGAACACTTCTACTACACTTCCAACACAAGTATTGGATGTACAGTCGGTGAACATGATTCACAGGGAAACCGGGCAGCATCAAGATATGGCCACATCTCCATTTCCTCCCTTTTCTGTCCTCCTTGTTTCTCATATAACTGTTTATGCGGCACATCTGTCTCTGACTCTTTATCCATCCACGCATGTTGTGCTCTTTATCTAGTAGCACCCAGATCCAAGAAGCTGGCTTTGTTTTCGGTTGCTCACTTGCCACCTCCATGGGTGGTCCTTGCTGCAGTTTTTCTGCTGTGGTGTTTGTACAGTTCAGAGGTCTTTGTTTTTCTGGCGTGTCTCTCCATGCTAACCAAAGCCGGAGGCCTGCTGCCTGTTTTCTTTCGCATTGCTACACATCTGCAGGCTTTCGAGGAGAAACCGGGCAAAACGCAGAAAAACAGAAGGAAGTTGGAGAAGCAGGAAGGCAGAGAAACTGGAACGCTCTGCCTTCAAAACCGACTTGCCACTTTCTCCCCGTACGTGTGTGTGAGAGTTACGCTCCTCTGACATAAACTGTGGTTTGTTGGCAAAGGCCTGGCTCACATGTTGACAGACTCATTATTTATACTCCATTTTGACAGCTTGTTTTGTGTAAAATACACGCATGTATTTTCATCCTGTCTTCTCAGTTTCACAGGAATAAGTCAACTTAATGAATTTTGCATGAAAAAACAGTGTTTCCCCAAAGGGTGTGTTTTAGATCAAACAGCCACTCAGTCACTCAGTCACTAGCGCTTTATGGCTAATTCCCCCCACTCGGAACAACGTCATATTGTTCCCTATTTATACTCCCAGGATGATCAAAAG
Organism: Bovichtus variegatus; assembly: GCA_943593645.1. NCBI lineage: Eukaryota > Metazoa > Chordata > Actinopteri > Perciformes > Bovichtidae > Bovichtus > Bovichtus variegatus. The sequence goes on along the minus strand of CALSCE010010855.1, from coordinate 7,194,422 downwards.
CGAAAAACGATCCCACGACAGTTAATATTTCTGAATGTCTCGCTGCGAGCCAATTTTCTGTAATTCAAGCTTTTTTCCCACATGCATTCATCGGGAAGTATTACCCATACATCATTTTGAATTCATGATGTGATATCCACAGATTGTGTGCGGACTGAGCTCTGAGACGATGACTACGGCGCAATTTCTCTGTTTCCTTGTCTTTGGAGGACGGGTGGTGAGACACATGGAAACAGCTGTTTGGGGAGGAGGTTCCTGTGAGCATCAAGGTCAGGACACATTCACAAAGCTAGACAGGAAGCCAGGTGGCACAGGACACCAAATTATACTGTATATGAATGTGAGCGTCTGCAGCATTCGGCAGGATGCGTGTGTGTACGTGCATATGCCCTTTTTGCAGACTGCGCTACTGACAGTTTCACAGAGAAAAGCGTCACAGTTGGGATATTTGGCTGTGACAGAAAACAAACAATGCTAGAAAGTTCACCAGGTTTAGCAAGGGGTCAAGTGAGTAAATTAGTTTCTTATAATAGGACTGAACTTTCAACAGCAGGTTTGAGGGGACCACGTGAGGCCTTTGTGCTGGGATCACAGAAGCTACACAGAGGGTAAAGGTCAGGGAGAGGATTGCTGCCACTCAAGAGGTTACAAGGTTGTTGTAGTCCTACAAACATAATATTTAGAAAATTGTGGCCATTTTTTCAAAATCAAACATTTATTTGAAGGTTGAGATCTTTTTTCAAAATCGAAGGTTTTTTCATGAAAATTGTGGTCATTTTTTGAAAATCCAATTTATTTTGAAGGTTGAAGAATTTTTGGAAAATTGAAGGATCCTTTTGAAAATTAAGGTATTTTTTTTCAAAAATCAAAGGTTATTTGAAAGATGGTCATTTTTTGATAATCGAAGGTTTTTGAAAATTGTGGTCATTTTTCAAAATCAAACATTTTCTTGAAAGTTGAAGTATATTTTGAAAATTTTTGGTAATTTTTTCAAAGATCATTGTTTTTTTTGAAAATGGTGATCATTTTTTGAAAATCTAACATTTTCTTGAAAGTTGAACAATTTTTTGAAACTTTAGGTAATTTTTTTTGAAAATTAAGGTAATGTTTTTCGAATATCAAAGGTTTTTTTGAAAATGTTGGTAATTCTTTGAAAATAAAACATTTTCTTGAAGGTTGAAGAATTTTTTGAAACTAGGTAATATTTTTAAAATTAAGGTAATATTTTTGAAAATCAAAGGTTTTTTTAAAGTTGAGATCTTTTTTCAAAACTGAGTTTTTTTTGAATATTGAGATAATTTTCTCGAAATGGAAGTTTTTTTGAAAATTTAAGCCATTTTTCGATAATCAAAAGTTTTTATGAAAGTTGAGGTCATTTTTTCAAAATAATTTTTTTTTGAAAATTTAATAAAGCAAAATTAGAATTTGATAATTTAGGTAATTTTTTCAAAATGGAAGTTTTTTTGGAAGTTAAGGTCTTTCTTTCAAAAATGTTTTTAAAAATTGAGTTCTATTTTAAATCAAAGGATTTTCCTTGAAATGTATGTCCTATGAAAGTAAGAAGTAACAGGTTGAACGCACCTAACCCTGCATGACCTCTAAACTCAGTTAACTGTAAAATCTTCTCACTGTATTGACCCTGCTTTTGTTTTCAATTGGCCATAGTTGCTTAGCATGTTTGTTTGGCTTATCTGAGAAACACAGCCTAATTATCCCACTATCCAGGGATAACGAATATGTATATTGTCCTGAGAAAACACTATATTGTTATCCGGACATATCAAACATTGTTTCCTCATAATTCTGGCCTACACGTATCATTATTTTTTATAAATTTGTATTCATATTTGTATTCATATTTTATAATAATTTCTCACGATCTTGATTGTCGTAATGACAGATTTGACACTCTCACAGGGACAGACCATGACGGATGAACAGATTTCATTTAAAGATGTTACATCAGTAGAAAGGACATTTTGTCTTTCTGTCAAGTCTCTGTAAAGAGGAATGTAGCCGGATGCAATTAATTACATTTTCTCACAATTATAAAATGCTCAAGTCACAAGGAATTATGCAAATCATCCTAAGAAAACAACTCGTCAACATGTTTGACATCTCATTAACAATATGATTAAAATCGCATCCCTTATGGGCTCATAATGCAACTATTGGCACCGCAACATTGCTATCTGTTGTATCAAGATAATGAGATAAATAAGCTATAATTATGAGAAAAATGGTTTGCTATGTCAAGAATGGATAAGATAATTAAGATGGGATCTTGAGATAAAGGTCCTAAACATATTGTGTTGCTCTGGGCTTTGACACATTGGAGATTAAATATTAAACCTTCTGTGCTGGTTCAAAAGTTTCAGTATTTAATTCTTAAGGATTAAGACACCCATGAATGAACTCTGTCAATCCCTAGACCACAGTGCTAGCCCCTCATATCTAAGGGTGGAGTTTTTTGGATGTGCAACTGAGATCTCTAAACTCCGGCATTTGACTTTATTTATTCTAACCTGATTGTTTGGGTTTGGGAATTCTGTTGCTCCTGCTGTGAAGGAAATTGCTCTCTTGCCTGCCGGTTCCGAAACGGAAAATGTTTTTTAAAAAGTAAAACAAAACAAACCTTTCTGTGTTTGCGAAAGATCGTCGTTCTCATTGCCCTGTCAGGGCCCGGCTAGCCGAGGGCAAGTCTGTCAGCAAATCTGGATTGTTGAATGGCTGGTAGAGTGATGAGCTCATCAGGATATTGGTGAAGTTAGTGGCCAGGGAAATTTCAGTTGCAAAGTTTTTTTGTCTTGCACCTTTGAGATTGTAAATGACGAAGACGACTAATGAAGTTGGTTTCTGGTACTCACTAAAATCTCACATTAGCCTCATCATCTGGACGCTTGGCTTTAACCCAAAGCGTCGGCGCTCTTTCTGGATTCCTGCTCCTGCACGTATCCTACAACTTTGACATGTGACACAGTACATAGATGCGTTATTGCGTACACACTGCAAGGAACGTTCTTCTCTTTTGAGATATAGCAGCACTGTTGCACTCTGGAAACAATTACCAGGCAATAATCTTCACATTCTTTCATCCCACCTCCAGCTCAGCTGATTAGGATATCCACTGGTACGCAAGGCTAACCTCAAACACGCTCACACACATTCACTGTACAGTACAGAAGGTGCTCTCGCTCCCTCTCTAGTTACTGACCAACCCTCTTTTCTCTCTCACACACACACACACACACACGCACACACCTGACATCTGATTCCTGACTGATGATTAATGGCCCTAGAAGTCTTTCAGCAGGGACCACCCAGGGTCAAAATAACCTGCCACAAATACAGAAGCAGTAAAATACCATTCAGTCGCCACTCTTCTATTTACACGTGTGTGCGTGCACGCAGGTGTGTGTGTGTATGTGCCAGAACAAACGGTGAACTAGTTACTGTGGAAATACTTTAAAAAATGTGCAGCCCCTCCTCCTGTCTTCAATCATTTGTGCATGTGTGTGTGGAGGGAATTACTGTGCTTACACCTTTCAAAATGCACAACAGCCCTCCTGTTATTCTTTCCTGCAACTCTTCTTCATTTTCTCCCTTTTTTCATTTCTCTTTTCCTTGTCTTCTCTTGCCCCGGTCCAACAGACGGAAGAATTACCCCGGCTGTCTCCTAATCTCTCCAGAGAGCTTTTTCCCAGGGTGGAAACACTGCCATCCTTTTTCTCTCCGCTGTCCCCCCTTCCCCCTTTTATCAGTGTCAAATGATTACCTGAGGGGAAACTGAGCACAGCGAACAATATGCGTCAGGTTGGCCAGTGGGCGACCGGCCATAATCATCTCCTCCTCTACCTGCTCCATCCATCTATCCCTCCATCTAACTCCCATCCCCTCTCATGCCCTCCCATCACCCCACCCACACTCTCAGAGCCCTAGGCCCATCTCAGAGGAATTTCCCTGTTGAAATTTATATCAATTTCAGAGACCTCAAGTGTATCCACAGCGTGTGAAAAGTCTCCCCTCTCCCTCTAACATTCACTTTCCATTCCTTCCTTTTCTCTTCTTCTTCTTCTTCCTTTCCATTTCTCTGACTGTCCTCTCAACAACGACATCTTTCCCTTTTCCTCACTTTTTTCCTGCTCCTCGTCTATTTATTTTAGTAAATTCCTTTTGCCTTTTCCCCTCTCCTTAACCTTCTTCCCTCACCACCTTCTGTTCGTTCTTCTTAACAGCCCTGTGTCGGCACAGCCTGGTGAATGCCAGGCATTCCTTTGTAAGGTTAGAACAGACAAAAGTGGACCACGTCACCTGAGAGAAAACGGCCCTTTTAAATCGTCGCCCGAGGGGAAAGAGAGGCTGATAGCGGAGAAATGAGGGAGTATAAAAGCAGAGGAGAAAAGCAAGAGATGCAAGAGAGGAACACCTGTCCTCTGCTGTCCTCGCGTGAACCTTCAACTTTGACCTTTCTTACTTGATATTGATTCCTAGTTTGAATATAACTAGCCTAACTAAAGGAAAGTGCATTTGGTGCAGGTGCAAACCTTCAAACCAGTATTGAAAAGTGGAAGCTTTTAAAGGCGTTTTTGTGCCCCAGTGTAATGAGATTAAACACCGTCAAAAACACATTAGCTTTTGCTATCAACTCAATTACCACCGTACAATACTTGACTCAGAGAGCGACCACTGACTTGAATAAACAAGGTCACATTACAACCCAAAAGTTAATTCCAATCAAGCTCACAAACACAAACAACTCCACCCTTCGACACACTCCGACCATTCACTCAACCCACTCAAGGAACATACATTCTCAATGAACTCACCCCACCCAAAACACACCACTTTTGAGTAGAACAGACCCCCATACGTTAACACATAGTAGGTTTATGTTTGGTGACGCTGGGTGTGGCGTAGGGTGGAGTGTATCGGTGACGCTAACCTGCCCTTCACAGCTTATTTTTGGGCTTTTGACCGACATCAAGGGCGAAGCGGGTCTGTGTGATGCAATGCAATGGTTTTCCAGTCACTTAACGGCTGCTGTTTGTTTTTATTCTTACTAATGGAACGGAGCGAAGGGGAAAAGTGGAGTAAAAAAAAGAGAAACTTATGACGACCAGGTGTTTTTTCCCTCTTCTTGGGAATGTTTCACCTTGTAAAAGCAAGCGAGTGGGATGGGACTTGTGTACCGTGCTGAAGTGAATGGTTTGGGGATATTTCAAGGGGTGTGTGCTGACCAAAGCGTACGAGGGAGAATGAATGTGTGTTGTGTGAGAGTATCAGAGGGTGAGCTGAGATTTCTGAGCAGCCAGAGGCAGAATTCTTCAGTGGAACTGTAGCATAGCCATGACTGGAAGAGGCGGGGGCTTTTCTCGTATTTTTTGTGCGAGTCTCCGCCGACCAATTTTTTGGCTCATTGCGCTACAGAAAGCTATTGCTTTTGTGGTAGGGTGTGATCAACAACACGCACGCATGCTCACGCAGAAATACACACCCGGGGGGATGAATGAATGGCAGGCCCTGACTACCACACAGGGCTCCTATTGATGACATCATTGCTGGGCATCTGGTCACTCCACCCTTTCCATGTTTCAGAGAGCCATTCAGTCAACTACAACTGCACCATGGCTCTTTCACAGACATGACGCCCATTGCTTATTTTCTAGTGATTATTCAATTTAGCCGGCTCCAGTCATGAACAGAATACTTTCCTGCTTTTCAACTTTTCACAATCAACAATTGGCCAGTTTAAGGCCTTCCATCAGTACAGTACAGATGTCTCTGGACAGAGGAAATTCAAGCAAATTCCTCCAGTGCATGTTTAATCACTTTGCTATCTTGATATTGATGAAATTTGCAAAAAAGAGAACAAAAGAAACCCATAAAAACCCATCTGCATCGTAAATGTTACAATAATGACACTCTTCAAACAGCGGTTCCAGTTTAATATAATAGACATTATCCAAATACACTCTTGTGGAGACGTTCCCTTTCGTTCTCATGCAAGGAAAGGCTGAGGCTAGCCTGACTTTGGTTCTAATGGTAGATTACACAGTCTGGGGACGTTTATTACTCTTCATGAGCAAAACATGAACGACAGACGTGCAGCAGGACTGCCAGCTTTTGGTAAATAGATGGAATTTGAACAGTTATTGAAGTAATGAATGAGTGGATGTTGCTGAAATGACAGTCCTTTAATAAATCAACCCCCGACCGGTACGACGTGATGATGAATAAAACCACCAAAAAACTTGGACAAATGTTGGAAACTGCATTTTCTTGATTCTCTCGACCTCTCTCTCCTCTTCCTGAAGCAATTTAAGATGGTCTTGGAATCACAAGTCTTTATCTGATCTCTAACTCAGCCAATGGCTTAGTCCCAGAAGGTCTTTCAGGAAAAGGCTAGGCCAGCTTTCCTCTGGCTCGGCCAATCACAAGCACGGAGCAGCTTTCTCTTCAAGGTCCACTACCATAGCGCAGGGCCAACTAACGCGTTGCCAATTAAACACTGAATGCTAAGCCTGTACCGGTCTTACTAAACCTCTGTTGGAAGTCACCTGGTGACCGATAAGGAACCACCGTAGTTCATCCAGGTTGTTAGCTAACATCCAAACCATGCTGATGAGAATTTATGCATTCTCCCTGCAAATGCTTGGCACGTTTTAAATGTAAGGTCTATCTGATAATTGTGATACATCTTGTAGCAATGAATAGCCGGGCTGTAGTAGCGAAATGTGAACCGATGTCATTTACTGTTGTGCTTTGGTGATTAAGCCCGAGAGAGTGCTATCATGTAACGATTATACAGAAATGGCAGCGGGTTTAAGGCGACAACACAATGCCCCTTTATGTATTACACTTATCCAGTGTTATGTCTCGCATAGAGATTATTCATTTGCCGTTGCAGCTACAAGGCATGCATAGAGAGAAGTTTTTGTGTGAGGCTTTAGGATTAAAATCTCTGGGACGTTTATTGCCAATATCTACATGTTGAGATTGAGTTGATGATTTGATTTGTGTGTTTGCATAGCAAAAGGATAAAGGGCAGGGTGATTTCTTGGAAGGTATGTTTGGGAGGGAGAGGAGAGTGGAGGGAGGGAGGGAGAACATGAGCAAGAGACGCCTCCGAATTCCCCTCTTCCCGTCTCTTTTTCGTTCCCTCTTCATCCTACCCCACCCCTCTCTCCGCGGCTGCCACCCCACCCCATCCTGCTCACTCCCCTCCTTCCTCAGAGCAGCCAGCCACAGACACTTGCTTTTTGTATGAAGGGGTTTAACCCAATGAACAATCCTGTCTGTCTTTCCCAAAATAAGCCAGTGGGAGAGGGATCGCTGAGTAAGCCAGGGAGATTGGAGCTGCTAGGTGCACAGCCCCTGGTTATAAGTCCTGGGAGTGCTGCTTGGACCCACAGCCTTTAGCTCCATATACACTGCCTTGCTGCCTGCCTGACTGCCTGACTGACTTGACTGACTGACTGAGTCTCACTCCACTGTTACTCACTCTCTCTCCTTCCCTCCTACTTTCCACCCTGGAGAGCGAGAGCGCACAGATTGGGAAGGTGGTCCTCAGACCTGCGTCTGGAGAGCTTGAAAACGGCACAGAGAGGACTTTTCACTCTCACTTTCATCCTCGCTCGCAATTTCGCCACCTCCGCCTGAAACCACATGGATGGACTTTTCTCTTTTTTGCCTGAGGCAGAAAAGTAAAAGTTAAACAGACAATTTGCTCCACCTGCAGTTGAAAATATCCAATTTTTTGAACTTTTTGGTTGTTTTTTTCCCCCACCTGCATTTGTGAGCAGCACTGGACCAATTCAGGGTGCGAGCTCTTTGCCCAGGAGGACACCATTCCTCTTTTTTTGGCTGCATGTTCATTGAATATCTGATGCCATCGCATCCCATGGGAGACACGCGTGGCTGAAGCAAGGAGGGAGGTAGAAGAGAGACCCACCTGAAGCTCACACCTACCGCTGCCCTTACCCAGTGCTCCCCCCCTGCCCCTCAACGCTCTGAGGAGAGAAAGGTAAGCACTACCTGCCCTCACGTTTCTCTGGGGCTCTGTTATCATCCTCCTGTCCTGCCATTGTTTCACTATGATCACATGTGGCTGCAATGGCAGACGCCAAAAGAAACAGCAGGAGAAAACCGGAAAGGAGAAAAATAAAAATAAAATGTAAAACAGACGGTGCAATATCTTAGTCATGGGACTCGCTTAATTCTCCTCAGTCCTAAGCTAGTGCACAGAGTGCAGATTAAAAAGAGCTGGTGCAGTTTGTTCACCCAGCTCCAGACACACAAACTGAATGGACACTGATCACAATTTAAAGTTGTAGCTGCCTCTATTGATCTACTTTGACTGTATCCTGACTTTCTCTTTCGTCGAAGTATGAATTTTCTGTGTTTTTGCCCTGATTAGTGATGGTATTGATTATTGATTCAGGTACATTATTGATGCATCCATACCCACATACATCTGGGACTTTTGCTGGTGATGTTGGAGTGGGCGTGGTGTGTACACGGAGTGTGTACAGGGGTGGGGCAGTGTGGTAGTGGGATATGTAGAGCGGGTTTGGCTCAATAACAGATATTCTGATTATCGTCTTAAGAGGAGTGTCCTCCATGTGGATAGATATCCCACGTTCTGTTGGCATGGACTGCAGCTTGTTTGATGGTTTGTGATAGATTTGTATATGTTTCATTTATAAAAGTTCATATTGTGAGTGGAATGTATTGAGGTGAAGGAATACTGCAATTGGACACATGGTCCTATCATTTTTCCTCTTCTCTTCTCCTCGTCCCCCTGTTGCTTCACTCTGTCCATCTACTGTGAGGCCTCTGGCAAGCGACGCTGCATTCCATTGTAACAACATCCCTCCGTCGCAAACAGAAAAGAGGATAGATAGGAGTGACTCTGAGTCCCCAGGTATCCTCCGCATGACAAACTAACAGAGAGGCAGAGAGATAGACAGAGATTGAAGAAAATGGAAAGGGAAAAAACCAAGAGGAACAGATTAGTGAAGCTTAGAAAACGTGTGCGAAAATAAATTGATTCCAAAATGCACTCTTTGCTGAGGAGATAAATTTTTCGATCACATGTGTTTCAGTGCACCAACAGCAGACTTTCTTAGCAAAGAAAGGAGGGAGACACAGAGAGAGAGAGAGAGAGAGAGAGGTGTAGGGGGGGAGTCTGGAAAAGACAGTGTGCTGGAGTTCTGAAATCCAAAAACATTTGGCAGCATCCGTCTACTTCGCTGGCTTACGGCAAGAAAAGTCTACTGAATATGTACCTGTGTGTGTGTCGGTGCACGTGCAGCCACACATGCCTGCTGCTAGTTGACAGAATCTGCATGAGCATCAAATGGTGTTACACAATCCTTTAAGGGGAGTGTGTGAATGGATACACACTAAAGCGTGAACTCCCCCCCACCCGGCAGTGAGGTACAACAGGAGTTCTCAGGTCTGCAAAGCTGCTGGTGCACAGCAGCAGCGTCTGCTTTACTGTTCAAAGTAGTATTTGCTCATAAAGTTCAGGGCCTGTCATAGATTTAGTGGTTTCCAGTCAGTTTCCCACCCTCTCTTCATTTCTATTAAAGTACCTATAGTTCAGGAGATTTATGCATCTCTCTGCATCACCAGCCTTTTTTCTTGCCATGTATTTCCATGCCTGGCACATGCATGGTGACAACATTTTGTGCCGTAACCATGACAACCATGCCACTGACTGTGACTCTCTGTTCTCCAGTGGGCGTCAACCGGTCACTCACTTTGTCACCGGTGGCTACGAGCAGTTCAAGTGTGTTTGTGTGTGCGGTACATTATTTAACCACATCTAACAGCCTCCGACCAGCCGCCCATTCAGGCCTTTGATACAAAGTGCCGAAGCGCGACCAACCATACACAAACAGCAGTCACGCTGAATGCACCGCGGCACACACAGCATACTTTATGCCCTGTGCAATACAAACACCTACATGGATTTAACTCTCCTCACACACACTCATTTCAAACAGATGAACACGCTCACTCTGCCAAACCGCGCTGAGACTCTCGCGCCCCACTGCAGTTACCTTATTGGCCAGAATGTGTTGAAGTTGGGACTTTTAAGACTCAACATCAGCTATTTTTTTTATAAAACTCTTTGAGGATAACTCTTGTTCTGATGTCAAGGTGAAAGAACAAGGTCTTCTCTGTAGATCTGTAAGCTTTTTGGTGAGATTTCATCTTCCTTAGTGCAGCACGACAGAGAGGCAGAGTGAAACGTGATTCTCAGATCAGCCTTTGCTGAAGAAATCTCTCACTCTTGCTTCATCAAAGAGACACAGGTAGAGTGGATGCATACAGGGGATTCAAGAGCTTTTTTTTCTAAGAGTGGACAGCAAAAGAGAAAGAAAAGAAGTGAAATTGAAGTTGTTGATGCCTTCTCTGTTTCTCACCCTTCTTTGGTTTGTAAAATAGTTCACACTTTGTTGCCACAAGGGGGCAGAATACCAGCCAGTTCACTATTCCAGACAGACACAAACACGGGGCATCTTGACGTGAAGAGGAAAAACCTGTAGCTGTATTTCTGACTTTATTGAATCATTTTGAGTCCTGTCACGTCTCACAAATCTATTTCTACAATAAATGATGTCATAACACTTAAATATATTCACGGTAGTTATCCTTTATTCTTACACACTGTGTGTGTGTGTGTGTGTGTGTGTGTGTGTGTGTGTGTGTGTGTGT
>CALSCE010010855.1:7159158-7183687 GCA_943593645.1 Bovichtus variegatus | reverse complement strand
TGTGTGTGTGTGTGTGTGTGTGTGTGTGTGTGTGTGTGTGTGTGTGTTAGAGTGCACATGTGCTTCTATTACTCTGAGTCTTATGCCTGTGCTAGCAGGAAATGAAGGAGAATGCCACTCATTCTCAAGAAAAAGTAAACGCCCACTTATTCCTTTACTTCCCTGGAACCCAAACACCTTCGGAACACACGCACGCACGCATGCACGCACACACACACTCACAGAGGCACAGAAATGTCCCCTTTTGTTTCATAGGTACTTTAGTATAAAGAGGAAAGACTGTGAAAACAGGCCACTCCTTTAATTGCTTCACCAACAAAGAGTGTGTTTTTCTTTTAAGCCGGAAGACCATGTCTGCAATTACAGCAACACACACACTGTACGTGCACACTCTCTTCACCACGAATTATAGGCCATGCTAACTGGTGCCGCTGATTTACTGAGTGAAGAATTGCAGTGAAGGGCGGTGGAAACAGAATACAGGCCCTGGTCTTAATCAGAGCCTGGACCATAACATTCAAGATTAATAGGCTGGATTTGTTTTTCAACTGAGAGTGGGAGAAGAAAAAGACAGAGACAGCAAAAGACAGAAACATATTGCTGCGTGCAGATATGCATCGTGTCTCCCTCTACTTCCTTTTGCCTTGCGTGTTTATGCTCTCTGAGCTTGTTTGCACATCATCACTAGCCATCTTGGCCTCGACACGCAGCTGATATATGTGGAAGTCAGTCAGCTATATGGCAGATAGTGAATCTGCACAGACATACGGCCCTCCAGAGTGGATGGCGCAGCACGTTATTAATCAGACCCTTGTATTGAAGGACATTGTTTTGGCTCTCAGCTCTGTATGAGCCTTGAAGAAACATTGTACTAAGAGGAGGAGGGAAACAAAAAAACAGCGGAAAGCTTTCTATTGTTCTAATTCTGTTTTCACATTTTGCCAACTAAACGTATGTATTTTTGTCTCTGTGTCGATTTCTAATTTATTTGTCAGTTTCCCTTAATCTTTGTTCGTCTGTCTTCCACTTGCTCTTTCGTTCTCTCATAACTGTGTCTGGACCAGAGGGAGTTTTTCCACTGGGCTGGCAGCAACAGGAGGACAGAGAGAGAGACAGAGAGAGCAAGCAGTGGGGAGGCTTGGCAGACGCCCCTTGTTGTTTTTCCTCCGCCTCCCATTGACTCTGTCAGCAGTGGCTCAGTCTTAGCAGGGCCTCCGAGCTCAGAAGGGCTTGACAACATGCCCTCTTCAGCTATCAGAGGAAACTCATCACAGGCACGCTTAGGAGACAGAATCACTTTCATCATTGCATTGTCAGTTCTTCCCCTTTCAACTTCCCCTTTCTTCTCGACTTTGTTCAAGTTGTCCCAACTCCATCATTTTGTTCCTCTTGAATCAAACCCTGACTCTATACTGGGCTCAAACTAAAAACCCCTGCGGCAAAGCCAGCTCGTTCTCTAACGTCAGACATTGCTTTCAGTCAGTGAGGCCTGAACAAGGCGCAGCCACCAAGCCACGGACAAAACACGTATTGAGCAATGCTTCCTGGAGACAAATCTATTTTTTTCCAATGGTGTGCCGGAACTTTCTTTGGGACGGCGGCTCGTGTTTTCGAAGAGAATCCAACAGGAACAAACAGGAATGAGAGCCTCAGTGCTCATCCAGCAACAGGGCTGTTCCTAATTAGTGGGAGGTGACATCTCGAGTTCTCCCCGCTTCAATTCTGAACACAAGGAAGCAAGAGTGTCCTCGTGTCTCCGAAGGACGCGGGTGACCTCCCCACTCACCGGTCATAGTTTTGAGGGAAAAAAAGTTGAATCCATAACACAGAGCGAAGCCAAATGAAGATTGTTTGATTGTTTGTTCAGGTAGCTGTACAAATGAACATGAGTGTACAGTACATGCTGGTAGGTTTATTTGCGTTTTTTTTTTTTTTTTTTTTGTTCCGCTCCCCCTCATTCATTGCCCCTTAGTTCACCGTCTGGCTAGGATTTTGTTTGGGGCTTCCAAAAGCAGGACTCTTGGGCCAACTCTTAACAGGGGTCAACTCCTCAGTATAAAACTCACATTATCCCTCTTTTCATCTTATGACAGGCATACTTCCCAAGCCAACTGTTTATTTTTATTATTTCGCTTGAGATGCAGGATGGATATATCTCTCTCTCTGAAGGGTCAATATTGAGTAAGGGATTGGAAACAGCTCTTCTGAGACCATTTGAACAGCTCCAGACTTTGTTATTGTTCAGTCTGAGCCTGATTTAGACGTTTGCGTAGGTGTTCGTAAAAAGAGAAAAGAGACTGGGGTTGTTGTGGCCTTATGGTTCCCTCGGAGCAGGATAATAAAAAGAATTTTATTTCACAGGGCCAGATTTTCTGGAGTAGGAAATGAATGCTTACTAAGTGACACATGTGTTGTGCTGGATGCTCACACACAGTAGAGGTTTTTTTTAACCCGGTATTCAGTAGCAGACAGCAACCTAATACCTACCATCTATCAACAAGTTTTGTTCCACCAATTACCTCATAGTTAAACTTGTAAATGTTAAAGCAATAGTTCGACATTTTGAAATACGCGTATTGATTTGCTTGCCGAGAAAGTTAGATGAGGAGATTCATTACATACATTCTGCCTGCACCTCTTAATCTCACTATAAATACAAAATAATCTGACATGTAACCTCCATAAAACCACAAGGTGTCCTTTTTACTCTTAAAACTTTGTAATAATAATAAAAAAACAAGATATAATGAGTTGATTGGTGAGGTTTCGAGGAGCTGGAAGCGGATTTTGTTTTTACCTTTTTGGACAGAACAGGGCTGGATGTTTCCAGTCTTTGTGCTAAACTAAGCTAACCGGCTGCTATTGGTAGCTTCATATTTAGCAAACAGACAACAATTTGCTTCCCTAATTCTCTCGTTCAAGATAGCCAAAAAGCGTATTTCCCTAAATGTTGAATATACCAAAGCAATCCCTCTAAAACTCTTTCAACATGTTAGATTTTGTATATTATTTTATTGTTGCAGAAAATGGATAATATTTTTAAACATTTATACAATATTTAAAGCAGCGTTAATCTTTCTTTCTTTCTTTTTTTTGCCCACTTGGGGGCAGCAGAACAAGCTTTAAACTTAAGATTGCCATATTATCACCCTTGAAAGTTGATTTGGTAAAGTTTTAGCAAATAGTTTCATGTATAAAGTATATCTAGTAATCACAGAACATAAGCATTCATTCCACCTGGTGAATGTAAGCCCAATCTTCACTCTCCTTTTAGATCTGTTTTGGTTTTCCCTCCTCCTGAGAGAATTCTCAGGTTATTTAGCTGCTAAATGGTGGTCCAACCAAAACAAATGATAAAGATTTGTTTTTACGTCACAAGAGAGTTCTGACATTTCAGCACATGATAATATAAATGCTGCTGAGCATAATATGAAATGAAAGCACATAACACGGTCACTGTTTCTGATGTCCTTTCATATATAAATCACTCTGTGGGCTTTCAATAGCAGGTGACCACCACATGGCCACACATATCTGTTAGCCCTCTTTCTTCCAGCCTTAAACAAACTGGCACAGGTTTCAACTTTCTGCCCAGATAAACACCTCAAATTTAGCTTGGCTAATAGTGTTCCTCAAAGAGATGGATTTAAGATGATTTATCCCCTACAGTAGACCATCACGTGTTTCTGACTTTTTTCTTTATTCAAATTTTTTTAATGTCACACTGTATTATGCATCTCAAGAGCACAAATTACGCCTCCAGTGGTTCATACAATCTTTTTGTACACTGATATATATTTACCATGCCTCCAATCTCATGTAAAGACAACAACATTTTAAAAAAAGTATTCAAACAAAACACAACAAAAATTAGCCTGAGCCGTTTCAGTATCCCATGATTGTTCGAAGTAGGGTGCCGGTTCTCTCAGACTTTATTTTTTAAATGGCCTTGGCTTAGAGACTTAATCCTTTCTGTACAGACTTTGATCCCATTGAGCAATATATGTTTCATAATGCAATGCTCAGAGGCATTAGGCAGCGTACAACACAACTAGCCCTTCAAAGCTTTTCATTTTCCTAATCAGCAGCAAAGCAGTGAAACGATAAAATGAAAATGCGACTTTGTGCTCATTCCAGCTCGTTTGAGGTGAACGCTGTGTGAGCCGTGCTATACTTAGTGTGTCCCACGTATGTGGTCTTAACTACAGTTCTCTTGTTTCTGTTTATCCGTACAATATATGTAATACTTCCAGGGGTTAGACAGGAGAGGCAATGCAATTTGGCAGCATTCCTAAGTACTTAAAGAAGCTGTTGAAGAATAATTGTTTCATGCTCACAAGACAGGAAGGGTTGTTGATTTGCCTGACAATTTAGGAGGGATACAAGCGAAGTAGAGTTTCATGGAGAACATTTAAGACTCTGTATGGTGAAGACTAAGATAAACAAACACCGTACTAATTGGATGACAGTCTCACTGTTTGCCTCTCCATCACACATTTGCTAGGCTTTCTCTGTGGATTAAACTGCAAGAGAGTACAGAAAGACTTTCCGTGCCCCATGAGCAGACATCTGTACAGTTTATGACATAAAGTATATTTCTGCAGATCAAACAATAACAGTATTCAGCTCATGCTAGTTTACCCATATTGATGCAATGTTGTCACCCTATTCCATGTATGAGAACAAGATTAGAGAGATTAGTCAGCGGCTGTTGGCTGTTGGAACACATCTATAGTTGCATAAAGTAACACAGACGTGAACTGTCTCATTAAAAGGTCAAAGATTTACATGACTTGAGTTAAAAACTGGATGTTCCTTAGATGATAGAACAAAAATAATCTGACACATCTGAAACAAAACATCTTCTACCTGACGTTAACCATGAAAGTCTGCGATTGTTTGGACAGCGGAAGCTACAGAAGTACGACCACTTCTGGGTGGATGTTCTTTGGCCAACTAACCAAATACTTAATTAGAAAGGCTTTGAATCAATTACCACTCACTTTCATGTGGTCTGCAGATGGCTACGCGCTCTCTTTCCACAATTTTCCTCCTCTTTCCTCTGCGAGCCGCCAGCAAAAAAGGCCTGCTGCGTTGCCTCATTTCTAATTTGAACCAGAGAAGTGGTCATTTCCTAACAGTGGGCCCCGGCCTGCTCCGCAAGCTGAACCGAAAACCAGCCCAACGGAGCCTGACCTGGACTTCTCCCAAAGCAGGGTAGAAACCACACAAACCCAAGTCTTCCTGACATGTGGTGAAAGTGTGATAGGGATATAGGAAACATCGAGAAGGGTTAGGAAAGAGGGATGGCGATGAATCCGTTTGGAAGAGAGAAAGATCGAAGTGGTACTTGATGAAAAAGAGGATAGGAGAAATTGGAAGGGGCGGTATTTGCGGGAAAGAGGCAAGGAGAGGTGAAAGTACAGGAAAAGATTTGAAGGTAGAAGGAGCAGAAAAGAGAAAATAAGCTGTGTCTGAGGAGCATTCAGTTTGTAGCAACCATGTAGCGTCTTTGATCTTGCCGAGGATTTGAACCAGTGTCAACAGAAACATGCAGGGGCCGTCTGTTTGCTCCCAGACACAGATCTTTCCTCCATGAATTACTCTGTTTCAGTTCGCCGCAACCTCTTTACTACTCCAATGTTTGTTTACCCTGTCGGGAACACCCGGCCCATTCCTTAAGTTGAGCAACAAGCTCAGTAATACCCTAGAACTCCTGCAATCAGCTAAACTCTCTATGCCGTTAATCTCTAGAGGGAAGCAGAAATCTGGGTAGTTTTGAAGATTTAAAAGATACATTTGAGTCAAACAGTGCTGCCTTTATATTCTGTAGTTTATTCAGCAACAGAGTCATTTCTCATTTAGTCCTATAATCCATTCATTCTACTCCAGTCGCTGTCTTCCATCATAGGGATGAGGCATGTTCTGTATCTCTTGTAGTCTGGAAGGAAGAGGGAGGGATAACAAGGAGGAGGAAGACGAGGATGCAGACATGTCCGCCAGATCGTTACAGTGAGAGGATGTGTCCTGAATGCGGTGTCCCTGCCATATGAAAGCCTGCTGATTCAAACCTCATGTTGGGAAAAGAGAGACAGTGAAGAGACGAAGGAGTTAGAGGCTTCTTCATGGTTGGACTGCAAAAAAATGCCCATCTACAAAAACACTTTAGAATAAAATCTTAAAATATATATAACACATTGTAAATTACTCTTTTATAAATGACCTCTTGTGATGGCAATTATTTAGTAAAACCTTCTATCAGGGCGGCATGCAGATGTGCAGAAATTAAATGACAAAGTTTGAGCCTTGTCTCCATTTGTAGTATAGAAACAGACATATGTGTTGTGTGGAAACTGTTAAAATATCAGAAACATAAGGAGAACCATAGATCTGTGCTTAATTCCTCTCTGTGAGTGGAGCAGCCAGGACATCTCATCTTGAGGGATGCTGGGGAAGGCCAGCTCAGACAAGCCAGGCGTAAAGCAGCAGGGAAACGCACAAGCAGCAATCCACTTTCATGTAGAGACAATGACAAATCCAGACCCCATCAACACTTGTGGGGAATCTGCAGAGGAGACCCCCTCCAAGTCAGCACAGTACACACTAACAGCGCCCTAATGAATTGAAGGCCTTTCCCCCAGAGAGCTGTATACGTGTGTGATCTAAAAACCAGGTTCGCTGACATTTCTCTCTGTGTTGTGTCTCTTTATGTTCCCATGCATAATTCTGTTGATAACAAGGGTCTTGCTGTTTCCTCTGGAGCTTTGCTTGTCGAAAGGTATCTCCCAGCATGCACAAAGTGATGATAGTCTTAACGCTGAGCTCTTCCCAAAGGCGGATAAAGTTCCTGTTGCACAACATTTTACTGCTCTGGTCCAATTGCTCCTGATAGTAGAGGGAGAAAAATCCCTGATTTTGAGACATTTGATTTTCACCACCAGGAAATCTTAAGTCCATATCTCTGCAGAGATTTAGTAAACTCCAACAGGAAGTGGTCCATGGTGAGCAGGAAAGACTGTACAATGACAACGTGTTATATCTTTCGGCTGCCATTATTTTTACGCACAAACACCTAGATACATATATATACACTGGTTATCATGAATTACTGTGTGCTGGGGAACTCTGGGACAAACTCTACGAAACAGAATCTGAGCTGTGAGGTCTCTAACTGCTGCTTTCCTCCTTGATGAGTGGTGCTAAATCAAATAAATGGGAGAACAATGTTAAAGAATGCACTGCATGGAGTCTGCGTTCGAAATATCTGCAAATCTCCTCGATGTGACGTCCCTACCCATTACACTGCTCTCAATACAACTATTCAGAGAGGAGGGGAAAAAGAAAAGCATTAGTTGTAACGCTGCCAGGGTCCAAAATTGTCCAAATAGTTCTCAGCCCTGCCAGACACAACCGCATATTCACAGTCTCAGCCTGTTGGTGGATTCAATTCAGTCTGGCACATTTTCATCACGTCTTCTGTTGTGTCCTTTAGCAGTTTTGGCATTTTGCTAAGATACTGCCTACATGTCTTTTCTGTCTATTGTCAAGAGACGGCATGGCAGCACATATAAGCCTTGTTCTCTGTGCAGAGGCTGAAAACTGTGTGTCTTCTCTCTCCAAAGATAGTCTAAGCTCCAGGGAGGAAGGAGTGTAATGCCTCATCTGTAACCTCAGCTGCATTACATCCTATGTCCTCCCTGCATCTACTCTCTCTACGTTTCTCCACCGGTTCATCATTCACTCCATAGAGGGCGTCTGGAATGTGTCTGTAATCACTTTCACTGCATTTTTCTGCAACAAGAGGGGAGCTCAGACTGTAAACGTGTCTACGGTTGGTGGGAGCAGATGCAGAGATGCAGACAGGCAGACAAAGTAATAGATGGTGACGTTTGTTGGCTGAGAAAACCACCTGATCTACAGATATAGAAATCAAGACTGGCCAAGACTGGACCGTTTTCTCAAAAGTGTCTCAGAACAAAAAACATCTTTGTTCTGTTGACTTGTGATGCTTTCGGAAACCCACTTTTAAACCCAGATGGAAGGATTTTGTCTCCACTGTCAGTCTAGACTACATTTATTTTCACATCTGTGCTTGCGCGATAAGCAAAGTGTAGCCATTACCTTATGAGTGTAAGAGGGCAATTGTGTTTTTCCCCCACATTGTGGATGAAGAAGGAGGGGAAAAGACGCACACAAGTAAAAATGAGTGTGACCACTGTGGGAGATGTGGCGAACATCAAGAAGTGGTTGTGGAGATGGAGGACTGGGAGTGGAGGGGTTGGTTGGGTGGGTGAAAGAAATTTGGCATCGCTGACGGAAACGGGGTCTGGATTCGGCACAGACTTGTGCATAAACACATATATACACATGCAGAGGACAGACACCAGCACCTACCATTCAAATGGCATTTCAAGGGTGATTTAAGTCATTCCAATAAAAACTGCTGCTGTTATAATATGTTGTCCAGGGGAGACAGAGGGAAAAGAAAGTAATGGCACAGGCAGGCTCAGGGTAAGGGGTAGTAGAAAGAAACTACAGGGAAAGTAAGTCAGACAATGTTTGTTTTTAAGTCTGCGATCTTTTTCATGGCATTCCCCCCTCCCTGCTTTTCTCTGTGTGAGGGTGGCAAGTTTTCCAGTCTGGGGAAATGATTTAGTGACAGCAGGAAGGTGCGAAGGGTTTATATTCCTGCTGGTCTTATCAGTAGTAAATTCAATTCCCCTTAGCTAAACTTGTGATTTTTCCCACCGGTGTCGTTCTGTAGGCTTGAGGGCAGTGTTGACACTTTGTCCACAGTTCCCAAATACTGACCCCATGTTGACAACTTGTTGCCAGGAAACATTTCATGGGATGTTTGACCACTGTGATGCACCTTGCCACCTTTTGCTAGTGCTAATAACGACCGAATGTGTCACCCATCACCTATATGCTACTGTTGTTTTGACTCACTTACCCCCCACCCTTCCCTTTGAGACCCTGGACTATCGTCAGATAACAACCTTGTCCGAAAACGTGACAGACCAGGCCCGACATGTACCAGGAAAGTAGGGGGGAGTATATCTGTCTGCCTCACGACCTTAAATCTCCATCCAAGGCCAACAACCGCATAAGCAGCGTTGCATTCCGACGACTGTTATTTCGGCATTATGTCTATTTGCACTGTTCTCAACTGAAGAGCTGTGAAAAGCCGTCTAAACACAGCATTCTCATACCACGCGATCCTGGCCAGTGTTGGCATAGCAGAGTGAGTGGAAATATGGAGCAGGGCGATGAAGATGTTGGGTAACCGGAGCCCCTTGGCTTCATGTCTTATGTTCTTCTTTTTTTTGTGTGTTTTGATCCGTTTTCTCTGAATCACGCAAATACTCATACCTCTTCACCCAAATTACAAAAAAAAACATTGTCTTACTTACCGTTAGTGGTACCTAGCCATGTAAATAGTTTTGGTTTTACTTTTCCAGGTTTTGAGATATCTCTGCTACAATGCTGCTGAATAGAGTCTTATTTGTGGTATTCACAGCAGTAATCCACCACAATGACTCTGTACATAGCTAGAATGTACTACGTATGTAAGAAACTTTTGCTCTTTACACCCTGTAGAAGCAGTTTTCCCCAGCTCATAGATTTATCCGTGCACACAGGCACACCGACCCTCACAAATGTTCTCAGGCTCACACCTCAGAACATTTTTACAGACCATTCAAAAGACATTACCTCTGATTTACAATTCACTCTCAACATGCACCACCTCTACCTCCAACACATGTAAAGTTTGTATAAACTCATGGTTTGAGCATGACTTGATGTCTCCTGTCCCAATCTCTTTTTGTTTTGCATAGAAAAAAAAGTGTTGGGGTTTTCACTCCTACCTCTCCAAACCTAAGTAAACACACTGGATTCCAAACCATACAGCGTTGCGCTAAAGAGAAGCGTCAGACAGGGCCGGGCTTATGCTTTCTCACCAGCAGATGAGTGATTTAAAAGGAAGGAGAGGGTTTGTGGGAAACCCTCTCCCACATACGTGGGACTTTGAGTCATTTCGGGGTCGTTTGTGCAGCCATGCCTTTGGTTCTGCACAGACCATCATATATCTGTTTGATGTCCTACTTTCACACATGTTCTTTCAGTAATGTTGAATCAAAATCTTTTATCTAAAAAAAAAAACACTTGAGAAAGGTGTTTGTCATTTGCAACTGGAAAGAAGAGGGGAGACAATAGACAGAAAGACTTGACATACAATCCATTTCCATTAGGTACTGCATGCCCTTAGAGCACAGACATCAGATTAGGTTGCTGATGTTCTCACCCACCTCCCTCCCCTCTTTGTTGCCCGCTAGCATGGTGTTGCTCAACTGGAAAACAATGGCAGAAGTCCTCCATCTGGTTGCAGTTTTTATCCCGTGCCAGATTGAGTGGGAGTGATACAAAGACCTCCAAGGGTCTTAAAACAACAACAGCTCACAGTCGTGAAGGCCGGTTGCATATTTCAAGCTACTGTAGCAATAAACACTCACACTCACACACATGTTCAGAGAAAAGTGAGTAACTTTTAAATTGATGTAATTATGGTATACAGGTATTGGAAAGACATTAAAACTATGAACTGTATGATGACACAGAGGGAGAGAAAGTATGACATGTATTGGGCCAATGGCAAGTGCAGCAGTGGAATGTCCCAGAGTGTTTTAATGGAGTTTGTCTCTCCACACCTGTAGAACTAATAGCCAGCCACTGAAGTCAGATGTCCTATGAAAATATTTGGTGGAATGAGAGAGGGGGAGAAGGGGGCGTGGATCATACCTAAAGGCAGGCGTGTAGTTTGGCTAACGCCTAGAATTTCCATTAAATGCCAGGTTTGAGGAACAAGATAATTGCTTTAGCAGAGTCTGCAGCCTGAACCCCATCTCCTTCTCCATCCCTGTTTCTCATAATTGCACTCCATGTGCTGCACACAAAAAACACAAAGTGTGTGCGCAGGCTGTTGCTGTATATGTGTGTTTGTGGAAACAATGCCATTAGTCATTTAGATGTGAGAATAGTGTCACTATTGAACACAAATGTCAATATTAAAATGAAAATGTGCATATGTTTATGTTCAAAGCACTTGATTGAGCAACATGAGTCCTCTGGGTTCGTAAAGACCTTTTTTTTAGCCAATACAAATTACTTTGAAAAATGCATGGCTTACAAGCATGGCTTTCGTTCCTCTTTTTGTTTTCACCCGACAACTGTGAAGTGCTTACAAAGGTTTTATGAGGTCAGTAAGGATAAGAAGCCAGAATGCGGTATGGATATGGTCCTGGTAGCATTGGAGGATTGGTTGAGGGTTTCCATGCAAACACTCCCCCTGTTGCTCCCTTTTGCTTTCTTTGAAGTCAGTGTTGGTAATGGTCATCACAAATTATGATGTTCCCAAGTGTCTTTCGCAACTGAGGAGTGAGTTTTAGTGGTTTCATGGGACCGGGTCTTTTACCGTGCAAAACATGCATGCTATTATTATGTTTTTCATCAAGTGGTTGAGATATTTTTCATGTGCAGTTCTACTTGTTTTAAAGAAGATTCTGTGATCTAGTGGTGTTAGATAACCTGCCTTATAAGCCTTGCTAGCGACATAGTGTCAGGGATGACATGTTATTGGTAGGTCGTTCCGCCACTTTGGTTCAGACTAAAATATCTTAACTATTGGATGGATTGTCATGAAATTTAGAACAGATATCCATGGAGCCCAGAGGTTGAATCCTCATGACTTTGGTGGTGATCTGCTTAATTTTCCCTTCATTTGTGAAGTGTCGACACACATTCATGTCTCCCTCAGGATGAATTCATAGACTGTATATAAGAAGTGGACGTAGTACCCGTGACGTCACCCATTGGTTTGTGGACTCTTTTTTTTCGAGCCTTGAGTTTGCCGTTTTGCCCGTCGCCAACTTAGTTTTTGGCCGTCGACATCTTGGTTTTTTTGAACCAAAAGTGACTCGAGACAACTTACATGAATGAAAACCTACTGTGAAAGGGTTAAAGTTGTAAGAACAAAAACAAACACGGAGAACACCAGACTGGACAACGCCGTGGTAGCAACCTGTCATACAAGGTAGCTTTGCCCTCAAGCACACCCTGCTGTATCATGTATTTTACTCTAAATGGGACCATAATTTACAAAATGAACATCATGCTGTATTGAAGAAGACTTGAAAATAGCGATTTAGACCATAAACTCGTTAGGAAAATGTTTACTGATGTACTCAACCAAGTGAGAAGTAGGGTCATTTTCTCATAGACTTCTATAGAACCAGACTTCTTTTTGGAACCAGTGGAGTTGCCCCCTGCTGGATATTAGAGAGATTTGAAGGTTAAGGCACTTCCACATATGGTTCACTTTTCAGACCCGGAGGTTGCCGCTTGGATGAATTGTAATAACTTTAGTGATCCATCCACCATCATCTGGCTCTAGACTCTTATAGTCTTGTTCAAGTGAAAATATACTTGTTTTGAGTAATATTCTTTAATCACGTCATTTTGTTGAAGCTAGTAATGTTAGCCTTTTTCAAGATTCTAAAACGGTTTCTTTACCAAATTCTGAGCCTGTATTCAGTAGAATCATTACAATGACTTTGGATTTTCATTACTTATGGAAAGTCAGCCTCTATAGTTACATATTTGACAATAAAAGCTGAAAATGTGTGTCAGTTTAGAACCTTTTCTCAATTAAATCGATCTTCTGGAACCTCTTTTGCATCCTCCAGCCCTTGCATTAAGGAAAACTACAATAAAAAGGGAAGAAAACTAAACATTTGCTTACTGTGTGAAGAAATAAAACATGAACAGATTCTCTACCACAATGAATAACCATAAGGATATGTTGGTGTATTTTCTGGATGTCAGCTTTTAGGAGCGGTGGTATGTTAATTAGACTGCTTGTAAAATTCCCCTCCCCAATTAGGGAAAAGGCCACTGAAAACATATCATAAATGGAAATGGGAACGCTGTCTACATCAATTTTTGGTGACAGACAGCCTCAAATCACATGAGTAAGAAGGACTCACTTAAGGCCAAAAATGCAACGTGAAGAGACTCAACAAAGATGAAGGATGATGATTTGTTCATTGTCACTGCACTTGTATTGACAAATACACTTGAACCCTGAGACATCAAAGTCACCTCAATAATCATACAAAACAATTCTATAATATAAAATACTCTTATCAGATCCTAATATAAAAAGCACTCTCTTTGTATGTGGTATATAACCTGCATTGACCAACTGAGTGACAAGGGTAACAAACATGATCTTTGAAAGTGACTAACATGGGATTTGACCCCTTTGACCTTTTCAACTACTTCATGATTGGTGACATTTCCTAGGTCACGGGTTGTCACAGTGCATGCTCAGTTGGAAGTTGAGAAGGTGGTGATAGTCTGGTAGGTTTTGACTGACAAGTGCTTAGCTGGTGGGCAGATGCCGGTTGACAAATGTAAAAACCTGGAGAGCAGGCTGGAGGCACAAAGGAAGGCTTAGCTATCTTTTACAGTGCTATAGGGTCACATTCCTCTCAGACGCAGACTTTTAAATTCTCCCGGAGATTTCAGAACGTGAGGTGTGACTGGTCGCGTATGTGTTCGGTATGTCAGCTTTGATGGGAGGAAACAAAAGTCCTCCTTCATTTCCCAGCCATCTTCGGTCACTAGAACAGAGCTAATAGTGGGCGGACAGAGGGTGAATAACTTTGTGGATCAAGACCCATCTAAGGCTGTGGCAAAGTGCCGAGCTGCCCCATACCACGCAACTCTTCTCCTCACCCAGACTTTAATCTCCATCCCACTTTGATATCAAAGGCCGAATCGCTAATGTGGGAGGAATGGAAGGAAGGAGGGAGAGAGGTAGAGAGAGGGGATTGGGGGGGGGGGGGGTAATGGGGAAATAATTGGGGAATATGGTTTCCAAAGAAGTGTTATTTTTTTATGAAGCTGAGAGATGTATTCAAAACTGGAGATCAAACAGTGTGGTGCTTTTTATGTTCTTAGACCACAGTGAATGAAGGAGCTGAGGTTTCCCACAGCGGCCTGCTCTGTGTCACCCGAGGAACTCAAGCAACTTTCCCTCTCTCTGTCTACCTCACTTTACTTCTTTCTCTCTACTGTCTTTCCCGCTCTTGCCATCTAGCTGCTGCTTCAGTTGTTGGAAGTCAGTCCGGACTTCGTTTGGTTCAGTGGAAGCCGTTCAAGTCCCTTAATCATTCTGCAGATGATATCTTTTGCTGTGACAGTTACAATGGCACACTGTTAAACCTGTCTGCCATGTAGGTCTGTACCTTTTATTTCGGAATAAAATAAAAAAGACTGCCACGAGAAAGCGTCGGATAAATCACAGAAGAACTGACTGAGTCGTATTTTATCGCTGGTAAAGTATCAGGTGTTTAACGGAACATAAAGTCTGCTGTGTTTAAAATTTGACAGATCATTAACAGGGGTGTATCCCAGAGGAAATGACACATTTTCTCATCGATGATCTCACTCCTACTTTTGCACGTAAATTGGAGGCATCTGCCTGGGCCGGGAAAGTTCACATATTCAACTTAATCTGAGTCACTTTTCCCGACCCGCGGCGTTCCGACCGCACTTGGCCCGGTACCCCCTTGTTCCACTTTGCGCTTATTTGCCAACTGACAACTTGTAAACAAACTCGGTGAAAGAGGTCACTCAACACCCACTTCTCCCTCTTCATCCCCTCTTCATCCCTGTCATTCCTTATTTTGGCGGGTCGGTCACTAGGTCGCTCATTTGTTTGCAGTAATAACACAGCAGAGACTCCCACCCTTGGAGAGGTTTAGTTCACTGTCTGAATATGACTTCATGGAGGTATACCATTCACTCGTTATTAATGTTCCTTATTAGACCTTTTATGTGTCACACTGCACAAAAGTTTTCTTGTGCTCGAATGAATGCACAGTAATTAAGTACTTGTAATAATATTGTTGCAATAATGTTTTGGCCACTTTGGGGCAGCAGAAACGAGCTGTGAACACAACACTGACATGTTACTTCACTTTTATATTTGGTTAACTTGGATAGTTGGACTCTTAATTTAGAGTCGTGTTTCTGACACCTGATGAATTTAACTCCAATATTTACTCTCCTTTTAGCACTTGTTTTGGTCTCCACAAACTCCTGATGAAAACTTCTGGCTGTTTAGCTGCTAAATGCGCCATTATTTTCAACAGCCAGTTGCTAACTGGGTCTGTCTGCTCAATGGTGCTGAGAAGGTGGCGTACACGAAGCGTTTTTAGCTGCTTGCTAGTAAACCAAAACAGTGAGCTAAAAGCTTTTATCAGTTGTTATCACTACGATTATAATACTCAAACACGGTTTCAAACACGTCGTTAACGTTGTGAAATTACTTGGTTTGGTTTAGGAAAAGACTGTGGCTTGTGTTAAAATAAGTATGTTTGTTACGTTACTTAAGTTACATACGTGAGATGTTGCGTAACTTACGTACGTAAGTTAATAATAAGTTATAACGTGTTGAGTTTTGTTGCACACGGGACATGAACAGCAGTCTCTTATGTCATGTGTTTGTCTGACTCATCTATCCATCCCAACTTCTTCCCTATTCAACTTCTTCCCTTCCCTTTGCAGCTCTTGAGACGTCACCTAACTTCCTCCTTTGCTCCTGTCAATATAATTATAATTACACTGATGCTCCCAGTCATAACTGATAATGGCCTTTTATTGGTCTGATAACTCTGGTAACTCCTTTGTTGGATGATAATTCTCTGTGGGTTTATAACTAGGAACGACCCCTTTCACATACAAGTGGTTATGTGATCTATTATTGATATAAAGATAGTGACTATAGCAGCTTTAAATAGGAAAACGTGTGAAGTTCAGGCAGAACAGCCGCATCACCCAGATTTTTCAAAGGTCCAAACTATTTGTTGAAGAACTGGTGCACCTTGTGCCTGTAAATACAACGGGACCCGTCTCTGTGTCTGTTTTGATTTATTTGCTCTGGGTAAGGTTCTAGTTTAAGGAGCCTGGCCTCTGCCGCCTCTCAGCGCCGCTGCATCCTCCCCCACAGCTCCTCTAGTGTCCAAGGATGTGTCTCATTCTCATGTCTGTGGTGTAAATTTTATTCCTCTCTGACTCTCATATTCCTCCCACCAATCCTCCTATCCCCTCCAGCTGCCAAGTGGAGACAAAGAAGCTGCTTCAGCCCTCCTTTGGTCGGGTGATTATCTAAGCGAGGGCCCATCAATCTAAACTAACTCCAGACTCCCAAGAATGTCCCCTTCTTTTGCCTGCCAGGTTGGAGATAAACACATATCAGATCTTGAGAATCAGCCCTTAATGAACCATTAGATGTACGCAGACTGATGTAGCCTCCCTGACTCTTATCATAACCTCCCAAACTGCTGCGCCGTCATGCTAGATATGATCTGAATAAACCACAGAACAGGTCCCACCAATCAAAAACAGAAAAAGATTTCTTCAGCGTTTCTTTATTTCCACTTAATTTCAGCCATTTGCCGCTTAATGCATAATAAGAGGGTAATTATTGCGTCTAGCCTCGCAAAGGCTGAATGTGCCGTTTTATTGGCTCTTGGCCGCACTGCAGGAATTCCATGAGGCAGGTGAACAAGGAAATGGAGTTCATTCAACACTACACAATTATCTGAATGTTTGTTGTCATTAAAAGCTCTCTTTTTCCCTCCTTCCTGATGAACAGCACTCAAAGTCGACAGTCTGGGGAGCAGACCAGACACTTTAACAGCCCATTAACCATAAATTTATCCTGATTTTTTTGGTGTTTACAGCAGTAACAGATGTGCAATTAATTCCTTTTCCCCTAAATTGACTCATACTAAGGATATACCATCTCTCATATAGCATGCAGGCATTTCAGAGGGCTTTAAAAGTCATATCCACATTATATAAGTTTGCAGTATTGTTATGCAGCCGGCTTTCGGTCCCCCTTAAACTGTCCCAGACTGACCATGTCGACTCCCGCCGCCTTTGATCGTTGCTGTTATATCTTGTCTCGTAGCAACTGCAACATTCCATCGTGTGTCTCTGATCACCTCCTGATGACTGCGCTATGGAGATAAGAGACAGGGAAGGAGGAGATCTGGTTTTAATATAAAAAGGAGTCCCGATGAAATCAATCACACACAAGGGAACCGAACAGGGAGTCACCCAGATCGCGATTAGTGTCAAGAGAGCGGAGGGGTGTTGACAGGACGGGATGGAAGGTCAGAGGGAGATACAGTGTGAGAGAGGGAGAGAGAGTATGCCCCGTATCTACGAGGCACGCTTCCCCTGTCCGGCTCCAAGCTTGTACTGATTTATTCCTCTTTTCTTTCCCTGTCTCCCATCCCACACTCCACCGTCCAATATCTTCACCAGAAAATGCACAGGACACGACAGAAGAGAGGGACGGCCAAGACAGTTGCTGCAGTTGTTACTTTACACCACTGTGAGATTGATATAACATATAGTCTGTGGCAGAAACGAGCAAAGAAAACGTTATTATTATGGCCTGCGTTCGCCAATGTGAGTTGTATCGCTGCCTATATTCATGAAGCGGTGAGTCCATTACACTGCCGTTGGTCTTTCTGTTGTCTTGGCCCGGCATGGAACATCTCATTCAGCCACTTGTTTTTTTCCCTCCCTTTCCGTGTAGAAAAGTCTGATTATTGAAGCGAGACGCGGTGCTTTTGGCAAACCAACAGGCTTCCGTCTCCGTTTCCTTCCTTGATATATAACAAAGACGCCTGTAGAGCCGTACTGGATCGCGAGCAAATCAGCAAACTGCACGTCCAATTTGTCTTCTGTCTAAAATCTGGAAATATCTCAGTTAATGACTATAAATAATCAGAGATATGATTTCATATGTTTTGATGATTATGTTGGCTGTTGCTAGCCTTTTTTTTTATTATTTGGAAGTTTTTTGTCATGATATTGCCAAGTTTTCATGTTGGCCTGTTTCTAATTGACTGACCTGGAGAACACATTTTACTTCCACAAGGAAAAGTTTCTATTACTTTATGAGGTTGCTACTTATGGCCTCAAGAAAATGCACATTTTACTTCTGTTTGAGTAACATTTGGTAAAAACTACAATTCCTAGCTTTCTGAAAGTATATTTGTGACCTGATTTAAAAGATTTAAGTCTTTAGCAAAACGCAATTCCAACATTCATAGATTGCTTTTACTACAAATAGTTACATGAACATGCAATATAGGTATTGATAGATGATATTTCATGTTTTTGGTCATTGTGGACATGTTTAAACACCCTGTTGTAAAAAAGAAAGTTTGCAGAGCATGTTACTTACCTTCAAAGAAATCTGGTAGTACAACAAGGAAATAAATACTTGAAGACTTTATATCTAATCCATCAACACAGCCTAATTATTAAAGAATATAATTTCTTTATTATAGGTGGACCCCAAAGTGCAGTGTCAGTGAGCCCCTATCCCAGATGGCAGTGTTACTTAGCTGCTTGTCACCAAAATATCACCCTTTTTTTTTTTTTTTTTTTTTTTTAAACTAAAGCTTTTGATTACTGCATGAACCCAAATGATTAAATTACATGTTTTCTTTAGCATATCAATACAGTGGAATTTATATATTTATGTAACAAGGTAATCACTGGTTACACTACTACATACATTACTACTAGTATGTGCGCTCATGTGGTTATACTTATATATGCAGCTGCTGCTCAGATACTCATATGTTGTTCAATTTACAGAACAGTATGTGTGTATGACTTGCAGGCACGCAGTGATACATGCGGGAGTGTGAATAGGACTGGCCATGATCCCAGCCCTCCACTTGTCATGCTCCCCTCCCGAGTATCTACCACTAGATTCCTAATACTGTCTGGTCTGACCTGTGCTGCTCTCTGGTGGCTCTTATATCCTTCATAAGGCCTATACTTCTCCAACTGGACGTATTCACTCGGTTCTCTTGCAGTTTTAACGTGACGTGACACCTTTGGGGCCCGTCAGCAGCCAAATAGCTTATCTGATGTGTTTAATACTAGAAATACAGACTGATTATGACTGCACAGATGTAGCCACTGTAGAAGTCTCACTTATTACATGCTTGTTCCACTGACACTGCTCTGTTGACCCTGCAAGAAAATTAAATAATAGCATTATATGGGAGGGATGACTGGATATCAAGTATGTGTTTCCTGTAGCTGTACATCAATTTGTGTTAGTGGTGGCTGTATACTGAATTGTTTCACCTTACTGTTTTTCTTTTATTTTAATTTTTTTTAAGATTATCTTTGGGCTATTTTGCCTTTATTATAGTACTGTTGAGATAGACAGGAAATGGGGAGAGAAAAGGGGAAATATTCGACCCCTGACCCCTAATGACTCAGCAGGGCGTCCCTACATCTTACTTTTCATTTTATTCAATTTTTTTTTTTTGTTTCTCCGAATCTTACACCATCTTTAAAATGATATAGACATCATTTTATACACACACTCGGAGAGCCATGTTTATACAGCCCAGCGGTCGATTTTGGGAGGTGTGAGGCCAGAACTGGCAGGATCCTCTTACACAGCCAGCGCTCTTAACCAGCAGCTAATAAAGACTTGCATTGAGGCTGATGGGTGGGGTGGGCTTCAGCGACGACCACAGTCAGAGGGGGATATGCACTGTCTGCTTTATATACATGCATGCTTGTGTGTGTTTGAGGTGCATTGTGGGCGCTTTTCAACTGGGCTAGGTCCGGAGACTGCTGGGGTCAGCAGCATTTAAAGTGATTAATCAAACAGGGGCCAATGAACAGTTAATGGTCCTTTTAACTGAGATTCAAAGCGTCCAATGAATTTCCATTTAAAACATAGTGGGAGGTGGAAGTGGAGGCAAGTGATTTGTCCCTCTTGCCTCTGAAGCAGAGACAAAAATACGTAGAAGAGTGATGGAGGATGGCGCACTACTTGTGTGACCTGATATCCTCAATTTTGTTAAGTGTTGTATAGACTCCCAAGTGCAAACACACACACTTCCCTAACCCCTGCCTCCACACACTATTGGCAAGACGGCAACATAATTGCGATTGTTTCCAAGAGCTCACAGCATCGCTTTATGTCATCCCATCCCACATCCTCTGATGGCCCTGTGTCACACTGTCTGAGTCCTCGAGCAACAACAGTTTACTTGCTAGCTCTTGCTTTTTTTTTTTTTAAATCCCACATTGCATTAAGTCAATCCTTTTTGTTGTAGACTGTCAAGAGGAAGCTTCAGGCTTCACATTGGCCTTTGCAATCGCAGTTACTTAAAGCTGGTGGCTTTCGTGCGTCCTTAACTGAGTAATTTGCCTGATGTCTATTTATTTATTTGTTCTGGTTGCGGAGGGAGGCTATGTTACTTTTGAAAGAGAAAAACACAATCTTTTTCATAGAAATGAAAGGGAGAATTTACAAGTAATAAGATGCACTCTTGCTCATTTCAAGAATACACTCAAGGGATTTGCTGCTACGGCGTTACTTTGACTGGTATGACCGGTGACTTGAGGTGGCCAATGTTCACTAATGTAAGCAAACTTCAGATAGATATTTCTTTGTTACTGACATTACTGAATCCGTTTGCTTATGTAATCTTAGCATACGTAAAACAAGTAGTAAACACATCATACCTCACCAGGAGACATGTTTGTTGCAGAGGTCCAGGCTTAATATGACTGGGCCACTGCAAAAAAAACTTCCCAAATGAATGGAAAATTTGTCTGCTATTATCCCGTTAATGCCATTTACTTTTGGCCATACTGGCAGCTTTTCAACAAAGGTTACAGAGTCTCACTTTTTAAGTGGAAATCCAGTGTTGGCATCGTTGGTATTAAGTGGTCACTATAGCTCTGTTTTTGCACTGCAGTTCTCGGCGTTTGCTTGTCAAGCCAACAGTGGGCCAGTGTTGTGACGTCATTTCTCTTTAGGGTGCTTCTAAAAGCGAGCGTCAAATGCTTTTTAGCAGATATTTCTTAATTTAAGCCAAAGTTTTGGCAAAGTTATTGTATGGCTACTCACGTGAATACAACATTTCATACCGGTATTGAAATCTTTCAAAAACAAAACACAACCATGACAAAACATAAGAGGAATTGTGCATAAATCAGCAATAGAGAGAAGAAAAAATTATAAAAGTTTGAAAGAGTACTTCTTGAATGCCTCATTCACTTACATGCTAACTGCAAATTCATCAGTGTGGATCCAGCGGAAATCTTGCAGCTGATACTATGTATTTACACGTTGCTGGTTAAATATTTTATATAGGAATATGGCTCCAAACCATGGTATAGTGGGATTTCTCTCTTCCTGGACTATTGTATGCTTTTTTGGTTGTCTGCCCTGCTGCTTGTGCCAGAGAAGCCCATTCAGATGGAGCCCAGTCAGTCTGTAGTCCAGTAGCCTCCAGCACGGAGGCATTTCAGCTCCTTCAGGGGGATTTGACCAAGATTTCCTGCCCCTTATTAAATTATAATCTCCCTTCTACCTCTCTTTCTTTCTCCCCTTCCCTACTTTTCGGACAGAAAAATGGGCCTCCCTCTCTGTTTTGCTGCCAACTGATGTGTGTGTTTGTGTGTGCGCGACATGTGCATGTAAGTGTGAAGCAGTTTCGGCTGCCAGCGGAAGGAGTGTGTGAGATGATTGGCGGGGCACGCATCTGAAGTGGGTCAACAGGGAGATCAAGAGCTAAAGCTTTCACTTTTCTGCTCCCCTTTCATTTTTTTTCTCCCGGTCTTTCTTTTTGCTTGTCGTAATGACTTCACGTCTCTTTCATGGCTTCTCTTCCCCTTCTGTTGTTTCAATTTCGTTTACGGTCAATAAGGCGCTTTCCTCGTTTTCTTCCTCTTCCCACCGTCTCTTGACACAAGTTTCCATCTCCCTCCATCTCCAACAGTGGCAGTCTTTGACAATGTGATCTGTATTAGCTTAGTGTTTTCATGGAGTGTCAAACTGTTGAATCCTTTGATAGAAGCAGACTACTGGAGGACTTTTCTGGGCTTTTCCCTCCTGGAAGTTAGCACCAGCTACGTGCAGCTTGGGATTTTTTCCAGTCTTGGCAAAAAAGAATGGAACAATTGATGGTGTGCGATTGTTCCGGGTTTAGTCACCTTATTTAAGCGCCCCAGAACATTTCTTACCTTCAGAGCACTGAATCGTAAATAGAGCCATGCACACACTCTCCCCATGGTCTTGACTCCTTGCCACAGCCAGCTTTGCCTTTGGATGAACTGCCACCATGAATATTTTGACACACAGTCAGGAAACAACAAAGCTATGTTGCGAAAAATGCTCAACGCGAAACCCTTTATGAGAAAAAAAGCCTGATTCATTTGCACGGTGGCTTGTTTTGAGCTCTTTTCTTTGTCTCATTTTTAGTCAGTTTTCTGTGTGTTCTCTGGCTTGTGTGTCGGCTGCACATTTCAGAGGCCCCATTCTGGCAGAAGCGAAGCCACCCACCCAGTGGAGGGAGAAAGGTAACAGCTACTTGGAGACATGGCACAGAAACAGAAGACATAACACAGACCGAGTCCAACCCAGTACATTAGAGCCCTACCAAGTACTGCATCCAATCTCTGAGCCTGCACAACACAATCCTATCCAACTACTGAAAACTTGACCACTAACTCAGCCCCTAAACAGTGATTGTCCAATCACAGCATTGCAACTGTATCTAGGCACATTTGGCCTGTCAAGCCTTGAATATTTCCAAATGCCAACACACATGGGGCTCTAATGAGACCAATACACAACGAGTGTGGAATACAGTGTCTGTTATGGTGTCAAAAAGTATAACAAATGTGCAACAAAGTGTAAGGAATGGATTGCTGTGAATAGTTGTGTTTATCAGCTGTGACGTAGGCTAAGCTGCACAAGTTAGCCTTACTGTTTCTGTGTGAAGTTGATCATTCACTGTTTAAAAAATAACTATGAATTACATTATTATTGTAAACTGACTTTGCACTGTGTTACAATGGAAACCTAAGCGTTAGTTTTACTTCCTGTTTTCTTTGCTGTCCCCGCACACTCCCTTTTCCCATTTTGTGTTTTCTGTTCTCCTCCCTAGACATTTTCTGTTATGTTAATTAAGAATAACAGAGACTTGAGTATATGTCACTACCATTTGACTTACAGGGAAAAAAGAAGTGCCTTGCTTGGTTAGGCCTTTGCAGCACACAATAAAAGTATTCACACCAGCAATGAGCGGTGTGGAGAGCGGGAGGCTTGAGGAGAGAATAAGAGGAACAGGAGAGGGAGAGAGAGGAGCCGAGGCTGCCAGTCGAGACCTACGGAGAGACAGAGTGATCGTTCTGATTTGCAGGAGAATATATTACTGGCCGTCCTCAAAGTTTTTCTTCTGAGGTGAGGCCATCTCCACAGTGCCCGCTAACACACAATTCCCTTTATAGTTGTATTTTCCAATCTGTAAATCTCTATCTTTCAATAATTTCTCATTTTAGTATTTGAGGCAATGATACAAATCCAGTAATGTCCGTTTTTTGAGAGTGGTGATGTGTTCGGTGACCTGTCTAGCTGAACATTTATTGCTCTGGATAGGTGGAAGCAGATCGCCTTTTATGAGATTGTTTTCTCGATTACCTAATCAGCCGCTCATATTGAGTTTGGGTGCACCGACGGGTCAGTCGAAAAGGCACATCTGTTTCTGTCTGCCAGCAGACTCTCGCTTTCTCAGCTCCCCCATACTGTAACTGCCATCTTGGCAGGTCAGGGGTCGGCCTGGCCGTTTTGCTTTCATTCTATCTCCCTTGGCTATATCTTCATCTGAAATGCTTCACTGAAAGATGAGGTGATAGAGCATGAAACGGTAAAACAACAGGTGAGCCAGACGGCCTTAAAATATTTAAATTTATGCCCTTTCACAGGCCTAAAACTGTTCCTGCTAGGGGCTTAAGAGCAAATAAGGGTCACTTTTAAAACGCCCATGCAACTGTACATGTGTGAGGTCCTCGAGGTTAATAATTCTGTGATTAATTAGCCTCAGTTTGACTGCTTTACCCCTTTGCCCCTGACTACACACACACATACGCTTTCATATGCACGATACATCAACCCCCATCTTATGATTTGCACGTCTGCTTCTGCACTTAGATAAGTGCCCAGGGGTATTCAACGTGTTCCTCTGAATGAAGTCATCAAGAAATGGAAACCCTCTGTCTGACCTCTTCACTCATTTTCCCCTCTCCATGTTTTCTTCACAACCTGTCTCACCCCCCACACTTTATACAACCTCCATTCCCTTTTTACTCTTAAACCTCTCCATCAGTATAAAATCACCCCAATCCGACCATCTCTCAGTCCTTTTCTCACCCGCTACCACCTTCAGGGATGTTAGGAAAACACAGTCCAGCTTCACAGGTACCATTTCCTGAATTGATGAGATTTTTCTCTTAAACTTTGACTGTTTTATGAGGGTTTTTCCCTGAAGCAAAGTTAGGCTTTTTTCAACTCTGTCTTCAGTTCACCCTTGGTAAACATGTTTACCAAGGGTGA
>CALSCE010010855.1:7134267-7157370 GCA_943593645.1 Bovichtus variegatus | reverse complement strand
CACACACACACACACACACACACACACACACACACACACACACACACGCACGTCTTTCCTTCAATGTCTTTTGTTGGTATAGAGAGCAAGTCAATGTTCAATAGAGCTCTGTGTTGTTTGGAAGTGATACCTTAGCGATATTTTGGCCTGTTTGTGTATGAGTTTGCTTAATGTTTGCAGGTGCCTGTGTTGTTACTGCAAATCTGTAGAATCCGTTAATACTCATATGTCTAGACTACAGATTTGATTGATAATACACAGGTGTATGCATTTAGTTTATTTTTAGTGTGCCTTTCTTCCTCTCTAGTGCTGGAAGTTCAGTCTTGCTGTAAAAGGGAAGTTTAGAGTTGCTTTGCTGAATTTACAAGAAGAGAGTTTGGTAAAAGAAAATGGCTGTGGTCTTATAAAAGCTGACCGCCCATGTGGCTTCATGGTAACAATCAGGGATGGTTATGGTCATAATTGTGGCTCAGGTTTGTCTGAATTGGAGGAATCAGCTGAAATACTGTATGTGGTCAGGTTTTAATTGCATTTCTCTGCGAGACCTGTGGTCATAACCAAAATATCTAACGACCATGGACCGCGGTTGTTGTTGAACCATTTGGTGTTTTTGTAAAAGCTGACGCATGATGTTCAGGTGATGATTCCTCCACTCAAGGAGCGGCTCAAATGCTCACCACAGAAACAATCGCCTCTTCTTCCCTCCATGACACAGAATCCTCACACTTGGCGTACCTATAGTCTCTTTGTGGCACATGGTTTAGGAAATGCCTGGCAGTCTGGATCCACACATGTACCGCTTAAGGGAAGTGGAGGCACCTTCAACCTCACCTTCCCAGCGCTGTTGATTTCATTAGCGGGGCGGACGGAGCAGTTAGGGGAAATGTGTGCTTGGCTCGCACTCAGCCGCGGTGTCTGTGTCTCTTCTGCCTGTCTGAGCAGGCCACTTGAGATGCTGCTGAGTTTGGGTTTGGAGGCTGTTGAGTCGGATTTGGCGGCCCGAAGCCTTCGCAGATTAGCATTTCGACTCTGTTAAAACGGCATCCAACACATGTTCGAGAAAGACTGCAAGCTTTGGGTTTAGTCTGTGACTCAGGTTACCAGGTGGTTTGGAGACAGATCTAGGAGGTGTACTGGATATGGGAAAGTGGATGTCTGTCTATGTTTGTTATATGTACACTTGCCAACATGTGTCTTTGATGTGGGCATTGATGGATTTCTTTCTTTTTGGCTTTATTTGATAGCTGTAGATAGACGGGAAATGGGTAGAGAGAGAGGGGACAACATGCAGCAAAGGACCGCAGGTCAGATTCAAACCTGCAAACAGAATACAATACAATGTTGCTTTTTGTTTCTTGTTTCCTTCATGTAATAGCTGCACAGCATACTGAGGTTACAGTAACATTTCATTAAAATACAGTAACATGAGTAATGAGAAGAACAGCTCTGCTTTAAGAAAACATAAGAAGCATCTGAGGCTGAATTTGATGGTTTCCTACGTTATTTTGTATAGTTTACTGTAGTAATGTGTGTAATATCTGTGCAGAGGAGTGTCATTGTTGGTCTGTTGTGGAGTTTTTGAACCAACAGCAGTACCTTTGAGTAAGGTTCACCTGCTAGAAATAGACAATTACAAAGACATAAAAAATGACTTCAAAGTGACACTAAAAGTAATGCAAAATTACCACAAAGAGATACAAAACAACCAAAAAGGGACTTAAAAAACTACAAAGAGACGGAAATCAACCAAAAAGAGACACAATACCACGACAAAGACACACTTAATGACTACAAACTACAACTACAAAGACACTAAAAATGACCAAAAAGAGACACAATACCACTACAAAGAGACACAAAACCACTACAAAGAGACAGTTACTGACTACAAAGAGACACAAAACAACTACAAAGTGACACTAAATAACTATAAAAGTGATGCAGAACAGCTCAAAAGGGGGGAAAAAACAATCCAAAAGAGATTTAAAGAAACAACCCGAAAGAGATGCAAAACAGCCAAAGAGAGACGCAAAATGATAACAATGAGATACAAAATGATTACAGAGATACAAAATAACTAAAGAGAGCCTCTATTTCAGCCTGGGCGGTGTTCCTATGTAGCAGGGGTGGGGGCCTTTGACACGTCTATGTCCAGGGGCCCATCCATCTGACCATGGACTTGGATGTCAGACGTAGCACAGTTATTTAACAGCTGTCTGGAAGTGGGAACAGCAAAGTGATGGATCTGGCGGTGCCCTTTTACACCCGAGGGTCATACTCTCCCTTACTTCCTCATTAATGCTACTTTTTCGGTTCTGCTCTTTCTTTCATTGTGTATTTTTGGAGCTGTTACCGTAATGTGTGTGGTGATTTCTTTTTTTCCATCTAAATCTGTTTTGTATAAAGTGTCACTCGGCCTGCCAGACGAGGCTTTTTCACTGTAACTCTGGATGCTGCTCATGTTAAATGACGGGAGGGAGGCTTTGCTTCAATATTAGCTCTCCTCTCAAAACCCACGCTTTTGTTATGGTTTGTTTTGAATGGACTGATTTTTATGTGAAAAAGGGGAGAAAGTTAACGAGTTTGAGCATTTTCAAGACACCCGCATAACCACTTACTAGAGCTACAATATACTGTGTTCTCATGCATACCGAGCGTGTGTGTTGTGTTACGTGGGTGTTCTTGTGTGCGAGAGGATGTACAAGTCTTGGTCCAGCACTGGCTCATGGTGGCCAGCCAGAGAGGATTGCGTGAGATTTTTTTTTTTAACAACTTCTGCAGAGCTTTTTGAACTAAAACATTTGATAAACAGATTGTGGAGGTCCGTGAACTGCCTGTCTGCGTCTGATCGCTGTTCATGCACGGCTTCTGGGTTTGAGTGTGTTGCTCCGGTTCTTGAGAGAGTTTGACGCCTGCAGAATGGTGGGCATCCAGAGCCGCCTGTTCAATTACATCTGCGCCAAAACCGCAGACCCCCATACCAGACGAGCTTCCCCGCCAGCCAGCCTGCAAGTCGGCCAACGAGCAAGCACTGTCTTACCAATACTGCTCTCTCTTTCGCCTGTTTAGTTCTTTTAACATCTTTGTCTTTGCTTTCTTCCCTTTTTCATAGATTAATCTTTGGTGTGAACAGTTGAGAGGTGATCTTTGATTCTTTTCTTGGCAAAGCCTCCATAAACAAGCATAAACAGATACCGCAGACACATACTCGCACACACTTATGACTAATGACAAGAAACCCAGAGAAACACTTTGGTAAATGACTGTAAAACAGGAATTTGGCCATCTAGCTATGTGGCTGCTAAGCAATCACAGACGTCGGTTAAAGCCGAGCTGTAAAACAGACTTCATCTCTGCGCACACATGGTGGCAATGAACACACCTTTTCGCTAAATACGTGTGAGTTGAAACCTGCTGTGAACTCCCAGATTACTCGCGATCCCTGCTTCCAATTAACTGCAGTAGTATAATTTCATGTCATTTTCCAATTAGAAAATGTCAGATCTTTATCATATTAGAAAATGTCAACGCGTGTTCGAGTAACTGCTGTAAACTTTCAGAGTGAACTCTCCGTCCACTGTCGCATTACATATCTGCAGAGATTAGTAAACGTTCACACTCACACCGTGACAACATTAGTATGATATGAAGCAGGAGAAACAAAGGAGGATCAACCAAAATAAGTAAGAGGTCATAATCAGAAATTAAATTTGACAAAGTGTATCTCTCTTTGGTCTCATTCGGTTTGCTAAATGTCACCTATCCCTGTTATAGTTGTGACTTTGCTGCGGAGTCAAATTCCTGGCTAGTTAATAGAGAGAAACTTGCAGTATACAGCTTTCTTCACAGCTACGCATCATTTTTTCTCCTCCTCACACAATTCCCATGCCTGATATAAGCGTGACATTATTTGGTATTCAAACGGGAGCAGGCTGAACCTGAGATTACATTTTGCCTCCCACGTCGTCACAAAATATCTCCTGACAGTCATCAGTCCAAAGAGAGCTGAGGATAGGGGAGAGTTAAAGCCGGTCCTGGACGCCGGCAGTTGCCCACTTATGATACACAAACACGCTCACCGCCCTCTGGTGGTTTCCTGTTCGCACCTGAACCACGGTTGTGAAAATATTTGGCAGAGGGCGATGTGGTCATTTCTTCCTGAAGTTAATTAAAGTCAACAGATCTGTCTGTCGCAGGTTCTTGGGGCCATCTAAGCCAAATATTAACCCAACCAAATACTCACCGCATACAGTGCAGCAGCTGAGAGCAGAAGCATGTGCTTTCAAGTTATATTTCGACGTGTTTGCACCTCATGTTTGGACATATAAAATGTAATTTATAATATCTTCTGCTTTCCCTACTTCGAAGCAAGAAACATGTTTCCCTGGCTTTCTTGGTTTCCTTTGGCCAAAGTGTGTGTGGCTGGCTTGGCTCGGACATACTATGCTTGCAGACAGACAAAAAAAAAATCCTCACAGCAAAAAAAAAGATTTAATATCAGTGCATTGCTTCATATTGCTTGAAGTTGAGTCATTTGCTAATGTCAGCCCATAAACAGTAAATGCAAGGGCAAATGACTGTGTGCCTTGCAACTTCCAAGTATTTCAAATAAAGTGTTTTTTTCCACATACGTATGTGTGGCGTTTAGCAAATGAGGCTGAGATGCACCAAAGCATAACGGCAAGATTTCTAACTTACACCAGCATGGTTCCTTAACTCATATAGCTGCTGGTGAGCCACCTCTGCTTTATCCCATCATGCTCTTGTGCTGGTCATGGATTTCAAAAAGATAAAAATGATTACACTGCTATTTCTCCAATCCAAGATTTTTTTTTTTTTTTTTTTTTTAAACAAGCCCTGAAATATTGTAGCATATTAACAAATATCCTCCTTTTGCCTCTTCTGTTTTGTTTCTCCAGTTCTTTGTGTGTGTGACATCTGAAGCCTGGGATGCTGGTGACCATGCTGTTGGCTCCGGCCTGTGTGCTACTGATGCTGGGGGCGCGTGCTCTCGCTGGAGGCTATCCCCCCATACCCCACATGAAGTACATGCAGCCCATGATGAAAGGGCCTATTGGACCCCCATTCAGAGAAGGCAAGGGACATTATGTTGGTGAGTAATCCCTGCGGGTGTATGTGTGTCTGTTTTACTTTTAGGTCTCACTCTGACCTCCATGAGCTGCATGATCTCTGCAGGCCTATAGGTCCACACACACTTCAGCAACAGTCCACTGAGTCCCTTTGAACTGATTCAATATGTTATATAATATAATATATGTAGAAGTAGCAATACCTTGGTTACAGGTAAAAACCCTGCATTCAAAAATGTATTTAAGTAAAAGTACAAAAGTCTTTGCATTAAACTATACTTACCTAAAGTAAAAGTACTCAATATGCTATATTTCAGAAGAATATATATTACTGAATATTATTGAATTACAAGTGAAAGGATCACTTTATATGCTGCCAGGTAGCTCAATCCATAAAAAAAACATCCTAATTTATTAGCTGATTTATATTTTGTATTAATGATCTCAACATTGAAAAGTAGTCAAAAGTAACTACTAACTAATGTTGTCAGAGAAATCTATTGGAGTAAAAAGTACAATATTTACCTCTGAAATGTAGTGGAGTAGAAGTACAAAGTAGGAATACTCAAGTATGGTACAAGTACCTCAAAAAGTACAGTACTTGAGAACTGTACTTAGTTACATTCAACCACTGGCTTTAACCCTATATTATTGAGCTACACTCAATAATACACAGTGATTTTAAATATGAAACACCGCACATTAGATAGATCTCTTTGACAAGTCTCTGTGTCTATGATATTAATTCAAGTGAACACAAATATATATAATATAATATGATATATAATAGTTCCTGACTCAAAGTTATTTCCTGCAGACAGCATACCTCCTTTACAATATTAGTATCTTTTTCCAAAGTAAATCCAGAGACATACACAGAAAAACAACTTCCTAAGAAGTCTCCTACATCGCAGTTAAAGATGTGATTGATACGGAGACCCTCCCAGGACAGACTTGTGCACTAAAGCTTCTGGTTTAGT
The DNA here is from genome assembly GCA_943593645.1 of Bovichtus variegatus. Lineage (NCBI taxonomy): Eukaryota > Metazoa > Chordata > Actinopteri > Perciformes > Bovichtidae > Bovichtus > Bovichtus variegatus. Next base: position 7,151,300 of record CALSCE010010855.1, on the reverse strand, counting down.
GGCTCTTCAGGCAGTTAAAGAGCTCACTGAAGTGTGTGTCTCGTTGCCCTGCGGGTCCAGCAGCATTTGGCAGTTCCTCATTTGAGGCCTAATGGAGGCCTGATTGCCCACTGTTTGCTGAGCTCCACTGGGCCATTTGTTCCTCCTGCCATCTGGATGCTGTTACCCCATTGTTTATCACATATTCTTCAGCTGCGGGATGAAGGAGAGAGTGTGAAGGAAATAAAAATAGATTATAGAACAGGCGAGGGCGAGGGGAACCGGGAAAGGGAGCGGGGGTGATAATCGTCCTGAAGAAATGGGAATGCTGTCATTGCCATCATTATCAAATTTGACTCTAACTACCAATACAAGTTCTGGATTATATGAGACGTGCCTTGTGTTAACAGAGGCCCCTTCTTCAAAGCAAACTAGGGGTGCACATTTTCGTTTCAGTAACATAATGTGATGTTCGACAAAGACAGACTTCAGAAGTTGGATTCAGAGCAAATTTAGTGTTGGAACATTTCCTTTAAATCACTCAGGGAAACATCAAAGATTTGGTAAAAGAAGTTACGCTTTCTATAAATGGGATTTGAAAGTGTCGTAGAAACAAGATTTAGATTTGGAGGAGTGAAACTAATGCGCCCTGTGGCTCATATGAATAAAATGCCTCTACTGCCCCTCAGTGGTCATATGTCCACATTGCAACATCATTGGACTCAATTATTAGTCACCATATGTTTGTCTATTGTCAGACGTTCTACTGTATCAGGTGTAATATTAAAATGTATGAATTAAGTCAACTTTCCAAAGGTGTGAAAAAAATGATGTCCATGTTTTTATACAGAATAGACAAAGGTATAACATCAAACAAACAGACCAGGGCTACAGAATCTCACAATTCAGCATATTGAGTGTAACAAATGTATGTGGTCATGTGATCAATAATAGATGTTCAGGGAAAAAGAAAGGTTAAAGCGTCTACAATAGCAAGTGTGTCAAATGTTTCAAAGCAAGACATTTAATGCACAACAAGGCTGTCACTTGTGCATCTAGGTTTTTACAAGCATGCATGAGCTGTGGGCTGTGTATCAATCTTAGCTGGACAGGAGTCAGTAAGCTTGCTTGGGTACCCCTGTAGGTTTTTGCTCCTACAAGAGCAGAGTTCAATAGATTTCAGTTCAAATGTTTTTGGAAACGCAACTTGAGTCTTTGCATCCTGGAGAGCATGGCAACAAGTAATGAAGAAGCCATTATATCCTCTCAAGTGTGAAGCATCTTATTTCCTCTCTCTGGGTGATGTATGAAGGCAGTATACAGTGGAGCTATAGCTAAACAAACAAAGCTGAGGCTATAATGCTCATTACACACCTGAACACAATGCAAAGGGTGGCCCCCTCGCTTTTATAGGCAAACCTCAGGTCTAGATACATTATCTAAACCGTTCATTTGGGAATGAAAACCTAAAGTGAGCGCACCTGAAATCTCACTATTGTACAAAAACAAGTACAGTGTGGTAAATAGGTCAAAGTTTAAGCGGGAAGTCAGACAGTAAGCAAATGATTTTAACATGTACAATGCACAGATTGGGTGTACATTTTAACACTAAAATGAATGTTGGACTTTTCCAACGTTGCTGCATTCACAGGGTTTTTTGCAATAAAGTTGGAGGGTTAAATATTAGCAGAAACTATAGGAATAATGGCCACAACCACAAAAATAAACCCCTCATTGTTAAAATTGGCATTTTGCTTTAAGTTGCTCGACCCATCTCCTGATAATCCCTGTGACACTGGTCCAAAATGTATTTATATTTAAACCACTGCAGAAGTTATAATGATGGTTAGGGGTGATTATGTTTATTATGTTATGAGAGGTTTAATGGTCTTCAGGGTCTTCTTGAACTTCAAACGACATGATGCACGCCTATCGCATGAAAGCTGCACATCGGAACATCTACCACATACATGACTGTTACAACAGCTGGAATCATACAATACTTTCACCCATGTGCTGTTTAGCAATATTAAGCTTTTTCTCATCATTGTGTTGAATATTGATCTTAAAAAGGCTGCATTCTCATTAACTGCCAGCAGGGGGAAGTAGTGGTCTGTGGTTACATCAGGGGTGAATTCTAACTTGAATAGCCAAGCATGCTTTTATAAGGAAGGGGAAATAGTATGTTTTCCCTGATCTAATTTGTTGCTGTTTAGCTGCAGGTGTATTGATAGAGCTCAGGTTTGGGAGGTCATGCATTACAAAATGCTTTCTTTGGAGATGGTTATCAAATGAGGAGAAATTATTCACACTACTAAAGAAATAAACTGGCTTGGATTGTCTTCCAAAACTGATTAGTACTGTACTCTGGTTTAATCAGGGGTCCGTTCTTTGATTCACTGTAATTTTTTATTTGACGGAAATTTAAACAGACAAAATATGGATACTTGTCATTTTCCTTATCCTATAACATTAATTCAAGGTGAGCTGCCGTCTGGCCTCTGACCTTCATAGATGAGTAAGATACAGAAAGGTGCTGCTGAAATAAGGCAAACCACAAACTGGACGAAATTGGCTCGGGGTGATTGGACCAAGCTTGTGTTTCTGCTTTTTGTGGCCTAGCTGTGTTCTGCTTCACTCTGCTAGGAAAGCATAATGAGACAGTTTATTACATGTGGCATACTTCTTCAGTCAAAAAATTCGCAATTTTACAGACACTCTCAAACCCAATTAAGTCAGCTGGAAGACAGAAAAGTTCATTCCTGCCCAATTGCATTATTACGTAAGAACTGCTGAACTCAGGAGCATATACTGTTTTATATATGAATTGGAGACCTGTCGAGAGTTCATGACACTGTACATGTAATTAAAAAAACATTTTTTTGTGAAATTCAAGATGTCAACAATTTCTGTGAGTGAAGTTTTAATTTGATTTCCCAGGTAATGATGATGTCAGTTGTTTCTCCTATGTACCTACTTAATTCATGATTAATTCCTTCTGCCCTGTATTGTTGTTTTTCCTTGACAATGGATATGTTTCTCAGACACCCCCAGGTGTATTTTTATATCTTCTCTCTTTAGTGCCTTTGCAGCTGCTACATTTACTGTCTCTACCGTATATTAACAATGACATTTCAAAACTTCAGTGGATTATCAAAAGTTACTGATATCAGCAGTAAAAAAATGAAATTGTTTTGTATCTAATCCATCATCTGTCCATTGGCACATGCCCTGCTGCAACAACGCAGTCTGTCATCTAATCAACTTGGTTGACCTAGAGCTTTCCCGTGTTACAGTCTGGATCATTATAGATCATTATAGAACTTGGTGCACTTTTTAAGTGATTGATGATTGTAACGCGTGTATGTTTAAAATATATATATATATATACATATATATTTTTTTTAAAGCCTGACACCCTTACCACTAAGTGGCAATAATGTTTTAAGTCCAGTTTTCCAACCATCTTACATGATGATGAAGCAGTGTTGCCTTCTGAATGAACCTCTTAAAGTGCAGTAGCTGTGAGATGCAGTTGGCTTTAGTGTACATAAGTATTGCATCCTCTAGTCTTTTTGCATCTCTTTGACCTACAATTTGAAAGAATTGTTTCTGTTTTGCTCAAAATGCATTCAGTCCACTACACACAAACACTGTTATACGTTTATATGTTATTACCTTGATCAGTTTTCTACTTCCTTTTTTGTTTTGAAATACATTATTATATTAACAACATGATCTTTTTTTTCTAGATATGCCACCCATGATGGAAGTGAAGGGGGAACCAGGCCCCCAAGGGAAACCTGGACCAAGAGGCCCCCCTGGGCCTTCAGGACTTCCAGGAAAACCTGGACTGGGCAAGCCGGGTCTCAATGGCCAGCCAGGCCCTCAGGGGCCTCCTGGTTTTCCAGGAATTGGTAAACCTGGACTTCCAGGTCTCCCAGGAAAGCTTGGGCCAAAGGGGATGTCAGGGCTTAATGGTGAGGTTGGCCCTCGTGGTGAACCAGGTTCCAGAGGTTCTCCAGGGCAGCCCGGCCTCCCTGGCCCAGCTGGCCTGTCTCTGAATGGGAAACCTGGACTTCCAGGCATCAGAGGCCCCTCTGGGGCTCAAGGTGAACCAGGATTAAAGGGTCTTTCAGGCCAACCAGGTGAACGTGGGCTCAGGGGCGAGAATGGACAAGGCAAGCCGGGGCCTTCAGGTATAAGGGGTTCTCCTGGGCTGAAAGGCAGTGCAGGACCACCTGGTCTTCCAGGTATAGGCAAACCAGGACTAAAAGGTTTGCCTGGCCTGCCTGGTTTTAAAGGTGATCATGGACTCTCAGGGGAACCAGGAGAACCCGGAGAGGCTGGGGCTCCAGGTCTACAAGGCCTGCCAGGGCCAGTTGGGTTAGGGAAGCCTGGGCTAGACGGACACCCTGGAGGACCAGGTCCACTAGGTCCAAAAGGTGAGGCAGGGCCCAGGGGTTCTCCTGGTTTTCCTGGGACTCCTGGCTATGGAAAACCTGGTCTCAGTGGGCCAAAAGGAGAAAAGGGCTATGGTGGATTGCCTGGTCTCCCAGGGGACAAAGGAGAGCAGGGAATGGTGGGCCCAATTGGGGAACCAGGCCTTGATGGACAATCAGGACCACCAGGACTTCAAGGCCCAATGGGACTCCCTGGAAAACATGGAATGCCAGGACAAAAGGGAGAACTGGGGCCCCAAGGCCCTCCCGGACTGCCTGGCCTTAGAGGTGACCAAGGCCCCATTGGATCCTTTGGAAAACCTGGCATCCCTGGGGAAAAAGGCATCCCTGGTCCTAATGGATCTATTGGAAAACCTGGACCTAAAGGTGAAGCAGGGCATATTGGCCTACCTGGCAATCCAGGACTGACAGGTAGTCTAGGGCCTAAAGGTGAGACGGGGTTTATAGGGACTCCTGGCCCCAGGGGCCAGTCAGGCATTCCTGGTCTACAGGGGCCCATGGGTCCCATGGGGCCACAGGGTATCCCTGGATCGAAGGGTGATGCCGGACTTCCAGGGCCTCCAGGACTGGGTAAGTTGGGAGAGAAGGGAACTATAGGTCCCCAGGGTCCTCCAGGGAAACCAGGCCCTGCTGGGCTTAATGGTAACACCGGAACTCCTGGTCCTCCAGGGCCCCCCGGTCCTCCAGGAAATGGCCAAACAGTTGTTGCAGGTCCTACAGATTCACAGTTGGAAGGGGATGAAGTACCAGGGGACAGGAAAGGGCCTGCATACAGCCAAGTCCCACTCTCTGCCTCTGTGGCACCAGCCTTCACAGCCATCCTCACCACACCTTTCCCTCCCTCTGCCATGCCAATCAAATTTGACAGGACCCTATACAACGGGCAAAATGCCTACAGCTCTGCCACTGGCATGTTCACTGCTCCTTTATCTGGTGTCTACTACTTTGCGTACCACATGCATGTAAAGGGAACTAGCCTGTGGGTGGCACTGTACAAGAACAATGTACCAGCCACTTACACCTATGATGAATACAAGAAAGGCTACATGGACCAGGCATCCGGTAGTGCTGTCCTAGAGCTTAAGGAGGGTGACCAGGTATGGATCCAGATGCCCTCGGATCAGGCAAATGGCCTCTATTCTACCGAGTACATCCATTCCTCCTTCTCAGGATTCCTGCTCTGTCCCACATAACCCTGTCCTTTCATTCAAACATAGTCCTGTATTGGCACCTCAGAGGAGCCCTAAACCTAAAATACCTGCAGCCATAACAGAAACACAAAATCCATAGGATTATTAATAGCATTGCCATCATCTTTATCTGTCTCACCCTCAGCAACATCAGCAAAAGAAAAAACAAACTTTGTGAAGGAAATATGGAAAGATTTAAAAGGCAGGGGAAGGAATTTCATACTGTGTTCTTTGTTTCAATGTCCTTCAAACGTGTGTTTTGGGTTATATTTTATGTTGGTGTGTTTTAGCTTATATTATTTTAATTATTATATTTTCATAATTTTATTGTTATTTTTTGGTCCTTGTCATCATTGTTGTTGTTGTTGTTTATCGGATTCAGACTATTACGTGCCTTACTTTGTAATGTGCTAGTAACAGACCTTCCCATGTGACTGCACATCCTGCCCAAATGCTCTGACATCACCAGACCCTGGGGGGTGATTGGTTCCTCTGGCTGCAGTCACGTCCCCCTTGTGTTCTTATTTAAACCGTGAATGGCAATATCGACATAAAGAACAATGATACAACGTAGAAAATATAGACAAACAATAGCAAAACAAGGCATTTTGTGCTGTAATACCATTACTTTTCACGTTTCTTTTGTTTGGCCTTCTTGGTACTCTAAACAATTGCAGCGTTAAAATTATTAATGGGATTAAATCTTTGTTTTAAGAGTGAGATATATATTATGACAATCAGTTGGCATCTGTAGGGTCCTTATTTCTCTGCTTCTTTCTGAATTTAGTAGGCGACCATTTAAAATGACCTTTATCTTTCTTATAATTTATTGAACTGTCCAGAAATACAATCCAAGAGTAAATATGACCTCACAGTATTAGAAATTGAAAATTTTAAATGCCCTTTTAAAGAGGATATTGCAAGGACAATTCCTTTTTTTTTTTTTTACTTTCAGGACAATATTAATTAAGGACAATATGTATGCATACAGTTGATGTTTACATGCCATAGAATAGATACTGGTAGCAACTGCAAAATGGACAGTAAAGACAAGTCCAGCTGGATCGATGGCCCGTTTCCTTGTATCGATCAGATTTTTCCCATTTGCACTGCAAATCCCGTCACCATGTCACAGGCATCCATGACATTACTGCTTTCTAATGGTATACTACCTGTTAATAAATAAGTATCACATTAGCATTTAAAGTGAGCAATATGTACATCCATGCTATGAAAGCCCCTCATCACAGATTGCAGAATCTGTGAAGATGCTATAACTGTTTAGGAAAATAGGGACGCAAATGGATGACAAAAAAATACATCCACTTCTTTCTTCAATGCCAGTTTCTATGGGACTTGTTGCTGGGTAAATGAGAGCAATTCTGAATAATTTGTGAATGAAAACAGTGTCTATTTATTCCCAAACCATTGTGTCTAAAATAGCTGAATTATTGTTTAGCGTAATGTAACATCCGTGGCTACAAGGACAAGATGTTTCAGAACCGAATAATGTCAAAAGTATACAGCCGGAAATGAGAATCAATCTGCATTTTTTGTCCATGAATAAGTAAAGGGACTGACTGAGGCCCACAGGTTGTGAAACACAGGTTGTGTAACATTTAACAAACCCCTGCCAGATTTCTGGGAGAGGTGGTGGGCCAGAGGTGAGAGTGGTGTATTTACTCATTTCTGTTGGATGAGGCATTAAAGATACATGCTGTGTGCGTATGTGTGTGTGCTTGCATGTTCTAGTAGGTGTACCCTTCTGTCTGTCACTGTGTCAATATACGTGTGTGTGTGTGTGTGTGTGTGTGTGTGTGTGTGTGTGTGTGTGTGGTTCACATTGTCCCCCTGGCACTCAGGTCATGAGCACTTCAGCGAGGATAATAACAAACTTGAGCGAAGTTACAAAACCTTAGGAAGAGCTTACAGTCCTGTTAATGTTCCACAAGTAATCTGACTTAAAATCTTTCAGCCTGCTTTGGGATTTTAAGAATAATCCACACACTCTAATGTTTCCTTTGCAAATCAAGGCAATGAGATATACGATTGGTAAATGTAATGAGTAGATTAAGGGAGACGAAATCGACATGATGAGATAAGAAGGCAACGTTTACCAAACATAAATTACTGGTTAACACTGAACACTTTTGGCTATTTTACATATTGGTCCGATGAGTGGCGTAATGGTGTGCAATACTTTTTAGTGTTATAAACAAAAAAAAAATAACATTCTGGTGAAGTGTCCAAGATATTGTATCAGTGGTTGCAGTTAAAGAAGAGAGGAGGTTTGGGCAGAATTGAGAAAAAGTTGCTTATATTACCGACTCTGTGCCTTTTAACTATGCCACCCAAACGCTATCATTACACTGAATTTAGGACTACCTTACACCTTGATGGAGGAATGTCAATGTACAGGAGGATTGTGCCAAATATTGAGCTTTGCAATCAGATTTAATGTATATGGTTTGACTGATTTACAATAGTTTCTATAAATCATCTACCATGCTCTGTCACTATACGTACATAAATGGTAACTCTTCTGGAAAAGCAGTGCTAGGATAAGGCCTAATCAGTATTTTAAATCTATGTAATGCAAACAATGCACTTGCTCTTACCCTTTCCGTCTCATGACATGAACACACCTACAACTGTTAGTATCATTATTGTTATGAGAGTCAACAAGACAGTCCAAGGCTCGTTATGTACTGTAAGTTGCCTCTTTTTTTTTTTGTCGCCTTCTATTGGACCTATGAAATGGTGATGTGAGTTACATGTGGCTAAAACTCTCTGTCCTTATCTTTTCATACACAATGTCACTTGCTTGCAGAGTTTGCCCTGTGTGCAAATCATTTAACAAGCAAGATCCATGTGCCGTCTTGATCACAAATGGCTTTGAGGTGTTTTCTGTTTTTCTTTAAAAAACAAACAAAAAATGATGTTAAAAAAAAAAAAAAGAAAGAAAAAAGCCTTGCTTCGGTTATTAAGGGATATTTGTTTGTTTTAGTTTCAATAAATACAAACGGCCATTCCCATTTGCACATGAAATTAATGAAGATGTATTTATACATTTATGATAATTTAATAGGGATGCCAAAACAGACCACCGAAGCCTAGAACGTATAAATGGTATTTAACAGCATTGATGAGTTAAGAGCATTTACAGCATGTAGTTAGCATTCTAGAGTTGTTTGTGAAGGATTATTTGTGGACTTTTATTTTCTATTTGCGTAACGTACAATGTATCAACTTATAGGATTTTTGTCATACAAGGCTATTGCGTGCACTCTATGCAATAGAATTTGGGTATAAAATGCACTCTTTTTTGATTGAAAATGTTTGTCTGCTTATACAAAATCTACAGTACTTGATTGTATTGATACCACATCAATAAAAACCTTCTTGTATATTGGTGTCAGGTCCCCTCATTTTGTGTGCTATATCTGCGTTTGTTACATTATAAAGAAAATGTAAAGTCACTGGAACACATAGGAGTCGCTATTTGTATCATGAATAAGTAGTACTGGCTTTATTCTGAGTATATTTGGTGTGGAAATATGTTGCAGGTAAAGAAATGAACACTAGAGGGAGATATATAATATAGTAAAAACAGTTTATCAGGCCTTTAGATTTGAAAGATCCTTGTCTGATGTGCAAGTAAGCTCAGATCTGCATTGCTTTTGCGTGTCACTTAGATAAGGAATGTGTGTTGGTCAGTTACTTTGAATGCCAATTTATTGCAGATAACAAAAGGAGTCCACTTAAAATAAAAATATATCAACAATATCGATACGTGTCTTGTGTTGCCGTGTGTTTAGATGCCATCTTTGAGAAGCACACTCAAAAAGTAGTGGCAAAATATCTTAGGAGGACTTGGGAACAGTGTGCCTAACTTTATCGGTCTATGACACTGATATCCATCCAAAATATATGGGCTCAACATGAATATTTTGTTTTGACATATACACACAGACATCATTTGACAACTAGGCCTAATAAATAAATACATTTTATTAATAAAAGTAGGCTACTGTAGACCCACCCGGATGTAGGCCCATAGACTTTCTGATGTCCTATAACATGCATTTCTCAAAAGGCTATTAGAGCTAGTTGATAAGTGATTGGATAGACATTAGATAACAACCGTTACAAAACAACCCTTGAGCGGTGACATAAAAATGTGCGGTTATTTTCTGGAACTGTCGTCACCATGGTGAGCTGTCATCGTGCACCCGGATTCTTCTTACGTCTCACTGACGCGAGAGCCACCATGCTGCATTCATGTGATCCCGTTGAACTCGTACATCTAGCCTGAGTACTTGACGTGCACACACGTGTTCTTATAGACAGAAGTAACTACTGCTTTAATTGACCTTATGTTATGATGAATAAATTAAGTGACCCTGAGCCACAATGTGCTACAACAGGGAAGCGAGATTGAGATGGAGAGAAGCGCGTATGTCAAACAAATGTCATGCAAATGTTGCCAGGTATATCACTTAAAAATGATTGTAATGCTTCCCTTCAAAGGAATAAAATATCCCACAACTTTTTTTCCAGTATAATATGCTTATGCCTATCCCCCAAACGTTTTAAACCTCAAACCCAGCTCGTGTGTTTGTTTTAATATAAATGCATTGCTTGTGCTCGCTAGCCTGCACCTCGCTGTGTGTGCGCGTTTTTAAAATGACAAAGCACATGTACACTCGCGTGCCATAGAAAGTGACAGACTTCCCAGTTGTTTCCCCACTGTGTTGACTTGCCATTAACTTTGGCTGCCTTGTAATATTTCCGACAGTCCCTGAAGGTGCGGACAAACTGAGGAGGCTCCTCCCCAACAACAGCTCCCGACCTCCGACGAGAATTCAAGCTGCCACATTGAAGAGGAACAAAAAGGCGACCTGGCAGCGTTTTCTACACTCCCTCCACTTTCTCCGGGGTAGTCACGGGATTTCAATGTTCAGCCTGCTCTTTGTAAGTACCTAAAAAAACCTAACTGACTATAACTGACCCCTTTGAACTTGTCTCTGATATGATCGTACACGATTGCAACAACACACATCCTCAAGAGCCTGGTTAAAAGTTGGGCTACACATTGTTAAATGATTAGCACAACACAAGGGAGCTAAAGTAAGTTACATGAGTGGCTGTATGATTAGACGAACCAGTATGTAGCCACGTTAACGTTAGCTAACAGCAAAGCTTTAACGGCTACATTCCTGGCTACGCACCTTTACACTGTTCAAAATGTGTTAACGTGTATTACTATCACCACTCATTATTCTGCCAATTTGCGTTACCCATCCTCCACTATGTTATCTCTAATATATTGAGTCTTGGCGTATATCTGGACTGGTTGCCAAACGTTGCTGGTAAAAGCAAAGTGACGGGGATGTGCTAGCCTGCTAGCTAATGTAGCTACGTTAGCTTGCTATTAGGGCTAAGGCTATTTCCTAGAATAACAATAAGAAAAATCTTTAACGTTACAGTTACCAGTAACGGTATGTTACCACTGGGTTTTCTTTTGAAATGCAACACATTAGGTGTTGTATAACGTCATGTAATTGTCAAAACTGAACGTCGTCCGTAATTTCATAAAATAAGGGCTAATGTTACCCGTAGCAGCACAATGAGCTATTGGTGTTTCAGTAAAGGTAGCTTTTCTCATGGACAACATCTAGCTTAACGATAACGATGCTTTGGTTAACGTTTTAATTGATGTCTTGCTGGTCAAGACCGCAACACCATTTAGATGTGTAATATATAACCAGTGGTTGTGATTTACAGTATTTCTTTAGCTTCTTTTGGTGTTTAGTGGTGGACTCGACAGACGTCGGTAGTTGTGAGAAGCTTGGCTAGAGGTATAGATGGCGACTGAGCTAACTGCCTTCCGCCCTTTGTGACAGATCTTGACCCAGAGCATGGTTGACTATTTTTTATTATTATTTTTTTTTTTTTGAAGCCACAGGCCAAGCTAACATTGTAATAACAACACGAATTGCTCGACAACCCTATATTTTATGTCTGTTGATCTCGTGCCTTGGGTATTGGGTATTGTGAAACTGCTGTCTTTATTGTTAACTAGCCGATTTTGAATCTGTGCATTCGCCAGCCCTTTCATGTAAAAAAAATTAAGCTAGCACTGAGGTTATGTGGGTCTATAACTGAGCATTGTCTGGTTTCTTAAAACAGAAAAGGCACCCAACCATTTTGACATATTGGATGAAGTGAAATGAGGAAATGCACTTGGGGAGGAAGTTGACTAGAGCAGCTGTGACACTAAAGGCCGCAGCACATTCCCATGCCTCTCAGTTTTCAATTTATGACCTTCCTAGGGTTTCAGTCTCCTCTCTGTAATTCATTCTAGTTGGTAGCTGATACAAATGAATAGCTTTGAACACTCTTACAAACATGGGTGGATGAGTCAATGAGTAACTGTGTACCAGGTAAGCTAATTACATTCCTGCTTTATGAGTCACTGCAAGGTTACCCTATTTGCCTGCAGAGAGTAAAGAAGATGATATGCATTTAATGCACTCTGTTATGAAAACAAACTGAGGGCATGTCATAGAAGCAACAATATATCCCTGTTATAATTTGTATATGTATACAAGTCACATAATTGTACCACTTAGTAATACCAGCAACAATGACAAACAGAGGCTTCATAAAAAGACTAGGATTTCAAAACTCTTATAGAATATCACAGAGTCTTTATGCTCGATTCATATTTTATTGTGGAAGTAGGTCACTCATATTGGTGACCTGCTTTATGTTATAGCTAATTGACAGCCCATCTAGAAATAGCATAGCTCCTCTGTGCACTTACAGCACAGCCAGCAGCGAAAGGCAGTACTTTACAGTGGGAAGCCCTCCTTCATGAGATGACACACTTCAAGTTAAACCCCTGTTACCTCGTTGTTGTTTGTAAACTGTGCCACTGCAAAGTTAAGCCTAGCCTTCATTTTTACGTTGTTGGACTTGGATGAAAAATGTCTTAATTTTGCATTGCTGTGTTCTGCTTACAAATCATTTGGTGTACATTAAGACTGAAGTGTGTTGTAGTGGGCCTTAATATAGATGGATGCCTGCATGACATTTTCACACCAACAGAAGGGTGGTTTTGTTGTCTATAGGCAGCATAAAAAAGGCAATGTGACAAGTGGGGAAGTTCTCAGCCTTGGTTACCGTAACTGAGAAAGGCGAGCCCAGTGTACAGTAACATGACACCAACTTACCACGGAGGTTACTGGGGGAGAAGAGCACCTATGTTGTAGCCTGCTGGCAGCCAGCCCATCTAGCCACAGGGTGCCCGTGAGTGTTGAAAGGTAGGGTTGAAGAGGCCCGTTTCACAGTGTCTGGTTTAACAGATTTGGCCAATTTAAAATGTAGTTATGCCCCTCTGTGTCTGGCTGTGGTGAGAATGGAATACAAGCTTTGATTTTTACTATGTGTGAGCTTGCTAAGATCCCTGGCTCCAGAGCAATTGTGTTGTGTTGAAATCAGCCTAAAGTGGAAAGCTAGGATTAGATGCCCACACTTTGTTTTTTTTTTCCTTCTCAATTCCAGCCATTTAGTGAAAAGCCATATATAATTATGCATTAGTAACCATGGGTACTTTTTTGTGTTTCTTGTCCTGTGTGTTGGTTAATGAATCATGCCCTGGTCGGCACAGCGTTCGTTTACTGTTGTTGCCACAGTGCTTGGATAAAGCGCAGGCACCGGCTCTGTAGCACTGGCAGTGCCTGACAGATTGACACCTCTTACTTCTAGATGCTGCTGCAAGGCTGCCTATTGAAACTATAGCAACAGGTAGGAATAGGATCTTCCTTTTGTTATTTGTGTTTACAGCTACCTTGTCTAGTTACAACTGCCAGAGCTGTAGTTGGCAGGAGAAAACACTGTCCTTTGCCAAAACATGCTATAGTAAAGCGTGTTGTTATTGTTATTAGAGCTGTTGTTTGTAGGCGAATGTAGCTGCTCACCTTTACTGATCCAGAAAGTGTTCTAGTTTTGAAGCAACTATAGTCTAGAAAATGCTGGGTTATTGCACATAAACAAGCTTGCTGTGTTTTTTCCTATTGCCTAGGTATTGTTTTGCTTTTCACTGGAGCATGGATTTTTCTTCATTTCCTTAAGCAGCTTATTAAACACATGAAATGTGGGACAACATCTCACAACATGACCTCAAACTAATTCATTGTGGCCATAATCTGAAGAAAAAAAAAAATTTTCTACGTGGAGCTGATTTTAAGATCACGGGGTAAGGAGGTTGGATTTTATTGGTTCAAAAGAGGTCTAGATCAGTGTATATGGGCAGCCACCCTGACCCTCCTCAATGCTGCAACCCCTACTGTGTCTTCAGCTTTGCTCTGTGAATATTTAAAGAGAACGCCATTGCTCTTCTCTGATCTCTTTACAAGGGACACCACAATTCCCAACAGGAGCACTTGTTGCTACTGCTGAGATAATCGTTGGTATGGCAACAGGCATCCCTCGATGCTGCTGTCAGAAGGCCAACTTAGTTTCCAAATGTCAGAAGAATGGATGGCACAGTGGGACTCTGCACCTCTCGGGGGGGGGGGGGGAGCAAGCGAGCACACATTCTCCTCTCTCTGTTGTGGAGTGTCTGCCCCCTGCACTCAAACTTTATTTCCATTTTAAATTAGTAAATGATGATATATGTCATAGTAATTACTATTGTTTTAGTCATAGTAATTGTGTCCTACATTGACTGGTATATATTTCTGACATCTAAATACTTGGATGAACTCACAATCCAGACCTTTTGTCTCTATAAAACTAGTTTAGCTTCTTAGGAAGTGGCTGTCAGTTATTTAAAATAATGGAAATAATTGTTGAACTGGGATGTACGGTGTGGAACACCTTGTATTCTTATTGAATAATCAGCATTATAGCAGTACAGATCTGTGCTCCACCTTCTAATTTCTCATGTCAGTTTTAGTTCTAACTAATCATGCCTTGAAGTGTTGGCAAACAGGTAGAGGTTTGGATCACTGCTGTGATGAATGTGTCTCTCTAGGCTTGGAGATGTTGCTGATTTAAAAAAAAATAAATAAATAAAAAAAATAAATAAAAAATTTATATGATTGTGCCATGAGATTATGATTCATCCGAGGAGCTCATGGATGGAATATAGGCCCTTGACCCATATTCCAGATAAAAATGCATATGCACAGAAAAGAGAACTTAATCCTGCCTTGGGAGGATGCAGCAGTAAAGAAAAACAATCAAAAATGGATAATGCACATTAATATAGATGGATATGTTGGTAGCTCTTTAAAACGCATTCAGAATGGACTTTTTTTCCCTTTTTTTAAAATTCATTGCAACATCATATCCGTGCTTGTTGTAAGCAGATGAGTTTTTAACCAGCACTTAGTGATCCATTGAAACATTAGGAAAATGTTCAAATGACTGATGCTCAAACAGGTTAATGTTTCAATCATTTGTGCTCTTACTAGGGATGTCCCAATGTCATTCTAATATGTAATCCTGAATGTAAACAAAGTTTCATACTAGATTAATTCTACAGGCATAGCATGAAATTAGATTGCTTCCACCATATCACACTACGGACATTTTTTCTATTTCCTCCTCTGACTCTTTACGTTGTTGACTCATTGCCATTAGCCTCTATCATGCGGGTGTTTAATTTTGTGAAAAGTATGATTTTAAAAGTGCAACTAGGCTACAGTGAGGACAGAACAGGCTTTTGTTTGGATATGTTTTCCTCTTTTCATTCCAATTTCCAAGGTACTGAGCCCTGGTCTCTTTCAGTCCTTTCCAGAGACGGATCATCCCCCGCCCTTAAGCACTATCAGAGGCCTTTGATCGTCACACTGTTTATCTGTGCTCACTCAGAGGCTGCAAAGCAGTGTGATAAGTGGGCTTTGCCATGTGCGAGTACATGCGTATGGGGTGTTCGTCTGTTCATGGAAAAAGGGGGGTTACATATTCTCTCACCTCCCCTCTCCAAGCCTGTTTACACGGACAGAAGAAGTCAGAACAACAAGTACTCAGCGGGAAGATTAGCTCCTGTCCTCTGGGAGCAAAGAGAGGTAACCTGGTGTGCTGAATAGGGGACAGAATGAGGATGTCCATTAACCTAAATGTCAACAACATTTAGACTGGCAATAAAACAACTGCCATCATAATCTTTCTGAGCGTGTTACTTTTTCAGTAAAATTATTTGTTTTTCTCAATTTGGACAAAAAAATGGAGTGCAAATGGTCTAATGACTAATAAACACAGCTTGATACAGCACCACACGCATTAAAAGCTGATAACACAGCAAATATAACATGCACTGTTAAGGTGCACACCCATTTGCAAGAACATAACATACTGAGCGACTGTAGACGAAGAATACAGTAAGCGATACGTGGTTCCAATCAAGGAGATGTGCACATCATAAGCAGCCTTATTGAAGACATGTTTTTGCTGTCACTGCTCTGACAAACCTCAGAACAGGACTTTTGTGTAATATGCAGATGGAATGTTTTAAGACTAGAAGAAATTTTCCTAAATGTTAACAAAATAATACCAACAGCGCTAGAGCTGAACCCCATGATATGTCGCATGCGTTATTTTCTGTTCATTTGTTAGCCAGTAGAAAACCCAAAAACATAGATTTGTTTGAATATATGCAAGTTTGTCATTTTTTAACAAGCAATTATTTCTCTGATTTGAAATGAGAGCTGTTGCTTGCAAATGTAATGTGCTGTACCATACTAAAAATTAAATGGTTATTTTGGCCCTAAATTGGCCAAAGAAAGTCTTGACTTGTCTTGTTACTGTGCTCTCTGCAGAGCGGTGTCTTTACTAATCAATGGTTGACTACATGGTTTCTAGAGACAGAAACACCATGGTCTACCATGATATTTTGAATGAAAGTAAGTGGACTGTCTTTTTTTTATTGTTTGTTATACAGACCAAAAGAGTCATTCTTAGAGAAGCATTTCAACTGCCAGTAAACTTAAAAGCATATCAATATTTTAAGCATGTCAATGTAAGAGCTCTGTATCGGTACCTCAGGGTCAAAGTTATTCTCGGCAGGGCGTCTTTATTTACAGCAATTTGGTTACTTCTAACCCTTTTTATTTGAAGAAGTTGGCTTTATTTTATTTTTCTTAAATTAGTCTTCTTTGAAATTTTGTCTATCAATATACATTCAAAATTGAAAATGGAACACAAATAAACATGGAAAATATACCACCAATTTTGCCCTACAGTAGCATTCTTATTTAAAGACTCATCCATACCACAGTAAAGCATTCCTGTTCTGTCAGTGGGCACTCTAGTGCTAAGCCTTTTGTCAGTAAATGTTACCTTTCGATGCTTCTCTCCTTTTATTGCATGCCCTCACTACAGACTTTCA
>CALSCE010010855.1:7062424-7129267 GCA_943593645.1 Bovichtus variegatus | reverse complement strand
CTCTTCATATTGCCGTCTTGGTTTTTAATTTTGTCAACATAACAAGATCTTTGTGTTATTAATTGACGTAATCTGGCACCAAAACGTTTGGTTTGAAGGTACTTCCCAAGCATTTTGTTGAATGTCTATGGCTCTATTGCCACATTTTAATTTTAGACTAAGCGCACTATGCTGTCTTACACCACAGAGATTTCTTGTCCTGTGGTTTTCTTTTGAGTCCATTTTGAAGTACTACTACCCAAAGTGGAGAGCCTGTATATCTTACGACTCTGCGGTAATAGCCCTGTGAAAAACACAAGTTTATTATATTTCAAACCGAGACGACCACAAATGTGAGTCAGGCTGTCTGTGCATGGTTTCGCCTTGACACAGGTAAACACAGATGTGACAAGTTGTGAATCATGTCCCAATTATAAGGCTTTGATTAGGTGACTGGGTGCAAAAGGCAGGTCGACTATTATTTTTGCTCGTATTCGCTGTCCTGCTTTTTGTCCCTCCATCCATACATGTATAAACATACAAAAAGTGCCTTCCAATGATAATGGAGCCTCTGCTCAACAACATTCATTGAACATCATATTGGACTCACCTGGACTGAAAGTTACTGAATATGGCTTTGGAATTTAGAAATTAACGCACTATAATATAGCGTATAAATAAATAAATCTTTTGATGAGACGAGACATTTCTAGATGACATGGTACATTGCACCCCTTAATTTTTGATAAGTTTTTATTATTGAAGCGTTTGATTTTCTTTTTTTTTGGAAATTTCTTTAGTCATCAATGGCCTCTCAAAGAATGATACACATGAAGTAACTTTTTAGAATGGGTCAATCATGGCTGAAATAAAGTATACAACATTTTTGTGCTATAGAGTTGGTTGGTGCTATACAAGTTGTCTTAATTTTTTTAAACATTAATTCAGAGTCAGCCACTTTCCAAGCTTTAGGCTTCTTTGACTTACACATGCAAACTGTAATAAAATAGTATATTGACGTACGCAGGATTTATTGATTTGTTTTTGTTTACAGTGGTAAAGAGTTGGGTATCGAATCGTGAAATTTCACTGGTATTTGTATTGACGACTAAATCTCGGCATCGTGACATCCCCACTTGCAATACAGTTTCAGAAGAGGCTCAGTGAATGGAAGTGAAAACATATTACATTAGTTATTACATTTAACAAAAGACGACAGAATAGCCTAAATACGTGTGATTTGGTTGCAGAGATGCAGTAGTGTTGGTGAATTTTAGGTTTTTCCCCAATGGCTTTGACTTTTTTTATTATGTATTTGGTGTGGTCTAAAGTTATGTCAAACAGCAAGTATTTGGCTATCTTGACAATTTGAGTGTGTATGGGATCAAATAATATAATCATGATCCCATAGGCATCCAGGAATTGAGCGAAACTAAGCAAGTAAACTAAGGTGGGGTGAGGGGACGCCTTTTTCTGAGCTTTGTCTGAGGGTAGGCCCACAGTCTAAGGCTCTGCTATAGTACTTTTGTAGTGAATACAAATTTATGTTGAATGTGACACAAATGGAAGTCCATTACATCCAAATCCAGTCTCTCTACACCAACCAACTTCCAGCTGTTTTATCACTGGATAAACCGTATCTTGGACTCTGAGGTTTGGTCACAGTGCTGGATATATACTGTGTATATATAGATAGATATCAAGATAGACTGAGTTAACCTTTGCCAAACCATAAATGGGCGTGCACGTTATCAGAATTCAGTTAACAAAGCATGAATCCACACATAATCGACTGACTTTAAGTATCACTTTCATCCTGACTATCATGTTTGCAAACCCCAGGGGTGTGCAGCTCATAGGAGGCACAGCAACAGTTTAGGATCTCTGCTGGGAGTTTTGCATATGGCCTCCATCTCGCAATGCTGTCCTGTCCCGGCATGCCTGGAGATTTCAGTCTTGCTTGTTACATTAGATAAACTGGTGAGGCTCACAACAAGGATTAGAAGCTTAACTAGTGTAGCTTATTGTAGTTCTGTGTGTGTGTGTGTGTGTGTGTGTGTGTGTGTGTGTGTGTGTTTGCTTTTTTTGCTTGCGTGTCTGTTTGTCTTTGTTTATGATGATGCGGGAGCGTTGTGCACACTTTTTTCCTTTTTGTGTGTGTACTGTTTGCTGAATGGTGTGGTGACCTGTCACCGTACCCCACATTGACAGGCCCCTTCAATCTTGGACTGTGTCCCAAGAGGCCATAGCATGCTTTTGCCTTTATTGGGCATGATGTTAATTCCCTCATCTTGTGAAACACTAAGGGAGTTGAATGTTAAATTAAGAGCAATTTCAGACTACTCGCACCCAAATACTTGAGTTTGAATAAAATTTAGTTTGTGAGATATTACTATAGGTTTGCTGTCTTTTATACTCAAGACACCTGACCAGGGGATTGATTGTGCAACAGGCATCCAATGGCAAGAAAGTATGTCAAACTTGTAAACTTTTTATTTTACTACTGTTACGTGGTTCCTGCTGACATGCAACATATGCTGTAAACTAGTCATGCCTGTTTAAGTGGAATTTCATAATTAGTGCTGTCGCTGTGAAGATATTTCCCCTGTAGTGATAATGATTTGGCTTAAAATCGCAATATGCAGTATAAGATACATTTGTTTTGTTTTTGCAAATTGCTTAATTTATCCTGATTTTAAGTGGTAACAAGTTGGCTGAACAAATGAATACTTTCTGAAAAAAAAGTTGAAATATTTTTTAAATTCTCGGCGACCAGAAAGAAGCAGCAAACATGCAGCGCCCTGCGCAGAATAGAGGCATGGCGCCTTGTCATGCTGATGGATGTAAAAAAGAAAAAAAAAAAAAGAAGTTATGTGAACATTAGCGGTTGTTACGGTTACAACCATTGTCCTCCAGTTGGCGTGCCAAACGTGTTTATTGTGACAGCCCTGTTCATAATGAAACTGCAACTTAACACTAGGCTAATTGAGGCATGGCATCAGACTCAAAGTAATATCAATGCAGTGATCATTGTCATGTAAGACTGTATTACGAAACTTTCAACCAATCACATAAATGAACTTTCAGCGTGTGCAGCGGTTGTATTTCACGTTTGAAGATGGACTCCAGCGGAGCTTACTGTAGGTGACCCCCCCCCCCCCCCCATCCCACTGTTTTTGAAAAGCATTTTCTGGCCCACACCAACTTTCACACTTAACTAAATGCAAGGTCTGCAAAAATGCCCCCAGCTCCAGAAAAACTCTAATTAGCACAATTGTCTGTCAGTAGTGCTGTCTGCATAACATTGCCCCCTGTCTAACTTTTCCCTGTCACTGAGATCTCCCAACCAGCTGCTGCTTTTTCTCCCCGTGTCCTAGCCTTCATTTGAAATGAATGAATAGTTGTTTCTTCATCTCTAGTTTGCACGGTGGGTGTTAGCACACAGTTAGGTTGAGAACAGCTCCAATTTGAGGTGAGATCCTCCCACCCAGCCTATCAACTGCTTTGACGTCACTGCAAGGAACCAGCTGGACCATTGGGCAGGTGTGATCCTCTGTTTTTTATCTCCGCCAAAGTCACTGCCAAGCTCTTGACTTGACTTTTTTTGCTCGTCTTTACTTTTTTTTTTTGCTTTCTTCATAGCTTGTTTAATTTAGCGTATCTATTGTTATGTCCTCTTGATGATTTTTCTTCACATCTTACCAGCTTTCTTCATGTTACCATTACTTAGTCACTCTCCTTCTTGACATTTACAAGCATATCTCTTATCTTTTATTTGCCATTCACTGCTACCACAGGAATGAAGACATGTGACATTTGGCCCCATTTCTCTTCCCACTGATTGACTGAGAGTTTGATTGCAACTATTACTGTATTTCCCCCAATTTTATTGCGAGTTACAGATCAGTGCTAGCTATATCAGACAGTTGAAATGAGAATTCAATACTTCCCTGTCACCTTGTTTTTATATGTGTATTTGTGTTTATGAAAGCAAGTAGTGTAGAGTACTATAAGTGGTCTGAATGACACTAAAAAGAGAAGTGGGTGCACAGAGTGTAGCAAGCAGGTGGGTATGTGGGCCAGGAGTGTCAGTCCCTTTATCTTTTTTTTGTGCCGTCCATGTGGCTCCCACATAGCAAAGTAGCCCTCCAGCTGCTTCAAGGCAGTACAGTCTAATCATGTCCAGTCTGGCTCCAGTCAAAACACCAGCGAGACTCAGGCACAACCTCAGACCACCAAACAGTATTGAATGTAATACTAACATCTTTCACAAGGGGGGTAAGAAAATGGACTCAGACATTCCACATTTTGTGTAAAAGTCTGGTGTTTTGCCGCCATGTCTGTATATTCCACGTCCAGACATTTGGGATCACTTGCTTGTGTGTATGCGGGTGTGTTTTTCTTTCTAATTTTAGAACAACCCTCTCGCCCTTGTGGCAAATGTATTGCCCCAGCCAGCTTGTGACTATCTCCACTATGTACATGGTGCACATAGTGTATTCATATAGCCACCTGACAGCTATCAGTTGTCAGCAAGAGCTGCCCACGGGCCTTAGCTCTACAATTATGGAGTCCGATGGCAGTAAAATCCTTAACCATGTGGAAGGCTTTCAATTAGGTCTCCCACTGTAGCAGTGGTCTCCATTCACTTTAGCTGCGATAACTATACACCTTCCACTGGCAGTCTCTGTCTATTGCTGATATTATGAGCTTTGTCAATGGAAAATAGTAATTCATATAATCTGCTACTGTATAATCACCATAAGGAGCAGCTGCCTCATCTTACACTCAAATCACACTACAATTTGAATACATGTTTCATTCAGTTTGGTATTAAACCTGACATGGCTTTATACTTTGCCAGACAGACTGATGAATCATCCAAAAATGATGAGTTAGCAGTTGCAGGATACCCATGCCCTGATTCCCATTCTTTTGCAGCTTTATCACCTGTTTAGGGTTGTGTGTCCTTTTCTGTTCTGAGATACCGTGGTCCTTATCAGCTAGTACTGTTACTCCCTGCTCTCTCACACTTCCCATCTTACTCTCTCTCCTTCAGTTCTTTCTCCTTAGTTACTGAAG
This sequence comes from Bovichtus variegatus, assembly GCA_943593645.1. Classification (NCBI taxonomy): domain Eukaryota; kingdom Metazoa; phylum Chordata; class Actinopteri; order Perciformes; family Bovichtidae; genus Bovichtus; species Bovichtus variegatus. Next base: position 7,124,206 of record CALSCE010010855.1, on the reverse strand, counting down.
GAGATCTCTGGGAGATGCATTGGGCATTGCATTTTGAGATACTGCTTTGTGGAGCTTTGCCAAGAGGATCAATGCAATGACTGTAGAACTGAAATGATTTGGCTAGATGAACAATGCACATTTTGGTAAAAAAAAAAAAAAAAAAAAACGTTTTTTGTGCCAAACAAAAAAAAAATGGCATGGTAACTTTGGGTAACATTCACACTGTTTTTAGATGTTTATGGCCAACTGATTATCTATAAAATGATTGGCAGATTTATCTATAGTGAAAATAATCATCAGTTGCAGCTGCAAATGACTATGATTGTGCTTACATTGTTATTTTTTACCTTAAATCTGTAAACTGCATATCACCCATTCATGATTGACCTCAGCTGAAGGTTGCTCAGTCTACAATTTTTTTTATGCGTTTGTATGCACTGCATACTGCGTGTTTCCTGTGTGGTGAAACATCTTTTTTTCTTCTTCTACAAACAGATTAAGTGTATGTGTTTTTGTTTTGTTCTTCCTGCATCTGTGCAGTGTGTAGCTGCAGAACCAGTTTGCAAATGTCAGAGTGATTTGCATGTGTTCCCAGCAGCGCAGGCCTTATTTTACCACAGTTTACTCACTTCTCTATTGACAAGCTCACTCCAGAGTGAGACCCAGTGTTTAGTTGTCTACAGTAGATTTAGAAATGTACACAACCTCAATCTGTCTGCTTATATGTACAGTTAATGAAGAGTTGACTAGTTAGCTGTCTTAATGTATACCGGTGTGAACTTTGAAATTTTGGTGTGCCTTTTTGCTCTTGGTAACACTACTATTGGCTGCATTTAAAACACAGACTGTATGAAGTCACTTTGTGCACCTGGGTAACCATCCACAAACCAGCTGCTTTTCATCTTTTAGCATAAACTGTCATTGTGGTGTCCTTGGTGTGTCTGTTGGCTCTTTTTATTTTTCAGTGTTTCCTCTCATGTTTTAGCCTCCCTTAACTGTCTGCTCTCATTCTCACAGTCAGGTTTCACAGGTGTAAAGCACATATTTACTGTCCATCCTTTTCCTTTCTGGAGGATTAGAAGCCAGCAAGCCTTTTGAAGTCTGGCTACCCTTTTTCCAAGCTTCAGCTGTCTGCATGCAGCAATGCCACATTGTGTTCACTAGTGCTCAGAGGCGGTAATTAAAGGCGTCATGGAGGATCTCGTCCATCGCGCAAAAAGAGAAGAAAAAATGAAGTCTGTTTTGAGTGCCCTTGTGGCTGTTGCCAAGTATAAAAGACGGAGGGAAGGAAATGCATTTCTGGTGGAGAGTGGGTTGATGCATCCACTTGACGGTGGCTCTGTGGTTGGCAGTTAACTAAGAGGATAAGTGACACTGGGGTAATGGGTGGGAGCAAGACAAAAACAGGGGAGATTTGGTTCTGAAGAGTGGCCTTCAGTTGCAAAAAATTTAGATGTCTATGACTGGCTCTTTAAAAAAAAAAAAAGAAAAACTACTACTAAAGATCAAGGAGGTGAGATTAAAAGATGCAATATCAAAAAGGCTCATCACGTCTTCCAGTTATGTTAAATATCCTAAGGAAATTGTGAAATAGAGTGGGAATCAGAGAGCACAGAGTCTTGTCTCAAGGAGGTGAAAGGAGGGAGCGTGGGACTGAAATGCTGGGGCTGTTTGAAGCTTTGCCCACCCTGCAGTCCTCACCTTGTGTCTGCGTGTGTGTGTGTGTGTGTCTGTGTGTGTGTGTGTGTCGTCATCCAATTTCCCTCTACTCTCCTTTCCCCCTTCCCACCTCCCTCCTGTGTTGCTCCGAGACGGTTCCAGCCAGTTTGTGGCGGCTGGGTTTAGACTGTCAAGGACTGACTGCTCCCTCCCTGGCTGGTTACAAACCAGACATTACCTGTACTGTAAGACAGTGTGTGCGTGCGTGTTTGGTCCACACTGAGCATATTATTAGTTTCCATTTTGGTGACAGGTGGTGAATTGACAGCAGGGTGATGTAATCCAAAAGTGTAGTCAGAGCAGACGCTAAAAGGTAGATATGATCATTATGGTGCCTTTTTTGTTTCTGGACTTAAAATTACATGTACAGAAAGTATTTAATTTAAGTAGTAAATTTCAGAAGTGAAAAGGTCTAATTTAACTTAAGTTCAAGATTAGCCTTTTTTTTCTGCCATTATGACCACAGTGCCGAGCATGCTATAGTACTGTAGTAGATCATGTTTTAGTTAATCAAGAAGAAATATAAAAGGTTGCCAAAGAGATTGTGGGAAGAGATTTCTTTTAAAGGGTCTGGGTAGGTGCTTGGCTATATGGAGAAAATCAAATATCACAGTATTTTTGACCAAATACCTTTTTTTTTATTGATATTCTAGGGTTCACTATTGTTGCTTTGACAAAATGTTTATTATGGACGGATCACAGATCAACTGCGGTCCGTGACGCCACTAGTAGGTGTGTGATGTCATTACTATCATGTAACCTGAACCTTGTCTTTCTCCTCTCTTGGCAGGTTTTCTGTGTTGACTTGAGCCGTACCTATATGGCGTGTGTGAGCGGGGAATTCTGCCAGGCACAGCACCTCACCTCCGTGGAGAAGTGAATCGGCCGCCCCCCGAGGGACTACGCTACCCAGAAACCCCCCTGACTGCCAGCACACTAGGAACTGCTGACTAATCCAAAGGCCCCCTGGGATACCGCGTAGTCCTTGGCCCGACTGCCCTGCCCTGTCCCAACCAATACGACAAATCTTTGCTCTCCGCTTTCTCCTTGAACAGCCAATCACAAACAGATCTCCTGAATGGGGTAAACTGATTGGATGACTTCTGGATAGTCTCTCCATCTTTTTCTTTTTTTTTTTTCTTTTTTTTTTTATTCTTTTAATTTTTTTTGGTTTTGTATGAATTCATTTTTTACATCCTGGAGTACTGTGGACTAGTTTATCCTTTTTGTTACCCTTTTCTGTGTACATCATCCCATAGTTGAACACCTGTTGTCCTCCTGACTCATACTTCACCACGTGTTGTCATTTTTATTTATTCTACCCTTTTCTGAATACATAATTCTCCTAGCAGTCTTTGCTGACTTCTGAGCCAAAAGTCACTTTGTTTTGTAAGAGTATTGTATTGTAATTGTTTTTTAAGCCGTCTCGCCAACATGAACCGCCCCGCTGCAGTCGAGATTGCCAACGAGTGCATGAGGTTCCTCATCACCCACAACCCCACCAATGCCACGCTTGACAAGTTCACCGAGGTATGCCCGCATCAGTCTGTGTTGGGATCTGTGTGCGATCGTTTGCTAGTCCTGTGTCTAAAATCCTCTCTTTTGATATCTTCCAGGAGCTGAAAAAGTATAAAGTGAACACACTGGTGAGAGTTTGTGATGCCACCTATGATAAGACTCCAGTAGAGAAGGCGGAGATTCAGGTCCTGGTAAGAGTTGACACACGCACACATTTATGGCAGCCCTTCTTATTGTATGTTTATCCTATTCAACTTGCACACCGTCTTTTTGTGCCTCTTCTAGGACTGGCCCTTCGATGATGGTGCCCCTCCTCCCACCCAAATTGTGGACGACTGGATCAAGCTGCTCAACACCAAGTTTCGAGAGGAACCCGGCTGCTGCGTCGCCGTGCACTGTGTGGCTGGACTTGGCCGGTGAGTGGCCCGCTGCATTGTCTTGTCTAAGAGGCTGAATTGTTGTGTGGTCAACTTTTGAACCGCCTCTGGTCTAAGTTCTGGGCTAAGATCAGTCCGTAACATTAAATTCCTTAATCGGATAAAACAAGTTGACTCCCCACAGGACCTAAGCATCCGGGCTAAAACGTGTTGATTAAGGTGAAGGAGGTTTGCCCCGTAAGCTGTTGACAACAACTGCTTCGGCTCACTTAAGGTGGGCTGACCTTTTTAAGTTGGAGTAGCTATTCTCATTGTTTTGACAAGCCGCCCAGCACCAGGGTCCATTTCATCTCACCTGCATCACAATGACCCCAGAGACATCTTGGCCACTTGCAAAAGTCAGAAAAAATTACATTGTCTAAATAAGTTGTGTTTTTTTTATAAATCTTCTAGCCTTCCTCTCACCCCTCCTCCTCACGTTAACACTTGTTGCTTCTTCAGTATTGACCACACAGCCTAGGCTGGCTTGGTTGCGTGTGAAACTGAGTATGCTGTACTGTACCCGCATGCCTGTTCCTGCTTTACTTTCTCATCTTGAATATACACTCGTTAGGTTGTCTTCTCTTCCTGCTCCTGTTAGTGCCATGCAAATAGACAATCAGCTGGTTAAGTTAGCTATCATTAATGATGACAGTCTGTTGCCGCCACAGACTTGATAAGAAAAGTTAACTACATGTGCATGTGAGCTTCCTGTTGGTCATGAGGCTTTGCAGATATATTCACAGACAGAGTGAAGTTATGCTGAATAACAACACAAGTGTGAAAACAAAAAAGGCAGAAGCACTTGACGTGGGCGAACTAGTGTGAGAACGTCTTTCCTGACCATGAACGCACAATACGCCAATAAGTTCCTCAATGGCTTCCAGCATTTTGCATTGCTGTGGCATTCCAGAGGTTGTATAATTACTGGTGTTGGTCAGGCTGGCATTTTCTGAATTCATCTCTTCTTCTTCCCTGTCCTGTGTTTACTGCAGTCATTTGGGTGCCCTTAGTGTGGGAGGCTGCTGCAATGTGCCCTGTTGTTGTTTGTCTTTCCTTTAACATTATTCTCATCCCTCGTTCCACACTATCGCACTGTTTTCTTCTTCTCATTTTCTTTCTATCCCTCCTCTTCTCACATACTCTCCCTTGTGAATTTTGTGTGAGAGAAAAGCCACTGAAGGAAATGCTCTGTCAGCACCCGCCAAGTGGTCTACAAAGTTTTTATATTTATTTATTTTTCTCATCTGGTGAGAAAGGAGAAGGTCGTCTTACTGTAACTTATCACAGTTTTGTGTGTGTGTGTGTGTGTGTGTGTGTGGCCCAGGGTGTGAGCACCATGCCCCAGCAGGGCAGCAGTGAACTTGTACACCCCTGTTGATTTCCCAGGCCTGTTTCCCAGGTTTAGACCCCCTCCCTGCCCCTCCACCATATTACTATGGAACTATGTGAACCATGGCATTTAATCTTCTGTTCTCCTTCTCTCCTTCTGTGATTCTCTCACTGTCTCCTTGAACCGGTCCATTGGATTTCTTTACCTCACAGAGCTCCAGTCTTGGTGGCCTTAGCCCTCATTGAAAGTGGGATGAAGTATGAGGATGCTGTGCAGTTCATAAGGCAGTAAGTACCCTCCCTACTTTTGTACTTTAAGGTTTTAATAAAGATTGAGTCTTAAATCAGTAAATGGCGCAATTTGTGACTATAAACAAGGTGCATATGCAATCAACAACCTCTGTTGCCAAACTGTAATGTAATGTAAGTTTGTCAATGAGGTGAGTACATTATGCATTTTTGTTTCTTTTAGTTTGTTGATATATAGACTACAAAATACTAGGAACTGGAACTTCTAAAGTCTGGTACTACAAAGCAAACATGGTGTTAAAGGAATAGTTCAACATTATGGGAACTACACTTGCTGTTTTTGCCTTCTGGCTGAGATTCCAGGAAGTTACAGCTCCCAGCCAAGAAATATGGCACATTTGGCAAATTTATGATTTTCTTCAGTTTTTGTACAAATGAAACAAACGTTATATAACATGTTAATTATTGATTTTTTTTTTTTTTTGATGCTGACAAGTAGATGCCTTTTGAACAGAATCAGCTAGATGTTTTCCCCTGTTTCCAGTCTTTGTTAAAAGCTAAGCTAACAGGCTACTGTAGCCTCACTTTTAAAAGATGGATAAAAAAGTGGTATTGATCTTCTCCTCTAACTCTGCCAGAAAGTGAATGAGTATAATTCAGTTTTTTTGAAAAATGAAGAACAGTTTTCTGCAAAGTCTTGACCAAAGACTAAAAGAAACGCAGTATAATGTATATCATTACAGTAATGACCGTAGTGTGTGTCTTTTGTGGATATCATTATCTTAATCTTCTGCCCTCCTTTTTCCCCCTCTGCTTTTCATAGGAAGAGACGTGGAGCCTTCAACTCCAAACAGCTTCTTTACCTCGAGAAATACAGACCCAAAATGCGTCTGCGGTTCAAGGATCCCAACAGCCACCACTGCTGTGTGCAGTAGGCTGCCTGTCGGTGCATCTTTCTTATGCGCATCTAGTGGGGGATCTTCCAACAAGGGGAGATTAAAAAAAAAAAAAAAAGAAGAGAGTGCTATCAGTAATTATTGTGGTGATTTGTTAACACTGAGTCATGGTTAATTGATCAGAGAGCTAGCGAGTGGTCGAATGAATGAATCCAGATCTGGGGATCCACCAGCCGAACCAATGAATGGAAGGTCAAAGCACACAGATAGGCCCGCCTCCCGGTTATACTGTTCAACCACGGGCCAAAAATTTTTCAACTTGAGTCCATCCTGTTTTTTTTTTTTTTGGTTTTTTTTTCTTTTTTCTTTTATTTCAGTTGTAATCATGGGATAACATTTTCCATTTTGTGAATTTTTATTTTTACACAAACAAAGGTGATGAAATGTTAAATGATATTCTGATTTTTATTTCCACTAATTATTGATATTTTAGGCCAGAATAATGTATCTTTAAAATAAAAAATGAAAAAAAAACATTTTTAAACTTTGAACACATATTGTGACTGTCCATTTTGGTATTGGGGGTTTTTTTTTTTTTTTTTTTTGCACAAAAACTCAAAAGGTTCACCTGAAAATGCAGTAATGTTTTTATTTTACCCTTCAGTTGCTTAAAGTCACTTTCAGTTTAGGGGTTCACTCAGTTTGAATATGTCTGCAATATTTATTCACAAGATATGATATGTGTGGCAGTTATGAGTTTGGCAGGGGCAAGGACACTTTGTTATCCAATAGTTTTGTTGTTGTTTTTTATCCTTTGAGAGCCATGTTTTTTTTTTTTTTTTTATTTTTTTTTTTTTTTATAAATCTTGTTGGAGTGCAATAATCAGTCCACCTCAGATAAGCCCACCAAACCCTGCTGAGCAACACACACACACACACGGACACACAGACAGACAGACAGACGCACGCACACACCACCTCACCTCATCCAGGCAGTTTAACAGGAAGAAACTTAACAACTCTTACAACAGGTACTTCTCCTGCTTTCATTCATTCTCCTTAACGGGGCTACAATAGGACTTCCCTAAATATGCATATTTAAACTCACACATGGAGCCTAAGATTCAATCTGAAAGACAAGGTGGAGAAGAATGAAAATGGTCAGTTTTTTTATCATTGTACCCATTTTGAAAACATCCCCAATTCGTATTGGTTCTTTAAAGATAAATAAATTGAAATAAAAAGCATACATGTGTCCTTTTTTTTCTGCATTTGAAAGTTAGAATGTTGGTTGTTTAAGAGTTTGAAGCTTATGTAGTTGGAACTAACATTGACACTTAATACTAAACATTTCTGCTTGATATTGTCTCTCCTACCAACTGTTCTTTGTTGGTCCCTCCTTTTAGGCCCTAAATAAATATTCCTCATTCATAAAAATCTAACTAAAGTACAACAATCTGTTGTACCAGTCTCCATTACAGCATATCATTTTAATCCTGTTTTGAAATTTAGCCGCCACCTTGCACTTGGTGATTAAGTGTCTCCCAGACAGTGTGTGCTTATGAGGCATGTCAGTCAAAGCCTGCCCTACATGTCCTCTCCCCAGAAGAGAGTGAGTCAGCACCACGTGGAAGGCACAGGACACAGGGTTCTGAGAAATGACTCACAACCTCAACTGCTAATCACGACACCAGCCGATGCCTAAACCAGCAGAAAGTGCCCCCTCTGCTGCTCAGATCGTGTCATGGTCAACGCTAGGCATAGAAAGTTTACTTGCACACAATGGTGGAAAGTTACTCAAGTACTAATATACAATTCTGAGGTACTTGTGCCGTACTTGAGTATTTATATTTTCTGACACTTTAAACTAACACTAAATCTCAGAGGCAAATATTGAATTTTTTAATCTATTATATTTATCTGATTTTTACTTTCTAGATTCAGACTAATAATACAAAATATAATCAAAGAATAAATGACATAACTATATTAATAAAATTTCATTAATCCCCAGGGAATTCCACGTTCTACCCAGCAGCATTAAAAGTAATATATATAGAAAAATATACATAAATAAATAAAAATTTGTTCCACCTTTACCAGCTGTTATGTTAAAGAAATGAACACATTAATGCATCAATAATCATGCAAACATGCTAAAATGGTTCATTCTGTATAGTGAGTACTTTAGGTATATCTTGATGCTAATACTTTTGTCCCGTTTATCATTTTAAATGCAGGACTTTTTGCCGCTGCTCCTTTGCGTAGAAAGGAGCCAGTTGAGGTGGTTCGGGCATCTGGTAAGGATGCCCCCTGGGCACCTCCCTAGGGAGGTGTTCCAGGCACAGCCAGCTGGGAGGAGACCACGGGGAAGACCCAGGATGAGGTGGAGAGATTATATCTCCACACTGGCCTGGGAACGCCTCGGGGTCCCCCAGTCAGAGTTGGTCAACGTGGCCCGGGAAAAGGAAGTTTGGGGCCCCCTGCTGGAGCTGTTGCCCCCGCGACCCGACCCCGGATAAGCGGTTGAAGATGGATGGATGACTTTTACTTGTAATCATATTTTTACACTGCAGTATTACTTTCACTTTATCCATTTACAGTATTTAATGAAAAAAACTCCAGGGATTAATAACTTGAAATGACAATCCTTTTTGACTGAATAAACACTGGGATTGATATGTTCGTTATTGTCACTGCTTACAACAATGCAGCAGAACCACAAAAAAAAATTAGCTTGTGTTACCAGTCCAGTGCTGCACAGCCTGCTTTGAATAATATGGACGTCATCTGCAGTGAAATGTATGACAGCCAAAGTCTCTTGATTTAAATCTGAATTTGTATTCATTGTTCCAGTACAGAAGCTACAGGTAGATTAATGTACCACATATGTTTTGTATAATTGCTGTAGGCTAAAAAGGTGTATGATAATCAGAATAGTTTCCTCTGGATAAACAAAGGACATTTAATTTAAAATAGTGACAATAGGCCTTTTTCACAGCAGCCATTTTGGCGTCACAGTAGGAAACACAGGTGTAATTAATAACACTAACGATGGTTGTCCTTTTGTTGTGCATGCTGGCCCACTATCACAGCTTCCACTTAAATAGAACATCCTTAATATACCAAGGATAGAAGGATCATTTATTGTCATTGAATAACACAGGCTTGAGGAACGAAATGCAGCTATAGTCCCATTATGCTTCATAAGAAAAACACAAAAAAAAAAGGCAGAAAACTATTGTGGAGGTGGAGGATGAGTTCAGGAGTCGGCCAAACGGACAATTTAAGGGTCTGCTTGTTGAGTTTTTCGCCAGTTTAACACCTGCAACAGCCATTTTATTGCAGGTCGGATACTGTGACCAGTGGAGTGGACAGTTTCAACGTGAAACAAAACCTCAATGACACAGGCGCAGAGGACATAACTTCTCTACGTCTCGTGAAGGCCAATGGGAGGAGGACGCGAGGAGACGTCCCGAAATCAACGCGTGACAATAAGTGTTGTGTTCTTATATTTGGAAATAGAGACGCATAGAAATCAATTTCAGAAAACTTCTCTTCATATTAACTGTATTTATTCCATGATGATATGGTACCATTACACAAGTACTCAGCTGAGGACCCATTTCACTGTTCACAGACCACATTAAAGTAGTGACTCTGTCTCACAGATCTCCTGTTTGCAACATATTTTATACCCGCCGCCTTTCAGGTATAGTCTTCTCCCATTGGTTGGCTGGGGCCAGCTCCTATTGGCCCCTTGTTGGCACTTAGGCGTGTCCACGCCTCTTAGTGCTTCTCTGCTCCAATCAGATCTTCAGTCACCCGTTTAGGTGGTGTACTCTTCCGCTTCACAGTTTACAAGTATTGCATCTTATTTCATTGTAGGTTGGCCACTATACTATGCGTAGTCACTTCATTCAATAACATTTTTCATATGACATTTAATACTTCTAAATAAGGACACAATAAGGCACATTGTAACAGCTTATATATTGATTATTCTCACATAAGTCAACTAACCGTAAATGCTAATTATCTTTATTCGGCAGTGTTGTTGGTTTTTATGTGGCATGACGGCCGCTGTGCCAGCCAACGCCTGTTTTTGAACTTCTTTAGCTGGGTTTTAATGACACTGTGCTGTTGAGCTTTCCTTCTGCTCGCTAACTAAGTTTGTGTTGACTAAGTGAGCTTGTGTGCATGTTGTCATTTGGACTTTGGTTGTTTTATGGTTCATGTTTTTATTATGGTAGGGTTGTCTATCCTTCTGTTTGTCTGACTGCCTAACTTGGTATTAAAGGCAGGTTATAAATCAATGGGCCCCTGGGCACAGACATCTCTCCTACATAGGAGGAGCAAGACTCGCAGACTTTATCGTTGTTTAGCCTCTTTTTGTTGTTGTTTTGTGTCTCTTCGTGGTCATTTAGTGACACTTTTTGTAGTTATTTTTTGTCTGTGGTTGTTTTTCCCCTTTTTTGTAGTTGCTGTGAGTCTCTTTTATGTTCTTTGCAGCAGTTTTGCCAGTCTTTGTAGTTGTTGTTGTGTCTTTTGTAGTCTTTTTGTGTCTCTGTATAGTAGTTTTTAGTCTCTGTTTCACTTTGCAGATTTTTTGCATCTCAGGTGCTTTTTTTTATTGATTTATTTTTATTTTTTTTAACTTTGATTTTTTGACTTTGTTGTCATTTTATTTTTCTTTGATCATTTTGAGTCTCTTCCTAGTTGGTACATGTCTCTTTGAGTGACATTTCATAGGTGAAGGCCAGGGGGGCCGCTGACACTATGGGCCCCTGAGCCTGTGCCCGGTAGACCGGTTGGATAATCCAGCTATGCTTGGTATTAATTAGTTGTGACATCTTGCTGTGACGTCTCTTCTTTTATCCGATAGTTAAAGAAAAAGGTTTGATATCTTGAGATCTGTTAGTGTTACAGAAAACGAGTATTATATGAATCTGCAGCTGTTTTTATCTCAAAACTTAAAATGAATACGCCTAAAATTATTAGGTGGCAGCATATTGGGTACATCTTGCTAAAACTTTTGATGACTTTAAACTCTTGTAGACAGACCTGCTTTCACTTCTACCTGAAGTTTATTCTGTTCAATGCATGCATATCTTCCATCGATCAGTCTGCCAATTGTTCAATAACTTAATCGATTAGTTGCTTGATTGTCTTTAAAACGTCAGATGTTTTTATAATACGTGTGTCTATAAAGGAAAATGCCCCAAATTGATATTTAAATTTATTGTGCTACTAAAATTTCAAAACTCCAAAACGTTAAGTTTACTATTACAGCAGACTAAGAAAACTGACAAATATTTGTATTCTAGGAGATTCATTTTAGGCAGTTTTATAAAAAAAAAAAAAAAAAAAAAAAAAAAAAATGACGAAGATTATTAATTGAATATCAAAATTCAACTTTGTTTCTCATTTTGCAGTCTGTAGTTTGTCGTTCTGTTGAATCTTATTGGGTTCTACTGAAGGGTGTTTTTTAAATTTGCCATTATTGATTCAAAAATGATATTGACAAAACCTAAGAAACCTTTTCAACCCAAACTGACTAGCATGTTTATATCACTACAACTTGAACCAGTGCAAACGCTGCCAATTCATCGGCCCAAACACTCTGTGCATTGTTTGTAATGGAAGAGCCCAAGAGCTACTTCTATGTTTGCTCTAAAGGACTTAAGGGGAAAAGGCCAAGCGGTTGTGATCCTTCACAAGAAGACCTTGATCAAATGCAGCCTTCTGCAAAGCTGATCTAGGCCACACTACTAAGCAGTCAATTCTGCGATGTGAATGCCATTGTGAATCGCGGGCCTCTTAAAAATGCATGTTCGCTCTTGGCTCTGTATCTTTAATGAGGTGTGTCTGAAATATTTGATAGCCTTGTGCTCATTTGAAAAACAAGTACGTTTATTTTCATTAATATTTGATACGGAAATGAATATATGTAAAACACATACATTAATTAGTCTGTTTTGATCAATTGTCTCTGTCTAATACAGAGCGAGTATTTCCGCACAGTAACTCCCCACAGGCTACACTGGTGCATATCATTCTCTGGTGCTTCAGAGCAAAACCATTTAATTTTAAAAGTGGGATTTAGCATCTTTAAAGTCTATGCACACTCAAATAAATGATCAGTTTTCACTCAGCGTTGAGGCATATTTGTAAAATGGATTTGTCCCATTAGAAAGTGTTGCTTGAATGATGAATGAATAGGGATGAACAAATCAAAAATATGGAATTGCAGATAGTGACTGTGACAACTGAGAACTGATTTTGCCTTGGGGGCACATTGTGGGTATTTTATTGGCGGGTAAGGCACACACTACCAGTTAACTCAACTGCCTGTTATGTTTCATATTGCATATTAAAGACATTAAAAGTCTTTAACATCAACTGATATAAAAATTATGAAAAGTGGGAATTCACCTCTGGGGATTTTCTTATTACTGAAGATGGTAATAAGCATCTGTCATTGTCAAAATCTTTCGTTCTAGTGGATGTGGAGACACATCACCTCCCTTTTTCTACAGCCCGGCACACAAGGGCTGTAAAATAAAGAAAATGTAATGTCTCCCCTCCCCACCAGATGGAGATAGACACTTGTATGAACTGTGCAGTAATGCATATGATAGCCACTAGATGGCAGTACTAATACACCAGTCCCTCAGATTCTACTGTTGGGCTGCAGTGTTGAGAAGTGTGATGTATTATCTCTGTCAGCACCTTGGACAGCGCCAATCTGGTGAGTCATACTGCCACTGTAGTCAGGATTTTTGGATTCAGCAGCAGACGCCGGGCAGTAATTAATAAACTCATATTACCACAACTTACTATTGTGTAACAAGGAAAGGGGTGGAAAATTCAGGTTGTTTAACTTCTCCGTAACCCACTCATACCTAACTCAGTGAGGAGAGACTGCAACAAGGAGAAGGTGTGTGTGTGTGTGTGATTGTAATAGAAGCTTTTTCAGCTTGACTTGGCATGTGGAAGCGTTTTTTTTTAAATAAGTTATTAAAACTGTTTGTAGCCCATTCATTTCAAACGCTTTCCCTGAGATGACAGCAAATGTAATGTTGTTTGTTTATGTCAGAAATGGTTGACACAGCTCTGATGTCTTGCCAGAATAACATGGATGTTTATTGAGAAAGAGCTGAGGACGAAGTATTGCATATTTTAAAAGCTCCTTTTATGCAGCGCAGCCGTTTGACATGGAACGGCTTTATGTTTGTGAATCTTATTGTGCAGTTCTGCTTTCTGCCCCTAATTTGCTTTTGTCGCAGGGAGCCCAGCCAGTGTCGATGCGTGTGAGTGGATGTTGAATGACAGGCCAAGACACTGTCAGTCAATCAGCAGGGTTGTCTGGCCCCTCTCCTTCATTCTCTAGGGGATGAGATATGTGTCATCTTCCCATGAGGCATCTCACTACGGCGCTGCCTCCATCCCCCCTCTACTGTGCCAAGTCCTCCCCGCCCTACTCTGCTTAACCGGGCTGTATATTGTCTACACTGTAGACACCCTCTGACTTATCTCTATGAAAGTATCTTCTATTCTCGTCTTTTCTTCTTCTTCCGCTCTTTATTCACCCATTTGCTTATCAGCCCAGCGCTCATCTTCAACTCCAGCGGTTTCTTTCCATCGTCTCCTATTCCTGTGGATTTGCAGCTCTGCAGTACCTCACAGCTTCTCCATCCAACCCCCCGTCCATCTTCCCATGCATTCTTCGTTATTTCCCTTTTTTCTCAAAGCTGGTAAAAGAGAAACTAAAGCAGCAAGTAAACAGCATGAGAGTGGTTTGTGGTTCCTGTTCAGCTGGCTGAAATTCATTTATTTGCTCACTGAAGATGAAATAGTAATCCAGAGCAGAAGCATTTTTCCTCTCTTAATGACCTTGTCAGCAGCCATATCAATAGCCCCAAAGCAGCCATGAAAGGCCAATACATCCTGACACAGCATGCGTTAAGTAGCCGGTTTAACAAGCACCTTTTCTAATTGGCTTTGTATACTCTCTCTATTCATTGGCAGTGAGGGTCACGTCACTCCAGTAGGAAGGTGTGTGCATTTCTTTGCTTTTTAATCTTTGTTATCTCTCTCTCTGTCTCTTTTTATCCTGTGGAATTTAAGCTCTGTGGTTTGGAGGCCCTGCCTTGAGCATTTCCTCCACTTCAGCGCATAAGTGATTAGCTTCGGAAACTTACAATTTGCAAAAAAGTTTAATGTAGACACATACGCTACATAATTATCAACCATTCCTTGTGACTTTCCCACCTGTGAAGAAATAAGACTGGGCAGAGCACGTCTGACCTCTTGAAAAAACTATGCACGTTTTCAGGCCTACAGTAAACTCACAATATCCATTTCGAATTCATGTCTAGTGTAGGACTTTACAGGGTTTACAGGGATTTTGATCCACTTCCAACTTATTTACCCATCTTTTTAATTCCTAAGTAGACCCCTTAGCTATGTACAGCATGTAAATAATGCTGATGTTTGACATGTAATAACAAAAGCGTTGTACATTGCCACACACTCCTTGAAGCACCTACAGGATTGAATGTCAATGCTCAGTAAATATATTTTGGGGTGGGATCCAGTCTTAAGTTGTATTTGATGCAAACCTCACACTTCAACCAATGTTAAACCTAATATGTGTTAAGTCTGCTCCTCTGTGGTACCCTTGTGTTTCCATGAGAGATAAAAGGTTAGCTGTCAAAACACTCTCCAGAGACGGCGTCAGTATCCCAGGTGTAATCTGTTCTGGCAGACAGCTGATCCCTGCTGAGTGAAACGGCTGCCAAGGAATCTGGTTTGAATGCCACCGCTCCCCTCCAGTACCTCGCTGACAACAAGCGAGCCAAGTCCATCTCTGGGGTCAAACTGCTAATCAAAACAAAGGCATTAGCTATTCTTTTGCAGCACACAACAAACGCTCCACTCGCTGATTTACAACCTTGCTTGTCTCCGGGATAGTCCTTGTTTAGACTCAGCATTGAACCACGTAATTCAAGTAATGCTAATCTCACAGTAATGGTCAAATCATTGACTCAATAATGCTTTCTTTTCAGTGCTGCCCTTTCCCACTATTGACTCTTGGTACAAAGCTTTGCTCATTGACTACTGGCAGAGTGATATTCCAGGCAGTGGATGAGAGGGGGTTGGAGAGGTGATCTCACCATTATCCCTAAGCTACTCTTCTTTTGTGGGCAGATCAAAGTGGTATTTATGCTAGGCCTCGCCTCTGGATATGTGCATGCTACGTTTCTGTGGAGAAGTATACTCCAATGTAGTATGAAAGCCTGTCAATTAATGGATGAAAGGTTGTTGGCTCAAATTCGTCAGAAGTTCAAAAGGGTTAATCAGGCACTAAGCAATCCAATAAAATGCTATTATTGAAGATTATCAGCAACATGTATAAGGCTGTTCCGTTTTAAAGGAATAGTTTCACATTTTGGGACCTGAGAGTGGTATCAATTTTCTCCTTTTGTGAGCGAAATGTGTCGCCGCAGCCGATTAGCTTAACTTGTCATAAAGACTGGAAACAGCTTGTCTGACTCTCTCCGACGGTAACACAATTTGACTATCAGACTGCAATTTAAGATGTTGTATCGTGTAAGTTTCATCCATCCAAAAACTAAAGCGTAAAAACGACAAGTTCTAAATGTACAGCGGGGTCCTGCACAATTTGCTTTAGCCAGGCACAGTAACTTCATGGAGTCTCCACTGGTTGCCTGGCAAACTCGTGATGATAAGAATGCAGGAAATTAACTAACTTGGCCAAGACTTCTATTTACCACACAGACAAGAGTGGTATCAAAGTGAAATAAAATACAGAATGATTCGGAATAAATAAATAAAAGAAGAAATGATGATTTTTTTTTTAAATGATGGTCACAGTGCATATCTCTATTCTACATGGCATCAAAGCACATCTGGCTGGATGGTCAGAGGTTGATAAGAGGTTCTCAAATTCTCGCAAAGGGAATGCAATTTAGTATAAGTAATTAAGTATAAGTGTGCTGATTCCAGTCGACTATGAGGCATTTCTTTGCTTTATATGATATTATGCCAATCAAATGAGAACCCCTGATGTAAAAGCTTGGCTGTAAAAAAAAAAAAAAAAAAAAAACTTTAATTTTCATGAAAAAAGCTTGGATGTGGAAAAAAAACACCTTCATTTTCATCAGTAAGTTGCTCTGTTCGCTTGGACAAGCTCAGTAATAAATGTAGTCTACGTTTCATATGATGTGTAAAATCTATAAGCATTTACCGTTTGGATCGCATATGAATGAAATGCTTGTAGAATCCGTAGTTGTATTTGTATTGTTGATTTTAATGTGTGAACGAGCGATGTAGAGAAGGTCACATCAAGATCAATATTAGCTTGTAATGTGTAATATACTGTTGGAGCGGTAAGCAGGCCTATTGTTTTTGGATATTTGGGGAGTTAGGTGGTCCGTGAGTGTTTTTCTTTTAAATTTTTATTGGTTAAGTGGTCCTTGGTCTGAAAAAGTTTGAGAACCCCTGTTTTATAGGCTATGCTGTGTTGTTAAAGCTAAATAATGGATAGGGGGGCACTGGCCCAAAAAAGGTTGAGAACCACTGCTCTAGATATTGGGTCTAGTGTCCCGTCAAGTTCTGTACTAAAGAGGTACCGTATGGGTGTCATTTCCATAGCTGTACTGCCTTCGAAAAGTCATTTTGCATTTTACCCACACTTATTGATTTAAAACAAATGTGCATCACCAGAATTACATTTTTCAGCAATCAATGAGTGACTGGGGGATCAATCAAGTCACTACTTTGCTTTCTAAGAGAAAAACATGCAGTAAGTAAATCACTTAAAGAACAAAGTGCACTAATCTACTCAACTGTGCAACTCTGAAGCAACGTGTTTTTAAGTGCAGGCTCGACTGTAGCTGCCACAGTTGGAGGTTTACCTTGAGCTCATCAGTGTGTGAGATTGAGACATCTGTAGGTGCTCTGCAGCTTCTCGCTGTGATCATCAGTGACGTCTGCCTGCTCAGAAGATAAAAGTGCAGGCGCTGATGCTTTCATTAAACGACAGACAACATGCCTCTGTGTGGAAAAAATGCCTTTAATCTCCACAAACTAGCAGAATCTCTCTTGCATTGCGCTTCCTAAAAAGAGGTTTAGACGGCAACTTTGCTAACCTGTCAGGAAACACACCCCTGCTTTTCTGTAATTCTTTTTACAAGGTTTGTTAAAATGTCCAAAAGGCAATTCATTTAAAGTTTTTAACCGTTTTCAAAAATGTCTAAGTCAGGGTTGGCAAAGTCAGACATTTGTTATTGCAGACCACTTGTAACAGTAGCAGTACAAATGTAAGATTCATAAAGGTAATGAAAAAGTTTGAAGATGAAACACCCATGTTGCTAAGGTACAGATTCATGGTTGTGTATTGAGATAATAAAGAAACACAGGGGTGTGTCTTCATTGTAAGCACCTTCAGTGTAATTACATGTACGCATTCAACGAGATTCATGGCTTTCTATTGTTTCCCATGTCAGCGTGCAGTTTTCATCTCGTGAAAAAAAAGGCAAGAGATGGTGGCATTTTGCTGATTGCTGATAGCGAATGCACCGCATGCAGCAGGGCTTGCATACTTAATGCCGGAAGGCTGGAACTCCGATTGCAATCAAGGGGACTGAGCAAGCGAGGTGGTGGGAGGGAACAAACAACAATACATCCAAATTCAACAAGTGCAGCTGACACAGGGCACCAGAGACGGGGAGACGAGTGGGTGAATATGAGGCCAATGTAATTGACAGCTGATTCTACATAGCGGACCTCCGACCTTTGCTGCTTTTTTGTTTTTCTCTCCCTCTCCACGCAAATACCCACAGATCTCCAACACATGTATAATTCAACCCTGTTTAGAGCCCATATAGAAACCCCATACAAACCTATTTAGTATTCCAGCCATTTACTGCGCTGGCACACAGGCAGACACCCACTACTGTCGAGATGTATAACAGGTTTCCTGTTGGTAAAGGTAATAGGAGTGGCAGGGGAGGAAATCAGAGTGTGACGAGGGGTTGAGGAACTGATGAACTTGTCTTCATGCAAATGCGCTAGTGAACTATTCAGCGTGTTTTTCCTCAAATGGGTTTGTGGTACACCACTTTGACGGTAATACGCACAGACCATCTTAAGACTTGGAAGCAATCTTCCTAGCAAACAAACGGTGGGGCGTAGAAATAAACTGAAGAGAGAGGGGGCATGCCTTTAGGGCTATTTGTTTATATGGAAAAGTGCGATGCAATGTATTTGCTAAATAAAGCTCCATAGTTCTTCAGTATTTACTGTTTGATGACTATTCTGCATTCAGCACCAGGTACCTAAGGCTTTCTCTTCATCTGTCTCCAGTAGTGAGAGGAGGAAGACAGGAAAAGGTCTTGGGGAAAGGTCTGCCAAGGGCTTGGCCTCTTGAAGCTAATCGGGCTCCCTCTCCAGGCTGCTCGTCCATTTGAGGCCTTTGCCTCAATCTGACTACAGACAAAGGCTTGTTAGGACATAAACTCCTGGTGACAAACTGTGTCGTCACCCTAGGCAAGCGCACATGGAGGGTTGGGCATAGTTTGCACGCATTACACTCAGTCATGCAGAAAGGCAACAGTATAATCAGTGTACTGTCTTCTTTTTTCTCACGCGACCTTTTCTTCTTGCTTACCTTTTTATAGCATTCCTAAATCTGGCTGCAAAGACTTTGCCTATTTCTCCATTCTCTTCACCCATCTTTCTCTGGGAGGCATGCAGTCTATCCTTCTGCCACATCACTGGTGAAGCTAGAGTGCCATGGATTCATCTTAAGTGACGGGACTAAAAGGCCATACGTCCTAAAATGCCCTTTGCAGGACACTCTCAAACGGTTGGCATAGTGTGGACGTTGGCTTGATCGAGTGTGGCTCTGACAACTGTAATTATCTGCTGACAAGTTGCAAATCAGTGCCTCTGAGGGACAGACTTTTGAAGAGATTGTTCAATTCAGGCTTGGAATATGATTACATCTTTTGCAAGGAAATTCAATGCTGTAGAGAGTATTGTGTTGCAGGGCATCCCACAAGGGTTATCTTCGTTTCATCAAGCTTTGTGAAAGAAGTCCAATATAATACGAGTTTGGAATCGCGGAAACGCAAAGCATGAAAGTTTTTTCTTTTGCTGCTTTCAGCGCCACTACTGCTTCCACAAGCGCTGCAGTCAATAAATATCGGAGACAATCTCCCCCTTCCACTCTTATATCAGGCTGACTCTAAATCCAGTCTGGGATGCATTCACTGCTATCTGATCCCAGCTGTCACATTCCCTGCAGCACACATACATACACACATTTCCCTGCCAACACAGTACCTACCCAGCTTGCATGGTTGACTCTATATTTCATTATGTGTCATGTACCAATGTGAGATATGGTCCCTGATTTCATTTATGTGGAGCAATGGTGGCTTCTTTATCTGTGCTGAAGTGAAATAGCTGTGGATCAACGTCGTTAATATGTCAGTCTCCAACTGATGGAGAGTTTAGATGCTGCAGAGAGCTACAGTGGAGCATTTGGAAGCTGCAGCAATACCTGAAAGTTCAGATAAATGTAGGCATTTCTTGAGTTTTGCCGATGTTCTGAATTTGATTTTGAAACTAGTTCTTAATTCAGTGTCAAGCTAGGACCTCTGGTTTTGATTTCCTGGTGTCATCCCTTAGATTAGGTGAGAGGATCTAATCAGTGACTGATTTTCATAAAGGCCAACATTACTTACAGAAGTCCATTCACATCGTCGTTGACCAATTGCCTTTTGCAGCATGTTGATTTGATGCACGTGTTTCCAAATGTGATAAAAGGGATGCTTAGAGGCAAAAGCTAGATTCCGGGAATTACTCTAAATCTTGTTTTGAAAACGTTTTCAACCCAATTTGTAATTTCCTTGATTAAAGTTGCGTTCAATTCCATCAAGTTCACAGGGACAAAATCATATTTGGTTCCAGCCGTGTCTTTATTCTTTCACGTCTTTGAACTTCTGCAAATCACACGAACATTAAATAGGATAGAAAGATGGATAGACGGCAATCAGTGGATATTTTTTTAATCAAAATACATCGTGAACCAATTCCGCTATCTTAAAGCTCCCTTTTCATATTTAAAAAAAAAAAAAAAAAAAAAAAAAAGCATTATTTATTTCCATCTGTTATTGAATGCTGCGGGTTTTGTGCCGGTGTGGGCTTTGTGCTCAGTAATTGAATCTGATGGTCTGGTCCAGATGGAAACTTTGTATTCTGAGGAACAACAAGCTGAGCTGTTGGCTTACGGAGATATTGAAAAGAAAGCACAGACGTATAGCCAGCCATCCCAACCCCATAAGCATAACTAATCATCACACAGCTTATGTCTCTCATCAAAGCAGCATAAACATGTAGGGATTTTTAAGCTCACTGTGCTTGAAGTGTAACTCTGTGAGCAGAGCAAGCATCAATGAGAATATACCGGCACTAAATCGATCAGTTCAAATTTCAGTTCCTGCCCGAGCTGGAGCGTCGTGCTGTGAATATAAACATCTGGGCATTTGCTATCTGTCAGAATCGGCACTAAGCTCACAACTGGATCAGCATCTTTACAGGGTTTGAAACATGACAACAAAAATGTCAGTGTGTATGTTGAGCTGGAAATCTGTTCTGCTTCACACAGCCACTGTACTCGTACCACTCCATAGCACAACTTAAAATACCTCTCACGGCCACTTCTTGGTTTCTTGGCATTATAAACTCCCCTCCATTCACTGGTTGTCGTTCTTGTTCTACATAAGCAGTCCAGTCATTCCCTAAGGTTAAAGAAAACCGTATAATAATGACTCTGAATACCAGATATGGAGTTTTAACATTTGAAATTATTCCATAATTTCTGACTAATGCGTGACTAATAGCTTTCTTGCTCTTTCCGTCTTCTAGCCTATCTCGTCCCCTCCTTCCTCCCTCACTTGGCTCTTATTTCTAATAGCCTGCTTTCACTGCTTCTTTCCTGCAGTTTGTTAAGAGATGTGGCGGAAAAACATTGAGAAAGCAAGGAATAAAAAGCTGCCACTTTGCCAAAGGAAGTTTTAATTGGGACCCAGGGGGAAAGAGCTCCCCCCCCATTTTTGCAAATTCTCTCTGCTCTTTATGGAAGACATGAGCAGCAATACGATGCCCAATAGGGAAATGGAATGCAGTTGCGTTTAAAAAAGAAATTCAAAAAAGGATGCTGCTGCGCAGTTCATAGACGCCTGCTTGTGTTTGTATTTATAAAACAGCAGGGCTTTCTTTCTCTCCCTAAATGATGCAGCGCTTTTGAAATCAGTCATGATGTTCCACTGTCACTCAAAATTTCATCATGCAGTCTGAGATGTCTCGGAGGCCTTGGACGGGGCTAACTGTGAAATAATATGTTATGCATGTAAATAGAAATTAAATGAGATTGGCATGAATAAAACATGTCTGGATTTCACTACAACCTCAGAACAAAGATTATTTCTCACTTAAAAAATGTAATAAAATCTGTCCCTTCTAAAGCTGTTGTCTCCCTTCCTCGCCCTCCATTGCGTTCTTTCCTCCTCCCTCCATCTCTTTCTCCAAGTTCATTCATTCCAGCACTGGCCCATATTGAGTTTCTGTCCAGGCGCAGCCACAAACTGCCAGCAAGGCTCGGCCTAAACTCTAAAGAAATGTCCATCAAAAGTCGGGCGAACGGGAGGAGCTGCACATACCAACAATGGCGGCGGGAGTGACCCCTTGACAGAGTGACATCACCAAGAGTAATTGCCTGTCATGTGCCGTACTGTTTCACATTTCACATAAAAGCCCCCTCTGTTATTCATTTAAAGTTAAGCCGGGGTGGCCAAGGTCGCCGCACTCGTCCTGTAAAGAGAGGGATAATTGAACGCCACACCTTCTCTCCGTACTGCCAAGGGATGGAGTGACAGCGGGGTCAAGAATGAGTGGAGGTTAAGAAGAGAGGCATTCGAATCTGAATACAGCTTGTGAGATGTGTTGGTGTTGCTGGAGTGTTTACACGGTCGTGCGTGTGCTCGGGGTGACTCTTTATCCTGCTCGTCATTTTTTCTAACTCTCTCTCTCTCTCTCTCTCTCTCTCTCCCTCTCTCTCTCTCTCTCTCGCTCTCTCTCTCTCTCTCTCTCTCTCTCTCTCTCTCTCTCAGTCCATCATCTTCCTCCTCTTTCCCTTCAGCCCTGCTAACAGGAGGGAACCAAAACAAGTAGGGGATTTTTGAACCTTCTCTAACTTTTACGGATACTACTTTTAAAAGTCCACCATATTTCTTCTTTTTCTTCTTTGTGCCGATGCTTCTTTTGATGTGCTTCAGGCTCTAACCAGAGAGAGGCCAGTGCATAATCAATTAATCATATTCCTATCCCGATTAATATCATCATTATTATTATTAATTTCTTTCAAAGATCATTTTGAAACTGTATGAAATTCACATGACACACACGGCTGCATCACCCGTCATTGGAGTTGCATGCCTTTTTTCTTTGGATGGTTTCTCCAAGCTTTGTTTTTCTGAGATTTATGTAATGCACATGTTGTACATTATATCTCTGTGAGCTCACATATACACTTTTATTCATCTACTCCAATTTAACATGAACAGAATATGTCAAATACCTTGTGTAGTGTCTGTTTTAAAATGTAACTACTTGACATGCACCATAGATCCATACCTGCACAATAAACCGCTGCAGGAATGTGTGAATAAAATAAAACCATTAAGGATTCCGAAATCTGTGTAATTTCATCATCTGAAATGACATACCATACCTTCAAGCCGTTCATTAATGGAGGTTTCAAACAGGCATGTTTTATTGAAATCCATGCTCATGGACAAATGTCATTGACCATCATTAAGTTTTCCATAGCACAACCAGTGCACAGAATAGGTATGGGACCTGAACAGGCTGCAGTTTGAGGCTGTGGGAACCAAAAGTAGATTAAAATGTTACAGATTGTGTGTCCCTGCTTCTCTGATGCCTTTCTCATAGCAATAAATACAAACAAGATGCTTAGATTTCTTTTTCTTTTTACACACCCTGTCAAACAGATGTACACTGCCACTCTCAGATCACAGATAATACATAAAACACTAAGGGACACTATGAAATGTTAAAGGAAACTATGAAAGGAATGCTGTGATACAGGCTACTTTTTCTTATTCATTTATTGGCAGAATGGAGGTTAACACTCGAAGGTAGAGGGTGATGGTCTTCTTGGCAATGGTTTCAGTTGTTTATAGAAATGATACTGATGCCTCGTTATTACATTGGTAATGATTTATTTATCTCAAAATGCCCTCTGATGTTGCACCATTTCATATGGTTATTTTTGCAGTGTGATGATGAAAAAGGAAGCAGAGATGGGGAGAAAGGGCAGAGTGGAGAGCAACGGTTGCAGAGGTGATGTGATAAAAGATTCATAATGCAGCAGAGCCCAGGTCATCTGGGGCCTCTGCAGCCTCTTTACACCACCTACACCACCAGCAGCAGCAGAAGCAGCAGCAGCAGCAGCTTACCCAGCTCTCCATGCAGAGACGGGGAATTTGTGTATGTGTGCGTGTCAGAAAAAATATAGACAGAGCCAGAGATAAAGATTGTCTAAAGAATCTGTTTATGCCTGCAGCAAGATGGTTCGATCAGCTTTAACACTTTAAACAACTTTAATGTGTGCTGCGCCCGGAGTCTGCTTTGAAAACATCAATATTGTTTGAGTACACAAATTATATATCGACGCCACCCCGTCACCGGAAAGCCCCTGAATGAACGTCTTGTGTGTGCTGTATGCAAATGCCAAAAGTTTGCACACGGGTCTGTATAGATAAAGGCATGTGGCAACCCCTCCCCACCTTTACCCCACAAAGCAGTGTGTCTGGAAGTGCCAATGAATATGTTACCAAGTCTGTGAGATTAAGAGGGACAGGCAGAGCGTTCCATATCATATCAGGTGGAAACCATTTCCACCTCTGCCATTTATTTATCATCCCATGTCGGGAGTCCCCCCCTCCCCCCTGTTCTCTCCCGCTCTCTCACACTGACAAAACAACACCTTTTGGATGTCTATTGGATTTCATATATATTGCTCTTGCTTCCCTCTCCAGAGAGAAGCAGAGAATTAGAGTAGGGAGAGCAATGAGTGATCTTGTGATGAGTTAGGTGTGATTTATAATGAGGTGTTTCAGTGCAAAAGTGCAAAAAAGAAGTTTCATTATTCTAACTTTTTTTTTCCCATGGATTCTGTAATGATGATGTATCGCCGGCATTACCTCCCCGCTCTGATTTGACGCTGGCACAAGCAACCATATTGAATTTCGTTTTCAGGTTGTTTTTTTTTTTTTTCCTTCTTGGTGGTAGAGATGGGAGTAAATGTGCTTTACCGCTGCTGAATTCTCCACACCGAGGCTTTATTTTTAGGGCCACAAAGGCTGGATGGCAAGCAGGAGAAAATGTCACAGGATTTTTTGTTGCTATTTTCTAGCAAGGAGAACACGACTTCAGGCTTCATGTACTGCAGCAGAACACGGAGAAAAGTTAGCTTTGGCACATTTTGATTAGAGTGGGCTTGAACACTGCTGACACTGTGTAAAAACGTGTATCAAAATGTTTTTAAAATGTGTCTGGAGTTTTTCTTCTCTCCACTTCCTGCCTTATTTTTTTGAGGCGGGTGGTGTCGTGGATGCTCGGCACCAGAAATAGAATTTTATGGTAAATGAACACTTTTTGAAGTGTATGCACTGCACGTGCACCTGCATGCATTTGTGGACTTGAATTAATTTGTGTGCACATGTGTGCGTTTCCATGAGCGTGTGCATATTGCATCTCTGGCCATGATCAAATATCCATAATGCAGGTGTTGTGCTGTCACTTTCGATTATGTTGAGAGCTTCTAATGTTACCTGGAGCCTCGTGTGTATCAACATCGCTCAAGTTCTTCTGTTGCCTGCGCCCACTCCATTCTTTCGCTTCATTATTTTGCTAATGGTAAGCATTTCTCGGTGGACCTGATATCATGACATTGTATTCCAGTCTTCCTCGCTGGAGTTGGAGCGAAGGAAT
Source organism: Bovichtus variegatus (assembly GCA_943593645.1). Classification (NCBI taxonomy): domain Eukaryota; kingdom Metazoa; phylum Chordata; class Actinopteri; order Perciformes; family Bovichtidae; genus Bovichtus; species Bovichtus variegatus. Next base: position 7,098,984 of record CALSCE010010855.1, on the reverse strand, counting down.
AAAGATGGAGAGAAGTTGTAGAGAGGAGCACTTTATGTCGCCTCGTGGAGGGGAGGAAGGACTTTCATGTTCAGGATGAGGGATACGAGGAAAACATGAACACGCATTACCACACAAATGGAGACGGTTGTGTTTAATCATCCCGCCCACATTGGCTGTATATAGTGCTGGTACAGGCTTTTAAAAGGATTGCTTCTGTAGACACCAGACGGCTGGACAGCCAAATGAAAGAGAGTATATGAATCTTTTAGAGATTTACAAGACAATGTTATTGGAAATGAAGCTAGGGGCAATTCAGACAGAAATGTTCTGATTGGGATTAACAATGAGGCCCTGCTGAAGAAAGACCCGGCATTTCACAAGTTCAGAAACGCGCTTTTATTTTTGTGTATTTTGTATTTATTGGGGGGATATTTTAGAATTTGATTATTGATGGCCTTGAAAATAAAATAAAAACAATCCATAATTGAAATGGACAAAAGGAAATGGTTTAGCTCTTGTAGGAGCATCTTTGTCAAACTGCTTCATGATATCACTTTCATTCTAGTTTTTTCTTACTTTTAGAGTTTGTTTGAGTGAGAGAATAGTATTAATGGACCTGTGTATGTCGGTAGTTTTTGAAACTTTTTCATCATATTTGAACAATATCGCGATAATACTGATAACCGTGATCATTTGTCAATATAATCGTGATATGACATTTTCATACCGTTTCATCTCTAAAACCACAACGTTTCTTTGTGTTTCTCACCTTGATTGTTGTACAGATTAAACAAAGGAGATATAACTTGAGCTTTTAGAGATGTTTAAAGTATATTTTGTTGCCTTCAGACAGAGCCAGACTATCTGTTTCCCACTGTTTCTAGTCTTTCTGCTGAACTAAGATAACCAGCTGCTGTCTGTTGTTCCATTTACTGTATAGACATGAGAGTTCGATCGATCTTCTCATCTAACTCTTCGCAAGAAATCAAAAAAAAATGTCACCTTTTACTATTTAGGGCTGCAACTGACAGTTATTTTCATAATCATAACTTTGCTGCTTATTTTCTTGATTTAATCAATGAATTATTTGGTCCATAAAATTTCAAAAATTGTGTGCCCACAATTTCCTAAAATCCAAGGTGATGTTTTCAAAGTGCTTATTTTGTCCGACCAAAGATGTTAATTTCACTGTCAAATAAAATAAGCGCAAGTCCTCAAAATGGAAAAGCTGGAACTGGGGAATGTTTGGCATTTTGCTTGAAAATACGTAAAATGAATTAATTATGAAAAATGGTTTCAGATTAAGTTTCTGGAAATTACCTAATCATATATTAGACTAATTGTTTTAGCTCAGAAATGATTCTCATTTAATTATCAAAACTGTTGTCAGTAAATTGTTTTACGGCTGATAATTGTTTACTGCTTGGAGGAAAAGGCAGAAAGGAACTGCTAATCTTGTTTAAGCACAGAAATCCTGCATGTATGTACAATATAATACTTTGACATAAATCTAAGTAGCATTCTTTGTAAGCGCAGCCTTTTAGAGGGAATGTAAAAACAAATATACATGTTCACACCAACAAGTGAGGATCAAACTCGCATGCGAGCAGCCCTTTAATTTGCTCCACTATTGAGACATAAAAACCTGTTTTATAGGTAAGTTTGACAGTGAATAGAAACATTAACGACTGCAGCATGTTTCCCCTGTAATAAAGAATCACACAGTCCTCTAGATGTGCCTATGGTAATTACTCTTCATGAGACAGAAAAAAAAAACACTTTGATATTGATTACACTCATATTTCATTTCCATCTTATGAGACATCTCTAGAGGGAGGGAGTAAAATATGCTGGCAGATGAGCAGTGCGTCTTGAGCAGAATGTTTTTTCCCAGCAGGCTTTGAGGTAATGGATCCCTGCTGCAATGATTAGTGGAAAGGACCAGGCCTTATGGCCATGTTCACAGTGAGGCACATGCACTCAAACTTCAGACTTGCAACCACCACAGCCATGAAAACATTTCTAAGGATGCTTCAGACAACAGACACATTCCTTCTTCTAGGAATGAAAATACATGCTATAATATCTGCGATTCTTTGACATATTATTGTTGATTCAATTCCTTCAAAACGGACACAAATTTGCCAGAGATGTCAGATTTAGCTAATGCTACTTAGCTAAAATCAGGTTGGAGAGACACTTGAGAAATTATACCAAAGCCAGAACAGCAGAATGGCGCTTATTTCTTATCTATTGGGGCTGCACGGTATGTCTTTTTAGCATTGACAGTGTGATGTGCGCATGCGCTATAGTCACATCGCAGGACGCGCAATGTCGGCAAATGACCTCAAACGGGTCTTGCTACAACTTTTTTGCTGCGCGACACAAAAGGAAAACTCCCATTAACTAGAGCCATAGTCTAGGTAGGCCCGCCACAGTTTCACAAAGAACCGTACATTTTTACACTTTTCAACGGGTGGGGTCCGCGTCTGCCACGGGGATTCAACCAATGCAACAGCAGTCAGAGATGGCTGCTCCATGTGGAAGGATCCTCTCCCCGGCGAGCACGTTCCACGTAGCGCTGTGCTGCGACCAGCTCCAGGTCCGCGGTAAAGGTGGCTCGCAGCTGCGACCGGGAGCCTCACGGCACCCATCGCCCGGACTTCGCTGATTCCCGGGACTGTCTCTAACATTATGTCATCTTCAATTGAACTTAACTAAACTAAACTCTAACTAAATTAAAACAAGTTTTTGGTCCATTCCCTTTTATATACTTTATTATGTCGTGTAGGGTAATGTTTTTAAGATCTCCTCTTCAATACTTGCACACAAACACTAAAAAGAGTTGGCTCACAGTTGTGAAGATTTACTGTAAATAAGTATGAACCAAAAACAGCCTTGGTGTAAAATCCATGAGGAGAGATTAGTGGCATGTGTGGTCCTCAAACCCAAATGTCTGCAGTATTACCAACACAAGTGACCTTTACCGCAAGTGCTTTCTCATTAGTTGTTAAAACGGGAGTTTAGAACATTTACACTGAAGGACATTCTGGAAATGTCATGTCACTCAAGATTTCTAAGGTTTCACTTTAAGATATTGCTCTAATCCTAGTGATACATTTTATTTAGACGCCACTTCTTGAGTCTCAACAGCAACCTGCTTAGTTACAGCAGTTGGTTAAATCTGGCACATGTACATCACAGCATGGTGACGTTAATATGTTTTGTCCCTGTTGAATACATAAAGGCTTTCTCTGAATCATATCCAAATAAAACGTGGATGATCTGGTGTAAGAAATGAAGTATTAGAAGAGAAAATTGCTCAGAATTGCTGAAAGAAACAATAGTACTTGGACAGGAAGAATGATCAGGCTCTATCTGGAGGCTGATGGTTTTTACCTCTCTGCAAAATGAGACAGGAAATCTTCACATCTCTCAGAAGGAGGCACAATAATGAGATGGGGTGAGAACATAATCATGTTTCATAAAAAATAAAAAATAGAAGAGTTTACCTGGGGATTGAGATTGGGTTCTGAATTGATGGATATTTTATTGAGTAATCAAACAACATTGTTTGTGGTATTGTGACGTTTTTGTGTACTTTGGTGTATGTGTTCATGTTGTAGTTTATGCCATGGCTTTACCATAAAGTCAGAATGAGATGAATCCACATGCTGAATGGTCAATCTTGACTCGACTTGACTGCTGTACTGAATGCTGAAATTGCTCCTCAGCTCAGACAACCTGCAGGTATCTACAGAGGTGTTTCGCAGAGATTGGTTGCTAGTAACTTTTTGAGACTATAGTGGGTGGACCTTGGACCCTCTATGGGGGTCAAGGGGCATGCTCCCCAGAAAGTTAAGAACTTTGTACTCTTGTCAACTTCTGGTTAAGTTGGGATCTATAAACAATTTAATCATGAACACTTTGGTTGTATAGATATAAAAAGGAAACCAATGCCCCTGCTCCCCACTCTAACCTACTTCACATACACTCTCCACACACAGACATTTAGGCTACCCAATGTCTGCATAACATTTTGGACAGAGCTCTCTATTATTCTGCAGGCCATATTGTACATGGAGCACTCTAGCTGATGCTTGAGCCGGTCGCGGTGCACTGCGGAGGAGGAAATACTCCCGGCAAGGGCCAGCCAGCTCTCCAGTTTTAGTTTCCTGTGGCTGGGAAAATTAGACTATGGCCGGCTAGTCTAGGTCTGCCTTACGTTTTGCTCAGGCCCACATGATAAAGAAAAAGCACACTATACCTAAATATACATTTTTCATCAGAGTCATTTAGATGAATCCCTCTAGGCACCTTGATTGCCTTTACAATTTGTACAGATAATCTATCCAACACTCCAAAATGAGGCACTATAGGTAAATTAAGGGGATCAGCGAAGTCAGTAGGAATCATCCCCTAGGCATCGTTACTGCATGTACAAAAATTCATGGCAATCCAGCCCATAGTTAGTTATTTCAGTCTAGGTTAAAAGGATGCAGGGATGACGGACTGACATTGCCATCGATGGAGCCTCGCAGCTGACGTCACTAAAAAAAAAACTTACCATGAATCATTTCCTAGAACCGACTCCAAAAGAACGGATCACTAGAAAGTATCCAACTGCTCGCCGCTATCTTAGACGAGATGAATCATCCAGACATGAAGTTAGTCCTCATTACAAACCCCCCAGTTACAAAACGCCATGTGGTTGTGATTGAAGCATTTGGCTGCACACTTATGAAAACCCATGTTTTTCAATGAGACACTTGTAATCAAATGAGTTGCATGATTATTTCGCCACAAAACAACCAGGGAAGATTAGACCATGTGTCTAATCTACCGAGTGGCTGCTCCCTCTCTTTTCCTCGCAATCTCCCTTTTCCTCTCTGACGGTTTGTTTTTTTTCCGCAATCTCTTTTCTCGTATTTCCTCTAAAAAATGAGCCTCTCCTAATGTCTCTGGCTAATCTCTGTTTCACGTTCCTCGTCTTTTGTCGTCTCTCTGCAGCCCTCTGCCCTCTCTTTCCATCTTCCCATCTCTTATTCCATTCATCATTAATTCATGTGATGCAGCGCAGCAGAGCCTCAGTAAGCGATACACTTCAACCATAACAAACAAGTCCAAAAATCTGCACTCAGCAGGAATGATCTGCATCGAAGAAGACCTCGAAGGGGGAGAGTGAGATGGGGGTAAAAATGTGTTTACCAAATTTCTTTTCAACCATCAACCTTTTTTCATCAGAATTTGATATTTGAACTCTTAAGTTTGATGAGAATGATTTTCAACACATTAGATTTTTTACAGAGCTTGAAAGAATATTTCAAATGTTTTACTGAGAACCAAATGCCTAAATATCAGTACTGCTATTAAAATAACTTTGCTGTTTGTTAATTCCACATGATAATCATCAAACTTCAGAATTGTGCTCCCTATCTACTACAATACCTATCTTATGTCTACAACATGTAGCTTAATTAATGACAACACATTTTTTTTTTTTTTTTTTGCAAATGACAGTTAACAGAGCTGAAAATAAATCTGATAAAAATATTCAATGCATTAATTACAGTGATGAATAAGTATTATTGTAAATAATATTTCCGTTTTTTTTTTTTACATCTATAGTTGAACCTAAAATAATGTTTTCCTTTCCCGATTCATATAAAATGTGTATCTACTGTATTTTGTCATGGCACCAAGCATGCCCTTTTTTATTTTCCCAAATAAGGAAACATCGAAAACACTTGTTAGATTCAATAGGTATTGACACGGAGACGTACACAGACTCGGTGCATTATGGTCATCGGAGAGTTGGACGACGCTCTACGAAACACAGCGGCCTTCCCAGATTTGCGATTACCAGCTCATCTAAAATTACAGCTTCAATGAAAAGCCACTAATTCTAGTCTATTTTCTGATAACTGCCTCATCAGCTTATCACGCCCTCTCTCAACGCCCAACTCTAATTTTCGGTCACAGATTTGTTCATAACAATGTTGAAAGTTCGGCTTGACAGGGACAGCCCGAGTACTCATTGTGCTCTGACGGAGGCTTGTCCTTGAAGTTGTGCAGCCTTCCAGGACATTGAGCAGATTTCATCCCCAGAGGAGAGCATTGCCTCTGAACACTTTCTGCTGGCTGCTGTCCCCGCTCTGTGGACAGACCAGTTCTGGCAGGCTGTTTGTCAAAATGCCACAATATTGAGTGTGCCTACAGGAATGTGTTCCACCCAAACCGTGTGCCTCGTCATGCTCATGGATTAGCCTGTTGGATTTGTGAGTGTGTCTGCTTTGTCTGTTTGTCTACTTTGTTGTATTATTCTTAAGTTAAAGTGCTGTTTGTGTCATAGAGTCCTCTGCGTCTTGTTCGAGGAGGCACCGAAGGGATTTACTTTCTTCCCAGACTCACGCGGCCCTGGTTTACCATCTAAAGCCACCTTAGATATAGGAAACCCTGCTTCCCACATCCATTAATATTTCATGTCATTTTTATAACATTACCCCACCTTACCCCAGGCTCATGCTGTGGATAATACAAAAGCCTGCCCTTAGAGTAGCCTTTACAAACGCAAGCCTTTAGAGACGGACAATGTAAGACGGTGATCACTAAAGTACTTCTTTTAAATGTGGCGTCACCTTTTTTCTCTGTCATTGTTTTCAACTTTGACTTGTTTAAAATAATTGGCGGAAAGTGGAAATCCCTGCTGCACTCAACTGCTGTGTGTGACTTAGACTATTATGTTATTTGATGCTTTCATGCACTCTCAGTTGGACTTTTCTAAACCCCTACATCACATATACTATGTCAGTGTTTGTATGTGTGTGTGTGTGTGTGTGTGTGTGTGTGTGTATGGAGTGAGCGCATAAACACACACTGCTTCCACTCCATTGAGTCTAACAAGTATCTCTCTGCAATTATAAAGTTAACTATACAATAAATCACGTAAAGCCAAAAATAGGGGACAGCAGATTACTGCATACCATGCAAAAGCTTTAATAACACTATGACCTTCATCTAATTACTTACAATAATCCAATATTTATGTTTTAAATGTACTAATTCATTGTCAAGCAAACAAGAAAACACCTAATACCAAATCAACTACAATTTTATTGAGCATGAAAATAACAAAGACAAATGACACCGCTTGAAAGTGGGAGGCAACTGTCAGATTGTCACACCAGTAACATCCCCTGATGCGTAGTTCCCATAAATGTATATATTTTTTTATGTTTTAATTGACAAAGTGGCGCATAGCACATCTCTGGTCTAACATGGATGTTGTTAGCCTCGCCAACGTAGCCAGTCTGACTAATCAATAACAGAACTTTAGAGCCAACTCACTAAATTCATATTGCTATTATTTTCGGCATGTTTAATATTACAATGCACACAGATCACACATTATATAAAACTCAAAAACTTGTATTAAAAACATAAATATTAAAGTATTTAAACGTTAGCCTAATGTATCCATCTCCCCCCCCCCCCCCCCACAGGCACACAAACAGATGTCGGCAGAATCTGCAACCACCCAGTTGAAAGAGCCTTCCAGCTATGTTTGAAAACCACAGAAGGTATGACAAAGACTCAAATGTTGCAAAAAGATTGAACAAAGCAGTAGCCGAGTTTATCTGTCTTGATCAGGTGCCAATATATACAGTTGAGGAAAGTGGATTCTGGGACCTTGTGCAGCAGTTGGATAGATATGACATGCCAGGGAGAAAGGATTTCATGTATGAAATCCCAAAGCTGCACACTGAGACCACTGATATCTGGATGAGCAGGGCACTTGATGCATACATGGCAGTCACAATCTGGTATATAACTGAATCCTGAAATACAGTCCTGGAGTTTTAGGATGTTCAGCTTTATATTCAGATCATACATTAAATGTATCCAATGAATCCCAGGAGGAGATGGTGTGAAATGGGGAGTGGACTTGACAAACATGGCCGGGATAACCACTGACGCTGCCTTTTTTTAACAACAAAGCATTTGACAGCTCCACTTGGATACCTTGATTCGGCCATAACCTTCACCTGCCTGTAGGCAAAGCCATAGGCCATGACTGTGTCTCGTCATGCTTTTCCAGGCTCTGTACAACCTTTTCTGCCTTTTTTTTAAGGTCAATTAAAATGATGAGATGCTTGAAGGATAAACGGAAGCATAAGCTCATTCACGATGAGCCTACACCGTGGAAGCCGACCTTTTCATATGGTGGAAAAAATTGTTTATACAACAACAAGGCATGGCGGCACTTCTTCCGATTGTCAACCAAAATAGCACAAGGCTCAGACAGGACAACACTAGAAACTGTCGGAAAGGTGTTTGGCCCAGTAAGTAGCTTCACTGATGCATTATGTGGAGAGAAAGACACCATGTTGTCTTCCTCCTGCAGCAGGAGCGCCACTGCTCCTCACAGTGAGGAGAAAGGAGAGGAGACGTGCTGTGAATTACTTAAAGTTACAGTAGATCGCCCTCAGTGTTCTAATCCGGCAAAATGATGGACAGCCTTCAGAGTTTTCTTTCATTATTGAAAAGAAATCGGTCAATGACGTAAAATACTCGGCACCTCTGGTTAGCAGGCACAGTCAGGCTAGCTGTACCCTCAGTCTTTGTGCTAAGCTAACCCGCTGCTGGTGGAAGCTTCAGATAGATTGAGTGTGTACCAATCTTCTCATCAAACTCTCCACCAATAAACCAAGAAGCGTGTTTGACTAAATGTCATACTATTACTTTAAATACTGTTGAAAATAACATTAATCCCTAAAGTGAATAATATGGCTTCAGTATTTGACAAGTCTACCCATTATATGTGATTTATTAGACATACAATCATGATTGAGAGTACTTTTCACAGTTAATGCATTGTAGTGTGTCAATGGATTTGAGTAATAATGCTTCTGTTTATATTTTAGATATATTTTAGTTGTGCTGAATGGGTTGACCTTCTCTCTGGAGAAGAGAACCATTTGCAGTGATGACCAGCCAATGGAAATTACCTTCAGACTGACTCAGTTGTCCTTTTTAGTTAATGTAAGATAGGATAAGATGCTTCTCCTACTGAAACAGCCTCTTGGCCAAATAGAGAACTTCATCTGAACTTTGTTTTAAATAATGCTAACCTCATCATTAACTTACTGTTGGCAAGAAAGATGTGGAAGTCAGAGTTTGGGTTGACCTGCTGTCTTTAAAACATTTATCTTCAGGTCCATTTAATACTCTTAGGATCGTTAATGGGAACTTGCCAATTGGAAAGTGTGCCCTAACAACTCCATTAGTCTTCTCCCACTTTTTGTTTGTTCCTAAACACACATATTTTTAGTTAGCAATTTGCCTAATCGCCCGTAAACAATCATTGTCCTGTCCCTTAGGAGGGTTGGACCCTGCGCAGTGTGTTTGTACTGTTATTATTGTCATGGCGTAGCTCCAAAAAGAAATGCTCAATTATCCAATCTGCACTTTACCCCCTCTGTGTGTGTGTGTGTGTGTGTGTGTGTGTGTGTATATCCTTTTTTTTAAAAAAACCCTCCTTTTTCAAACAGCATGCTCACACACACTCCCCCTGACTGTACCCCTCCTCACATTGTATTCAGTGCTGCATTACACTTGCAAATAACCACATTATTGCCAAAGACACCCTCTGATAAACAGAGCATGTGTGCATGTCAATGAGTCAGTGCATAAACAGTGCATTATTATTTTAATGAAGATATGTCACTGTTGTCAACGTTGCTAAAGTGTGTATGTGTCTTTTTGCAAACTGTCTTTAATTTGCCACAACAGTGCCACTGGGGACAGTGACAGAATAATTTAATGAGATATAAATAATGAATTAATATAAATGCATTAAAAAGATCCTTCTGTGGAGATTTTTTTCTTTTTCTTTTAACGGCTTGATTAGTCAGGACTAATTTAATTGAACAGAAACTGACTGTTAATATTAATTGCCATAACCCACAAACAACTTTTACAGAATTATTTTAAAAGTTTTTTGCCATTGCAGGCAAAGGCCCCCCCCCCCACCCCCCCCGATTAATCACCCATCACACAGCCACAATGCTAATGTGCAACAATCCAGCTAAATCTAATTTCTACAACAATGAAGTTTGGCCAATGACACATGAAAAAAGAAGGAACGTGTAATGGTTGGTGAAATGGTGGGCTAAGAGTCATAAACGAGTTGTGACAATTAATTGCCCACTAATTATTCTGCAGAAATAAAAGAGATTCATCAATAGTCATGTGAAGTATTTAAAGTGTAGGTAAGCTATTGGCAGTTTTTATACTGATTTTTGATTTACGGACAACAAAATGTTATTAATGTTATATACTGTAGATACATGAATTCTGCCAGTATCAATTATTTTTCTTCCTACTACATCAACCACTTTGGCTTCATGCTTTTATTTTGAAGGATACATCTTCAAAGTATATGTTTCACTGTCTGAACTTTAATGCTGGGGCTGTAATCTTATGATGCTTTTTATATCTCATACTAGCTGCAAACACAAGAACTACATTATGGATATAAGTTGATGAAACGGTGCAGTTTCAATATAATAAAAAAAAAAGCCTTTTTTCCATGTTCCAGCTACCTTAAAACAACTTTCCAGCTTTTGCTGTATAAAAACAATTCAAAGAAACGAAACACGTCTTTGGGTTTATATAAGGTTTCTGTTTTTTGCTCAATTTCATAAAGTCAAAGCCATACTTTTTGAATCTACGGTCAGATTTGAAACTGTAATACATTAAAGATAAAGACTTTGACATTGTGTTTCTGGTTTAAGAAAAGGATACTTGGTCTGATATGGGTGCGATGAGTAAAGGTCAAAATATTTACCTTTTTTAATATTTAACTAAATACCTAACTGAAATGCTCCAACTACACTCCTCCTATTCATGGGATTTGAAGGACAAGAAATATTTCATATGCCATAAAAATTTGTCTGGAATATTCATAAAGTCAGACCAGGTCAAGTCTCAAGCACACATCACAGTAACCAGCGCAAGGACTAACTTTGTAAATAATATAATTTTAGTAGTAATTCTCTCTAGGGATATTAGGTGGGCAGGCCAAACTACGTGAAGAATCCTGTGTTCAGTTGGACAGGAAGACATGGATTGTTTTGAGAAATTATAAAGACTTTTATTTCCTTCGGCTTTTGTTTTCATTCCATTTGTCAAAATACTATCACCGACGCTTCCAAAGAAAGGATATTTTCTCAGCTCGGACGCTGAACTCTTAACAGGAAGTGAAGCAGAGTTTGACCTGGCTATCAATCCAGAGCTTGACCGAGCTTGTTCTACGACTCGGGTGAACCCTTTCACACTGACAGTTGCCCAACGTATTTCTTCAGTAGTCCAGTGTTAAATGTGTGTATACAACAGGAAAAAAGACAAAGACAACTTGAACTAGCCCGTGTGACAGCGCAGTAGAAAACAAAAATAGGTGAAAATGAACCATGTAATCGTAGCAAATGGCTGCTGTTGTCATTTCTTTCCGTCTCTGAGTATTTCCTGTAACCTTCTACTGGAGTTGCCTATCCTATCTAATTAACGGACAAATGGTAAAATAATACACAATGTAATAAACGCATAAACACAATAAACACACAAAATGTTGAGAATTTGGATTTTGTCATAGCTGTTTTGCCGTAGGTGCTCCTTTTGAAATGCATGTACTTGTAGCGTCATAGAGGGCTGTTTTTAAATGATTGATAGAATCCCAAACCAGCATGTTCTATAAGTGTATCACTTGTAGAAAAACTACTGAAAAGGGCGCTGGGGTTAAATAAATCTGAAGTTTCTGTGACATTGGGTGTATTTGGAGACCTTTGTCACCGCTACCTTTTTTTTTATATCACCAAAAATCACACAAAGCCTGGATGGAGCAGGGAATCAAAACCTGAAAACAGTCTCAGATAAAGGAGCTGAAAGCGACGGGAGGCTCAGGATTGAAGAGAGGGGAGACGTTTCCTTTTTTTTTTTTTTTTTTTTCTGCTGGCAAGATGACCAACTCTTCTCAATCTCAGAATGAATCTGCCAGATAGCATTGCCACTGCAATAGCTTAGGGTGTATTTGTGTTCGGGTTCTTATGCATTGTTGATTTCTTTTCTACATAGTCAAAGAAACGATATGACAAAGTTTAATGTTGAGTCCGTGTCTGTATGTGTGACCGTGCATATTTACTGCAAGTGTGTGTTTTGTGCGGTTGACATGTCAGGGGAAGAGGGTCGGGAGCACAGAGGGGGAGAAGCCAGCGAGTGTTTGTGTCTCAGGTGCAATGCAGGAAATGAAAAATGAAAATGAAAAAGAAAAAAAAAAACTGGAATGCAGGGAGCACTTGTCAGAGGAAGCGACTGCCATTTCTGACAGGAAATTAATAACGTATTCTTGCAAATTTGCCGTGTTATTCTGGGTGGTAGGCTTGGACGAGATCTGCTGTGGACTGGAAGCAGGGCAAGAATGCTGATCAACTGAGGAGAAAAAGACCGAAATGGAAATCTAGAGTACACGCACCATGCATACAAATTCTCATAATATAGGCTGATTTAAATGCATTCATATATAAAAACACATGAACCGTAATTGCTATGTGCACAGATGTGTGCTACATAATTGACTGTGATGACTTGTATGTTTTGTGAGTAATTACAATCAATAGAAGATATTGATTTGCCAAATGCAGCAGGTCTCCAAGGGCAAGTAAAGATATTTAAAATGATGGGTTTCAGGAAACAAAGAGGAATTGATTGAGAGAGACGTGTCAATTATTTCCTTCATTTTAAGGCAGCAAGATGTCTATCAAGGTAAACCATCACTTACATTTGCATACAAATTGACATTTAAAATCTTTATCCTTGTCCAGCACACATGTCGGAAAAATAGTGTCGGGAAAAAGAAAATCTCAAGAATGAAGGCACATCAGGAAAGCTGCACACACATGTGAACAATGATTGGGTATATTGCACTTTCATTAGCTCCTAAATGTGTCTGGCATCCATCAGCTGCTTGCAGGCAGCAGTAAAGTACGACCAAATCAATCTTATAATAGACGCTTGAATAAATGGGAATGCCCATGTAAGCTAAACGGCATACGGGTGAAGCTGCCTAGTTATTACGGAAGCTGTAGATTTACATTCTGCCGTGTGTCAGTTGGATATTGCTTTCCTGAGCGCGCAAGGTCAGCTCTCATTGCTTTACTAATATCCTCAGGTCCTCTTTTCATCTCCTAAGGCATTCTCTTGTCCCTCTGAGTGTATTTGTGTGCACAAGTGCATGCATGGGCAGTGCGGTCGGTGTGTGTGTGTGTGTGTGTGTGTGTGTGGGGGAGCTCTTAAGGCCTCTATATTCAGATCAATTTCATGGCTGGCTTCATCGCAGCGCCACGTCTCTTTCATTCATCAGCTACGCCGCAATGTAGTCGTATGAACACGGCAGTCGTCGCAGACACCAGGGCACCGGCGTCGACTTTTGCAGGCGCTCTTATGTTTGTACAGTTTTCAGCCCCTGCCTCAAACATGCAGGTTTTCGCTCCTTTCATTAGCAGCTCTCGTTTTAAAATCCCAATAGGCAAGAGTCTCCTTCGCTTGGCTTTGTGTTTTTTTTTTTCTCCCTTATTTCTTTTTCTGTTCCTTTCTCACTCTGTCTCCCACTTCAGTTTGATGTGATCCATCCCTCAGATGACTGCTGAGGTGTTAAATATTGAGTCTTACTGTCTGAGACTGGTTGCTTTCAGCATAGCGAGTCAAGCCTCCCATTCGCTTTCAGCTAATTCTTCTAACGCAATCTGGTCTCTGTGATTTTAAAGAAAAAGCAGAATGAAATGGAAAGGGCTAACACGACAGATGAAACGGGTTACAACATCTTATCACTCTCTCTAAATGGACACGTCCATTAATTATTGACACAGACGCATGGTCCCAACATTTTATAGTCTCTTACGTGTCTCAAGGGATGACTCAATCCGCTAGTCAAACAGAGATCAAGGACAGGGCAAAGTGTGACAATCACTTTGATATCACCATCAACACAGTCATGTAGAGGAAAGTATGGAGCTCAGCCGTCACATATGATTTCAGATAAAACCTTTTCGACCTTATAGCAGCTTGTTACGCCACAGTCTAGAGATGTGTGAATGCAACATAAGGCCTGGATTCTCAAACGGTGGGCCTTGGCATCATAGCGCCATCTAGTGGGCAATAGAGGTACGGCCAAATGGTTAGATACAAAAAAAATAAATGTATATATATGTTTTTGGTGATACACAAAGCTAATTATTTTCATATCTAAATGTGCTCAAGAATTCACATAAATCAAAAACATCTCATTTAAAATGCTGATTTCAATGATGGCTGGTAGTTCCCTCGGGTGCAAAATGGATCGGGTCCCGGCAGGGTTGAGTCTGGGGTCACGATACCTGATCAATTGCCTGAACGATCAAAAATCTCTCGGACGATTGGTTGGTGCTCTGGCATGTCAGAAACTTTGATCGACTGTCTTGCAGTTTGAGCATTTCCAATCTAATTCCCCTCATGGCTGCTGTCAATAGATATGTTAGAAAGTGTACGGATCTTGTTTTAATATTACTGCAGCAGTAATAGTCTTGTGACATAAAACTGAACTTCTTTGCAGCAGAGACGGACCATATTGTCTGCATCGTGTCAAACATTCGTGGCTCCTTTCTGACGCTGATCTCAGCCTTAAAATCCAATCATTTTGTAAAGTAGGTAAAAACAAATGCTCATGCTGAAATAATTTCAATTTAATTCAAACATTTTATTTAATCTAGCAAATAGGAAGCTTGGTTAAAGTGTATATGTCACCAGAAAATAAACTCAGGGCACCACTGGAGATAAAAGGTGTCAAACGAAAGGCCGGATGTATTAACGCCACTTCTCTGAAATCTTCTCACGAGCTCCATTAGCCTGCAACCCATTGATTTAATTTCACCTCTCATGTATGGAGTGCATCCCAAGGTCACCTGTGGTATCTGCCCTTGAAATATGCAACCAATTTTACAGATAGGTCATGCTGAGAAGGTTTGTCCCTTTTTTTTGCTTGCACGTGTTTCCTGCAAAGAGAAAAGGAGCAGAAAGAAGTGGTCATGGGTGATTGGTTTGGTAATTTACAGCGAGGATTGCTATATGGAACAAATTGAGTTCGAAATGTCATGTGTCATTTTCTGTGATTGCATGGCTGGAGCTGCTTTTGCTTTTCTACACATATTCTTAACCTGTCTTTCTCTCTCTCTCTCTTTCTGTCTTTCTCTGTCTCTGTCTCTGTCTGTCTCTCTCCCACCCAAGCAGACCCATATACTCCCTTTTTAAATAATTGGCTGTTTAAAAGTCAAGGAAAGGTTTTGTGTAGTGCGTCACAATTATTGTTGAAGGCTGCTAACCACGTAAACCTTGCAGCTGAAACATTCTCGGAACCATTGATTTGATCAGTAAAACCTAAGCTGTGAGCCAAGAATCATGCACACAAAACATGTCTCCTTGCATGTCCTTTTTCTTTTTTTCTGACCTTGACAGCCAGCACATGCTAGTCAATTACAAACAATGGAACAATCCAATTCTTTGTTTTTGTTCTTTTCTCCTCGGATAAGTAGAGAAATATTCGGGCAAATGTGCTTTCCAGCTGCCTTTTTGATTTAGACATCACAGTTCCTGTTCCTGCCTCTGTTCAATGTTTGTGTTGTTTGGCAAACTGAGGAGTCTAATTAATTGAACACATACAGTAGTTCCTCCCAATTCCTCAATTACACCTAGGGTGAATAAAAATCAAACTAAAAGGAAATGTTATGTCTATAGTAACTTGAAAGATTTGATCTCTCATATCCAAAGATGGTGCCTGGTGACAATCTTGTTCAAACATATTCACTGGAGCAAAACATGCTTATTCATCTTTACTAAACAGCTAAATGCAGTTTTAGTGTTCAGTTTTGTTATTTTGAACGTGTAAAGTCACTCAGAGCCGTGCTGGCAGAGGAGACAAAGCACAAACATCTGATAGGATTAAACTGCTATGACTTTGGTTATTCAGTGTTCCCATGTGTGTGCTCTGCAAACCTTATGACATTCACACTGGAAGAAAAATGGAAAGTGCTGTAGCTGAAAGGCACAATGTTTTATTAGATCCACAGATATACAGAAATAGATGCCTTCCTAAAGCATAGACTAGTCTGTTTTGCCTCCACTTTTACTCGGCATGGTCCCCCAGCTATTGTGCAGTGGCAGTGACTGCTTTTCCTTTATTAATGTCGGCATAATTATTTAGTTCCAGCTATGAGTAGTAATGTGTTGTCACAAGAGTCTCTGCAGGTAGTGAATTAAACCATCATTCTGCTCAAATTTGAACTTTGTTTAAGCGAGACAATCCTAAACCCAGATTTAATGAAATCTAGATAGATAAATATATATGTATTATTTTTAACTTTTTACATTACTGGTCATTTAGCAGATGTTCTTACCCAGAGACCAACTGCAGGGACTGTCCCCTGGAGCAACTCAGGGTTAAGTGCCTTGCTCAGGAGCACAAGGGTGGCAGGCTGGTATTGAACTCACAACCTTCTGGTGTTCTAAAAGCCTGACTACTAGACCACTTGACTACCACCACCCCCATACAGCATAAAGTAGAGTATGACAGAGGGTCATAAATTCATGATTTTGTGCTTTCACCCAGCATCAGACGTTGTTTTATTACTTTAGGTCTGGCTATGACTGCAACAATCCTCTGTTGCTTTGAAACCAAACCTCTAAGCTTTCCTGAACTCTCTGGACCTCAGACCAGTGTTACTAATCATTTAAAACATTGTGTTTTATACAGCCTCTTCTCTTAAGACTTGCATTCAAATGCATCATAGGATGATGCAGAGGCAAAATTAATTGCAGTGGAAATGTAATGATAGGATGTCAAACTTGATTTACTTGAATTTTTCACAAAGGATGTATTCTTTCGGCCAAAATCATCCCATAATCAATAATCCACTTTGTTTGCATCCACCTTTGCTGCCGTTTCAAGGAAACTTTCTGGAGAAATAATTGGAAAAGTTTTCGAGTCGATGGGAGCCATCCAAATACACCCTTTGGTGACCATGTGGTTGGAGTGTCCCCAAGCAGAAGTCTTCCAAATTTAAAAGACAAATGCGTTGTTTGTTCCTGTGCTAGAAGGACACAAAGAAGCGTATAGTTTCTCTGTGCTGTCAAACCATTACATATCACTGCTGAAAAAATCCATCCATCGAATCATTATCGCCGAAAATATTTTGCCGCCAGATGCTGCTTTTTACCTGTCGACAAGGTGGGTCTAACATGCGTAGAGGTTTATGCCGTCATCCTATAATATATCCCTCCGAGTTCCCGGTATATTGCCAACCACATTATCCCTCACCAGCTTTCCACCCATCAAAACTGCCAATTATGTTTATATACCAAAGCCAGAGGCATCACTGTTGGGAATTAAACACCCTTGTTTGTGATAAAAGGGGTGATTTTGAAGACTCATTGGTCCATAATATTGTCTTCTATCATTTCAGTAAAATTACTATTTCTACTGATGTACAATGATTTAAACCTTTCACTAGGAGTTGTCTTTAAAAGAAAAAAGAAAAAGAAAAATCCCTTATTTTATGTTGTGACAGTGACGGAGGTAATGAGTATTTTAGGTAACAAGCTCTTACATGTGCACAGAAGAAAAGAGGTCACCAACTCCATTGCCACTTCAAAGGTTGACATGACAACAAAGAGCCTTATACGATCTGGTTGTGTAGGAAGCATTATCACAGTTGGAATTACTCTTCGACCAATCGGATTGCTTGGTTGAAACTACAAAGTACGAAAGGTTTCTCTATAAATTCCCAGAGAACGTCAAGGATCCTGCTGAGTTATTAGTACAGCACTTGAGTCAACTGTAGAGCAACTGTAGAGCAACAGTGTCGCCGTGTATTCAGAAATGCTGGTTTCTTCGATCGCCGTCCATCTCGCTTCTCCCTTCCTCTCCTTGTATGGTTGTAATAAAAGTAGAATTTCTTTTGTCGAAAGCACAGCTTGTGATGGATGGTGTAAAATAATCTATCGCATTATGAGATCCATCAAGTAGAGGTTTAGATTTCACATTTCAGCCATTTATCTGATGCTCTTATAACGGGTGAGCTACTGCCACAATTTAATTCCTACATCTCCAATATTACCAGCAATCGACAGTCCTGGCAATGCAATATTGTTGAAATATTTGTGAGAAATGGTGCCAAATTTCAAAACAAGAATGTGCAAGTGTGTGTGTCAGAGGGTAGGTGATACAATAACTATAATGTTGCAGATGGTAAAAGCTAGTCACGCTTCAAGGGAGAGGCTGTTGCGATTGGTTTAACAGGGGCACACCACTGTGAGCCGCAGTGAATGATGCCATGCTAAAGGTTAAGGGGGTACTACATACTTGCAGAGAGCCATCACGCAGTCTGAGGAAAATTAACCTTTGCTTCTCCCTATTGATTCACCCCACCAAAGAATCCGTATTGATTTGGCCTCTGGACCCCCTGGAATCAGTGACTTTTCTGTAAGCAGAGCTGGGATGTATCACACACGCGTACACCCAAACAGAATCCAATTTTACAGCATGACATGAGCGCTCCGGTATGCGATTATTACCCACAGAAAATGAGGAGGCGTTTCTTCTCACACCTCCTATTAGTTTTCGTGGAAGGGACGAGGTGATTCCTGGTAGTGGGAGGCGAGACGTTGCGCAAGCATGTGTTTTAAGGGCTGACATAAGATTGATGATGTGAGTGGTTGCCTGAGCTGATATGTGTCAGTCTTACTTTTCTTGATCTGATGCAACTTGTGTCTGTGGACCTGTGACGTAATTTAGAAAAATAAAACAAAAATAAAATCGAAGGCCAGAAAATCTTGTTATCTCATATTAGCAGCTCCTGTTTTTGTTATGTCACCTATTTGAAACATTTTTATTTTCTTTTTTAAACCGTCTATTTGAGATTGGTACATTTAAATGCAGAAATTGTTTTTGGCTTCAGCCTATAATAAAGTACTTTTGTGATAAATAATTGTGACACGTTTTAACTGCCTTTACCCATATTGACTTTATTTTTTAATTCAAAACAAAGATAAAAGCTGTGTAGACTGTCAGCCCTCTCGGGTAGAAGGGGTTTCACCAGCTTTTAATCGCTCTCCCCTTTTTATAATAAATCACTTTGTGGATTTCTCACATTATAAAGTTGATTTTAAAGCTGCATTACATGTTTGTTGTTTTTGTTTTCTTTTAGATGTACCAATTAGTTAACAGATCGGTTAGTCGAGCGGCACAACATTTATCAGCAACTCTTTGAATAATATATTTACACTTAAAGTAATTGTTCAGTCAAAAATGGCAAACATGTGACTGTTGCGTTGGGTTTATTGGAGATTTTTTTTCTAAAACAGCTGACCACTGATGCTGGAAACTGAGTTGATGAGAGCAGAGTAGACAGGCCAGAAAATCAAATCAATAAGCCAAAATGTGCAAAAAAAATGTGCTGATGGGAACTGTAGAGTTGGAATTAAAAATGTCTTTGGGTTTGTCACTATGAGCAACACCTTTTTATACAACACATTGTCATTTGGAGGAATGCTGATATTAACAGTATTGATTCGAGCTGCTTTAAATAGAAGATTGCAACAGTAATTCTGAGAAAAACACCAACAACAGCCGTACACAACTTCAGCGAACCACTACACACAACCACAACTGTATGTGCTGTCTGGTGACGAGATGGCGAACACACCCAGTTTGAATCAAGCCTCCACTCCCTTCAAAGCACCACTAAAGTATTTGGCATTTTATTAGACTAATGTTATTAGTTCTACTTAATATAAAGTGTTAGGAGGACATTTGAGAGTAATCTGTTATCCCATTTCACAGGCGGTCTAAAAACGGCTTTTGAAATCTCTAGTGTCTCAATCTGCTCCTCCCACTCCCTCTAATCTCCTCTCCTCCAGCTGGAGCCCAGGGAACAGTGGAGTTTCAGTGCCACTCTGAGGAGGGGCTAATCTGGGCAAGGGCCGCCCAGGATCGCTGCTCTGGTCCCGGGCCAGGGCTCTTGGCTAGCTCCCTGCCCCAATCATGAGGCCTACTCTGCTGGAAGCTAGCTTTGCTGGGCGGCATGGTGACGCAGTGGTAGATGGAGGGGTCAAGAAGAGAAATGAGGAGGTGGACAATGAGTGGGTGGTGGCAAGGAAATAATAGATAGATGATGAGAAAAGGCGGGATCGTGGTGGAGAAGTGAATATATTAATCTTTGGGAAAATGGGAATTATGCTGTTTATAAAGAGGTCGGTGAGAGTGCACGAAATGGAGCCACTGGCAGAGAGGACGGGCAGTCATTATGGTGTATGGGAGAGAGAAAGAGAAATGGGTAAAGTAAAAAGAGATTTAGAGACAAAAATGGCTGACAGGCAACCTCTGATTTTGCTGGCTGAGATGACAACCATCACAAATAATTCATTCCGTCAGTTCATAACTGACCATTACAAAGTGCAGCTCTTGGCTGCTGTTTGGTAAATGCGCTCTGCATGCAGAATGTCTTTATTTGGTTATAAAGACAGAGTAGAGTGGCGTTTCTTCTTGCAGACAAACTCAGACTCTGGGCGGACACGTGGAAGACGGTAGAGCCAGACAATAATAGCAGATATAGTGTCATTGAAGTATATGTTAGCCGATAACAAAAAATTAATTGTAGTAGAGAAAAGCCAAAGATAAGTTTGAGGTAATCTGGAAACAGTGTTGCCATAACATACTTCGTCCACCAGAGAGCCCTGACGAGTGTATTTTTCAACTCTAAAAATGTCCCACATGGTACATATCTGTCTCACAATTATTTAAAGACCAAATTAAAAGAATCCTTATCCAAAGCGTCATGGGTTAATGCTAATGCTAAATAGCACGTTTCCGTCAGCACTTAGTTATGCACACTTGTAGTACAGCCTAAACAACTCTGATAGCGAATAGATGGTGTAGAAAAGTGAGAATCTGTCACTCAAGAAGATTTTAAATGTATCAACTCAGTAGATCTGAAAAGGGAACTCTATAATTTGGGCCTCTGCATTAGTTTGTTCTGTCAGTTTCTGAGGCTAACCTTAGCTCACCACAATTATTTAGCTTGTGCCTTCAAAGTATACTTGTTATTAGAATTAAAGTACTCGAATAATTTCTGTTTAAAATCGTTGCCTATACTTGTAGTATAATAAATGTTTCATGGGGGAATCCGAGTCAGAATAAGTAATCACTTGCTCACCCCTTGGGTTTTTCACAGTTTACTTTCCACGATCAACTTATTTTTAAATGCAGTCCTAATATACACAAATAGATGAAAAAACATCTCAATTGCATCAACGTTAAACAGTAGTTTTTTTTACTGAAAAAAGAAAACCTCACCACAAAGTCCACCCAGTAGATTTTGTTGCATTTCATTCTTTATTTAGGATCCCCATAACGTTTTACCGCAGCAACAACTATTCTTCCTGTGGTCCACATAAAAGACGAGACAAGTTATTATCACATTATGTTCAGTACTTTTCACTGACAAAGGAAAATCTCTCCACAAAGTCCATCCAGTAGCTGTTCTAGAGCTTTTGATCCTGTCACACAATCTTCCTCAGCAAATGGACTTGCCTTGTTGTCATGGAAATATTAAAATTTCCATTTTTTTTATGATCATCTTTTACTACTTAAAAAAAAGAAGAAGTATTTTCTTCTCAAATTGTAACCACCAGGCTTTGTAGTATGTTTTCTATTAGCAATCCAAAGCTGATAAGGGATCACAGTAGAAATTCTTTTGAATTTTATGCCGTGTGCTGAATTCAAAATCAGAAGGTGGTTGAATGTGAAGTTTATTTATGAAAGGCTTTGAGGCAAATATGCAGTCTTAGTGGAAACAGAAATTAAATTCCATCAAATATTTGTCAACCCTGATGAAACATTGTTAAATGAAAGGGAATTGTGTAAATTAAAGATGGTACATCCAATCTCATGGGGTTTTCTAATTTGTGTTATGTAATAGAAAAAAACCCATTTCAGATGGTGGTATAACAGCCTGACTTTTGGGTGTTGACTTTTTGTTTTTCTCCAAGGGGAAAGAGGAGTGCAGAGATATAGAATGAAGCATAACACAGGGAGAAAGTGGATGCTATAGATCTAAATAGAAAGTGAAACGTTGCCTGGTCAGAGCGCCACACATGGAAGAAGAGACGCTCAGACAGGTGACAGAGAAACGGGAGGAAGAATAGGAGGAGGGGCGCAAACAGATGAGAAAAGTTTCTGCACTGAAATAAGAGGAGAGAACAAGGAATATTAAAGAGCCACAGATAGTGTGGTGCGTGCCCCTCACTGTGTGCCTCTTTGCGATAACGGAGAAAAAGCAAGGGGGCACGTGCGACTGGGTGAAAGCAAAAGGATAGACTCCCTTTTGAAAGAAGAGTTACCAAAGCCTCTTAGATTAAGTGTTTACTGCTAGTTTCTATATGGGAAGCAAGATTCAAACCCTGGTTTTTAAAGAAGTAATTACTCTACCTCATGCATGATGCATCATTTCATCAATGAATCGATGCATAATGAAGTTTTTTTTTTCAAAGCCCCAAGTATGTTACTCTTAGACCATTAGACCATCTTTAAATGTGTCTCTACGAGGCGACGTTGTAGTTTATGACTGGCACTGTGAGCTTGGGCTGGCTGGGAAACTGGCAAAGCTTAAAAACCTCTACAGGTGCTTGGGCAGATGCCTGTGTGTGTGTGTGTGTGTGTGTGTGTGTGTGTGTGTGAGAGCTTTATCAGGGTGTGAGGCAGCATGCATTTCCTGTATTACAATGAGATTGCAGCAGGCGGTCTGTAGTGAGGAAGGCTCACACATTCTGCAATATGCACAAACACTCTTTCATCATAATGTCGACTAATATGGTAATAAAAGCAAGCACTTCTCAAAAAAATACGTTATCCAAGCAAAACTGGGAAGACACAGCACTTGAATGTGAATGTTGGTGAATACATTTCAGCAATGATCAAAAATTAAGTACATCATTTCTACTTCTTGCTTATGCGTTGTAGTTATTTATTTATAGGGGGGGTTCACCACTCAGGCAGTGCCGCGCTTTCCTTATATAATCAATACGAAGCAGTATCTCCTGGTGTGTCCCCGAGATCATGCGTACATGAATATCAATATGCTCCTTCACAGATGTCATTAGCGATGCTGTAACTCATCTCTGCATTAGAGAGTACCTGTCAAAAACGGTAAGCTACACACTCGCAGCCTGCATGACAATATTGGTTGCATGCGTTTGTGTGCGTGTGTAAGCTTGTACATAATTTATTATTTTCGAAAGAGATCCATAAAGGAGGATGTGTTGTAATAAACCCACCTTGGTTTTTTTTTTTTTTTTTGTTCAATTATATCAGCTTTTGCCAAAATGTAAGTATCGTGATGGCGATTAAAGTCTGTAAATTAAACTGGAATCTGTCTTGATCTAGAACAGTGAAACCTGTTTAAGAAGAGACGGTCGGCAATGCATTTAAAATTAGAATTAGTTACTGTTTAACTATGGAGTTCTGGGCTGAGTGGAACAAGATTAATTACAACCTTTTGGTAGTCCACAGTGAGAGTATTTGCACATGGCACTGGCCCAACGGTGCTCATAAATCCTGGAATAGATCACAAAATCCCATCATTTGGTTGAGAATTCAAAACATTACATTACAGTTCATTTAGCTGACGCTTTTGTCCAAAGCGACTTACGATAAGTGCAAACAATCATGAGGATACGACTCTAAACAGTGAGAATCTTGCAAGTACATAAGCTTCAAATAGGTGAAATCATACAAGTGTAGAAGAGCTTCAAAAAGGCCAAACCAAAGTAAGAGCAACACAGAGAAACAACAGAGTAAAAAAATTCAACCAATAGCTTCAAATAAGTCAACCAAGTGCAAAAGTACAACTATTTTATTTTTATTTTTTTACAAAACATGAGCAAAACGGTAACAAAACAAATAGAGCAAGGTCCTTTTTAAAGCGTTGCCAAAAAACCTCAATAGTGATCAATACTTGAAGAAAAGAAGGTAAGGTTGGGTTTGAGCAGTGAGAGGAACTCGATTGCATTTTCGCTGTGAACATGGTCTGGAAAATGATTGACTGCGTCGCTCCTGTCAATACGAACTTGTCTGTCTGATGGTGCTTGCTGTTCTTCGGGGACATAGATCACATAATCTGTATGTCACCATTTGCAGAACACATTATTTGTAAGTTAAAGACATGTCAACAAAGCATTCATTTAACCATGATGCGTCTCTGATCTTGTGACGGAAAGTTAGTTCTTGAACTTGGAGACATTGGTTGATAAAACTGTTTATACACGAGGTCGATTTTAGTAGCTGTTCTGGAGCTTCTATCGTATCAACTTGGCAAACTCCCTTTGCTCAGGTTGATTGTTCAATACTCTAAACTGAAGGTTCACTTACCCGCTTTTTATGGAGCTTTCGATCGCATCCCACAGTCTCTTGCTCAGTTGCCCTCACATGAGCCAACTATGGAACCGTCATATGTGATAAAAACTGATCGTATATTGTATGTGGCTGCTGAAGAAGGTCATGAAAGGCAGTCAAATGCTCTGGAAAAAGCTAACAGCTGAACCTTTTCCCCCAAGTGATACGTTTTCAAGGTCAAGAATAAACCTCTGCGCTCAAAAAAGTGGAGTTTCCTTCCCATATAGTTTCATTTGACTCGTTTAAAAGGGGCCTGAAGAGCAAATCTATTATGTATTTCATGATGAAAAGGCAAATTAGATCTTTCAATCCCTCAGATGTATTATGTGACCCTTGGGAGAGTCTTGACCCTCAGGTTTAGTACAACTGTTTCAAAGGGAAATTGCATTGAAATGAACACGCTGTCTACGTAGAGCAACGTCTCTGAAGTCACTTATCCTACTGACATTATTAAACAAGCTCCAGCTCGAATTCAGCCTCTCCATTACAGTCATTCAGTTTCTCAATATCACTGAGAACCTGTCCTTATTAAAAGTGTCATTGTGGTTCTAAAACCATGTACCTTTTTTTATTCATTTTCAAACCAAAACAAATATGTTTGGGTAGCAGATGCGGCCACAAAACTAAACCTCTGTGTCAAGTTCATTATCTGACATTCAGCCCAAGCCACGTCTCCACCCATTCTTAATATCCTAAATTGTTTTGACATTTTCTTAGCCGTACAGCACAGGTCATTTACACTGCCTTCCATTTCTTTTTTTAAGGTATGGTGCATTTCTGGCTGTAGCACTGTCAACTGATGAAGGTCAAAGTGAAGTGTGAATAATCCAACACCAGCGCTATTATCTGTTCCTGTGTGATTTTGGTCAATAGGTTAGAAATGTCTCTCTTCTTTATTTCTTCTTCTCTATTTTATAAAAATAATGATAGTTTTTAGTTTTACTTCATCACGGGGAACCCGCTGAGACTGAAATCTCTTTTCCAGGAGGGCCCTGCATTTCAAAGTTAACATTTAAACGATACTTGTATATAAACGCATACACATACAAGCATTTCACAAATGGTTACACATTTTTTTCCTCTCTATTTCAACCACTAGCTCTGTAAAAAAAAAAAAAAAAAAAAAAAAAAAATCCTATGAGACACCGTAGAAGAAAGCTCAGCTGCATCTTTTGAATTCATTCCATATAAGGGTTGCTGAAACCCTGCAAGCAGCTTTACCACATTCAGTCATGCATATCTGGGTGTTTTTAAGATGACACAATCCTGAGATATGGTATGATTTGAGAAGGTAACCCGAAAGAACACTGGTTATATACAGTTTCTTGGGTGTTACATACAGACTATGCCTACACGACACCTGTCGCTGTCTAATTAAGGACACGTTTACATTGCCGATCATGTCATTGCCACGTTGGGCAACACTGACTGGGGTGAGTGTATTTCCAGAGAAATCTTCTGTACACAACTTCTCTGGTTATTAAGAATAGGAAGGTTTTCAAGTGTCTTCACAGGGCCATGACGAGGTGTTAACAAGTTTTTTTTTTTGTTTTTTTTAATGAATACAGACTGTACAATCTGATTGGACAGAACTTAACTTGAACTGCGAGTTTTCTTGCTCCAAATCAACCTAATTATCACATTGTCAAACGTGCAGTGTTTCCCTTTGTGAGTGTGTAATTAATGTATTAACAGTCCAACCCCAGAGCCTCATTCCCGATATATCCAAAAACAAGACGGTAACAGAGTAACTGGGAGCATCGTCAATGGCAACTGTAAGATATCACATCATAGATCTGAATTTGGACAAATCAACTTTCTCCATAAAGGATTGTCAACTCTGAACCACATTACCAACTGAAATCCAATTATTTCCAGATATAAAATCCTTCACAACAAAGGTTAAGTGCTGGCTAAAAGCAAGCCAGAGCTGTACCCATTTTTTAACAAAGTTACTGTAAATTACCAAGCTGCATTGGCATATATGTATTGCTGTATTGTGGAATGTGTATTAAGTGATATGCATTTTTATTCTATTTCTTTATTTGTAGTGCATTGTGGTTTTATGATATTGGAAGCAATATATTTTTACTACGCTATGTAAAAGCCCAACTAGGGACAAGAGTTGAAAATTAGCAATAGCTATAAACTCGCTGTGCAGCACATCAGTTTTGTTCTCTGCATTGGAACTATGTTAAATTGCATCATCACTATCCAATAAAAAAAAAAAAAAAAAAATTTAATTCAACAACGAGTCTATTGTGAAGCAATGTGAAGACAACATTATAACGGAACGAACATTGAGCATGTCGTGAATTGCTATTCACTGTCCGATTTTAACATTTCGAAGCAACTTTAACGATCAAACTCATTTTCCACCCGTCATTAAACTTAGAAGGAAAAGTAAACTTACCCAGGTGAATACGTGACCCCGGTCGGCCCACAAACTCAAAAGTATGATATTCTTTGAGGCGATGATGGCAATCTAAGCCCATGTGTGAAAGGTGTTGATCGAACTGTCACTTTCCCTGTCAACGTCTGTGACATTCTTACCATCCAATGACATTCATGTCAGCTTGTTGATTGGCTGATGAGCAAATGTTCGCTGGAGACACCACTTTTTTTTTTCTTTTTGTGACGCAGTTGGTAGCTGGTAGCTGGTAAGAATCAATAAAGTCAGTTTGACGCATGAATTGCACTGCAGATGGGGGTGAATATCTTAGATTCTGTGCTTAACAGAGGTTTATGTGTGCGCGCAGGCTGGGCATGTGGGGCTGTGTGTGTATATATATATATATATATATATTATATTAAATTCCCTATTACTGTGAGCTCATGTTTAAATGTAGTTACGGTTCTCACCTGACTCCATCTTCTCTTAAGATCTTTAAAAGTACAACGGAACTCTTTCAGTTAGGATTTGATGACTATGTATGTATTCCATCTGGTCCTTGAAATAAAATGAAATTAAAACAGTGCACTGTTTGAATACTCTTTAGTGCCTCCCACCTGGTTAAAGTATATGGGGAGTCTTCTTCTACCTAGAGAACCTCGCTCTTGTGACCTGATCCAATTGTTTGTTTCACCCTGACTAGTCTAGTCTGAACTTAAGTGTTTACGATCAACTTGGAAAAAACCCTCCATTTAACTAATATTCATCATTATTCATTATTCTGTTGTGAACCATTTTTCTTTAATTATTTGATTAAACATTCGGTTTAAAAATGTCAACAAATAATGGAAAATGTCTGCGACAAATTGCCTGTTTGTGTTGACAGATATTAAGTGAACTATCACTTAAGGCAAAGAAATGCAGCAAATCTTTATAATTGAGAAGCTGGAACTAAGGAATGTTTGGTACTTTGCTTGAAAAACAACTGACATGATTTATTAATCGTGTATCAAAAATAGTTGCAGATTCATTTCCCTTTGATCAATTAATGAATCTCTCAAAAAAAATAAAAAAAAAATAAAATGAATGCTGTATTTCTGGGTGCAGCTGGACCTCGCCACACTGTGGACCCAACACTCGCAGTGTGCGACAGTGCTGTGCAGATTGCAGTTCACCTCTTTTGCCCCCCGTCAGAGGCTCACATTGTGGTGTTATTAGTTCACCACTAGCCAGGGGGAATGGAGTCTGTTCTCGTTGCCCCTCAAAGTGCTGGTGGAATGAACGGGTCTGAGAAGGGAGCTCATCGTGTCAATATTCATGGACACCTTCCTGACTGATGAACCTGCACAATAAGAAGTGTTAGACTCCAGAGGAGAGTTGCCACATCAACTTACTGGAAACCAATGAAGCCCTGTTAGAGATCTAACACCTTTTTGATCAATTGGGTTGAACTGGGAACTGGGGTTATATTATGTATATGGTGGGATAAATTATTAATCATTTCATTTTCCCATATTGCAGCGCTACACTGTAAAGGAGGCTCACCACCAGCATCTAGATCATATGATCTCATGTAACTGCAACCACTGTACAAGCCGTACAAGGCAGGGTTTACAAATGCCACATTCATATATTATGCATAATTATGTTTTTGCTTGATATCTTCTATGTATTCAATATGAAAACCCTTTTAAAGTCTGTTTATCTCGGTTTCTCTCTGTTTAGCTTTTTCTTTCTACCTACCATCTTTCAGCCTAAGTGATTTGTTTTCCTAAAATGGAAAGTGTTGCTGCACAGCTACATGAATGCTCCTATTTCTGTATTGTGTGGAGGATTCCACATAAGCTGAGACATCGCATATATAAGCGCTGTCAGCCCTGACCCATCTGTGTGGGCGTTTTTGTGTCTACACAGTTGAGCAAATACTCTGAAATTTGGTGTTTGAGCGTGTTAGACAGAAAGAGATTGCATGTGTTTATAACTGGGGGCAAATTACAATGAGTTAATAGGAGCAGCTAATGGCTCAGCCAAACACCACTTGAGTGTCTTTGATCTTTGTGAAATAAATATCTACGCTGCGTCTTTCATCATCGCTGGTGGGGTCAGCTTTTAGTTTGGCCCATTGCACATCATTATATCACTTTTGGTTTTGTGCAATTAAGACAACTGCATTACACCCTAATGCTGCTGAATTACACATGTGCTGCACACACAAACATAGACAAGGAAATGAATGTAAAAACATATATAGCAGAATATTAAACATTTTCCCTTTTTTTTTTTTTTTTTTTTTTTTTCCTCTGGCTCATTTACTCTTAGTATCGTTGACTAGTACTCCATTGACCTATTTGCTGGTCCATGTCCCTTTGCATGTTGGGGCGTCAGTTGATTGTACTCTGAATTTATGTAATCATTCTTTCAAAAATGATTTTATAACTTTCTTCTCTAGCAATCGTCTGTTTATGCCCCTGAAAAAAACTAATGCAGGTCCTGGACATAGTACCTGCCTTTACCTGCTGTGTAAAAGCGCTAAACAGGTCATTTGAAAAAGAAAACAACACTTCTTAATAGGTAGAACAGTTGTGAAGGTATGAGATTTTCATCCAACAACATTTTCTGAACCGAATTGTAAATCACCAAGAGATGGTTGAATAGTAGGCTTTTGTTGGAAAGAGATTTTCCCGAAAGGTTCACAGAGCCATTCCTTCAGTTAAGGTGAAATAATACCTTAAGTGACTGAATCGACAGTTCTCAATTCATGTAGCCCAGCTCGCTTTGTCTATAATCCTTTATTCTTTCTCCAGCGGTCTTGTGCTGTCTTCTCAGTCTGACGAGAAGAGGGAAAAACGGTTGGATCTGCACTCTGAACGGTCAGCAAAAAGTTATATCAAGCTCGTTGGGGAGTTTTCTAGCTAGAGGTCATATATGTTTTCTTTTCCTTCATCTGCTGTTGCATTCACTAACAAACAGCGTAAACTCGCAGAGGAACAGAGACTGTGTCATGTCTGGAACTGAAAAGATTGAGATGGATTGCACACATGAATAGTCAGAGGCGAGACGTGTTTTTTTTTATTTTATTTTTTTTTTTCTCTCCTCAGTAAAAAGACAAAAAGGGGAGGTCAGGTTCACCAAGATGGGAGTATTATTGATACAATGACACATGACAAGATGATGGATTCCGCATTGGATCAATAGTTTCAAGTTGCTACTGCTGTGTGGCTATGAAGGTGCTGTTGCATCAGTATTCAAGTGCTGTGTGCCCAAGGCTAAATAAGAGAACTTGACAGTTGAGAAAGTTTATAAAAAATTAAAAATAAAAAAAAAAGCGACTTCATCCCAAAAAGCAGAGTGAACTTGGAATTAATTCTTTTGAAAAGCAAGATCACAAGCGCATAAAGACCAGTTTTCATTGAGAAAAGCATCTGGAGTATATTTGACGTGTGAGCAACATTAACAAATAAGCAATAGTTGTGCTACAATTTTCTGTATTTCTTTGACATTCGTGGTCCCCAGTGAACGGCCCCTATTGACTTTGGTGATCTCCTTTTATTTCCTCTATGGACACCATGAGGTTAACTTTTGTAGTTCTTAATGAAATGTCTCACCAACTATTGAATGGATTGCCAATGTAATTTAGTACACACATTCATGTCCTCTCGGGATACATTGTAGTAATGTTGAATATCCCTTTTCATGCAGCGCCATCCGGTCAAAATTTGACCAATTCTTTGGTTTATGACCAATTACCTGCTAAACTAATGACACTCCATCCTCAACTGTACTTTGGCTTTTATTGCTTATTAGCAAATGTTAGCATGCTAACACACTAAACTAAGATGTTGAACATGTAACATTATACAACATTGTACCTGCTAAAATCAGCATGTTGGTCCAGAGAAAGTAGCGTGGCCGTATACTCTTAGTCTTGTCATTATTGAACGTCTTCCTCTTTTGGACTGTTGGTTGGACAAAACAAGCTACGTGTGCTCGGAGAAAATTGTGACGGGCAACTCCTGCTTTTCTGAAATTTGATAGGCTAAATGACGATCAGCAATTATCCTAAAAGCTGCAATTTACCTTTTGGTTGCCACAATGAGATTTCATAATGAGCCCTATAATTTTTTTTGAAAGGCTGGATGTCTGAATGGCAGTGGTTATGAAGAGTATGGGCACCACATACAGACATGAAAAGGTATTTCCAACAAAGAACTCTCGCTTTCCCGTGGTGCCTGCCCCACATGAATCTAAACAGCGCTCACGTTTGTATTGCAGAGGGATAATCCAGGGATGATTCACATCAAACCCCATGGTGGGTTAAAGAGAAAGGAAACTGCGACACCCTTATCAAATTCATCATGGACTATGGCCATCAATTGCGGGCAAGATTGCACTCTTCCACTGCTCGAAATGGCTGAGCGCTAAGCATCTAGCACACGGCATTTTGTGGACAATTGCCTGGCTGTTAAGAGACCAACTGTGTTTAACTTTAGAGGAAAATTCACCTCTTAAAACCTCAAAGCCTTAAATCGAATTTGTAAACCTTATGCGTCGCTTCTTTCTCTGACTGCAGGAGCAAAATGAGACATTAAGCACGGATTATTTTTGCAGCGCATGTTTGATGTTGACAACTACCTCGCACTCGCCGTCAAACAAAAAAAAAAAGAGAATGAAAAATACATAATATAATCTCAATAAAATCTTTTATTTTTATTATTTTTTTTCTCTTTTGATCTGCGGACTTTTTAATGTTCAGACTGATTGATTCATGTCCCAGACTGATCACCTCTGGAGAACACAATGAAAGTGAAATGAAATAAGAGCCCAGGCAATCCAAAGAATAGTTTAGGTAAATGAAGAATCAGAATAGTAATGACACTAAGTATCCACGCTTCTTCGGGGGGCTAGACGTCTCTTAGCAACAGTGGTGTTGTCAGCGTGGAAACCCTGTGCAGATTGGAAGCATTATTCACCAAGGCTTAATTAGAGGGTGTGTGTGTGTCTGTGTATGTCTGTGTCTGTGTGTGTGTGTGTGTGTGTGTGTGTGTGTGCTTTATTTAAAAGCAATGTCATTGCTTTTGAATGACACACACGCGGTACCCTCGCCTTTTCATGTTTTAACTCACCTTGTTATTCATATTAAAATTGAGGACACAACAGTCATTTTAGGTTCACTTCAAATTTTGGACCGTAAGCTCACAATACCTAACCTTCAAGGCTTCAAATAGAGTTGGAAAAGTCCCTCATAAAAACGTTTAAGCCCTTTTATAAGCCCCTTTTCAAGAGCCTTTAAGTGGGCATCGCACAAATCCAACAGGTCCAAAACGTTCTTCATGTGTGAAGAACAGTTTTCACATTCCGGTCGCACTGAAAAATCATTATGTTCCAAGTTCACACGAGAGAATGCCAGGAGAAATGCGCAAAGGCAAGGACAACAATGATTCCCTGTAACCCCTCTGTGTGCTGTATTCTGGATTGACCTGTAGTTTTCTTTAAGGGAAGTGGACAGGCCATTTTGTCCAAACTGGGATCACGCCGAGTGTGGAGTATGGGATAGATTGATCTCTCCAAAGATTAATATAAATCTTTCAGATGGTGTGAACCAGAGAGGAAAGTCTCAGATTGCCATGTAAACACAGTGATTTAAAAAGTGCAGAACGTCCGCTGCACTTGTGGAGGTCAGCATCTTCACCTGAAGACATTAAAATAAAAGCCCAGCATCGACTTATTGCATGGTAGAGCCAGTTAGTCCTAGTATTATAGTAGAGTGTTATAAATAAAAATGTAAGTTAAATGTTGTTGTGATCTAATATAACTCCGATTGGTAGCTAACTATATAAAAAAAAAAAAAAAGTTGTATTTAGTTGTTCATACATTCAGGCAGTGTTTTTGACTTGCAGACATACACGAGAAAAAGCTTTGAGGACATGATGTAACATCTGAAAACACTAACCTCATGAAATCAGATACTATTTTTTTACAGAATAAGTGTGGAAATAACCTTTTGTGATTCCACACACGGCTAAAGCAAATGCTGTTGCATTATTTTGAACATTTTGAACATTTTGAATATTTGTATTACTTTTGACTCTTACATTTTAGCCCTTTTTTAATTTTTTTTTTTTATTATATAGGTGGACATTAACTTTAAAACATGAGTTACTTTCCCTTTGAGACAAAATGTGAAAGTATCACTCTGGCATTTCAGTCATGTAGGTTCAATATGCCTCGCCTCGACCTTTTCCTGTTCTATAAAAAAAGAAAAGGACAAGAATCTAACTGGGGCACATTTACCGCCTGCAAAACTCTCTCTCTCTCTTTCTTTCTTTCTTTCTTTCTCTTACTCCCACTATTTTGGTCTCAGTCTGAGTATATGACCATAGAAATAATGTGGCATGACCATGATGTCCCCTCCACTCTATAATTATGGAAATATGGAGTTGACCTATAGCAAGTCCTGATTAAAGCCAACATCACAGAATACATGTGTATGTCCCGAAACGTAAAGCCTTTACCTTTTCTCACTTTTTGCTCATCCAGCTTCATCTCTGTGGGTGTGGGTGTGGGTGTGGGTGGGCTGATTGTCTTCATGTCAGTTGCTTCAAGGTAACATTTTTCTGATTCTGCCTTTCAAAGGAATTGTAGTCATTATGACTACAATTATAGTGGCCATGTAGCGTCACATCTAAAGCGAGTTTTCATCTCTTCACATATCCAGAGTTGATTGGCAGATTTGGTTGTTTGGGTTCAAAGGAGGACCGGATAAAATACAGAGAGATGAGGAACTTAAGCAAAACAGCAGTGATTTGCCGTTCTACATACACACAGTCGATGAAAGCGGAAGATCGAGCCCTTGTTCCTGACGTAACCTCACCTTGAAAGACTCACCCAGATTGGAAACTCCTCAGGGCTCGCCTGCTTCAAATGAATTTACACAGCAGAAAGACTGAGATGTGCCTCTCACTGAAATATAAAATAGAGGACTGGAGAAACTAAAAGCACCTTTAAAAGATTGTTCCCTTTTATTATTCAAAATCCCCAACAGGCAAAAGAGAAAGAGCTGGGAAGTGTCACGAATTCTGATCAGACGTGATCAAAGTGCATTATACACCACAGCAGCTAAATGCAGTCTCATTCCTTGGCACTTCTGGGTCAGGGACCATTTTACTGTAGATTTGTGTGTGCGAGAAAGTGAGGGAGGGAGGGTACGAGGGAAAGCGACAGAGAGGCATAACAAAATGAGAGGGTTGGCAAGACTTCTGCGAGTCATTAACAAGTGTGCTTTCACTTGCGCTACCTCCCATCTCTGCATTCTTGTCTATTTGTGTGTCTCGTACTGCCTGAGTGCCAGTTTTCTTTTCTTTATTATGAAAGCCTTTCAGACACCTGAGCTTCCGCTGCTTCGATTCAGCTTCTTGATTGGCCCCAGATGTCCATATGGAAATGATGTCAAACCATGAGTGCACTAGGAGCCCATTTCTTGCAATTTCTCTCCTCGCTCTAACTCGGCTGCTCACTGCCAGGAAATTCGGCACAAGGACAGACACACAAAAAACAAGCTGGAAGGAGAAAAATAACCAGATTAAATCAAGGTAGTGACAAAGAAACCGTAGCTCTGTGAAGGTATGGCTGTATTATTGAGCCACATTAGGGAACGAACAGGGTGACTGTCTAACAATGTGGCACAGATTGGCACAAATGCATGTAGAAGTTTCCAGGAAAGAAGTCAGAAATACATGCGAAGCAGTGCAAAAATCAACACTTTGCCGGAGTTTCTTTACAGCATGTACAAAAGGCTGTGTCCTTTCGAATCCCACCTGCGGCCCTTTGTTGCAATGCCGTCTGTACTATATAATAAGGTGGAAAATGCCCAATAATTTTTCTGGCTTCGTGAGAGAAAAAAAAAAAAACGTCAACTCTTGTTACTCCTACAGTAAGTAACACTGTAAATATGCTGAAGACAGGTGTCAAGTGTGGACTGGAAAGACATGCTTGGTGTGAATGATGTGGTAATACACAACATGATAGTCAAAGATTGATAACGGCTGACAGTGAGGATTTAGGTTGATCAATGCAGGGTTTGTGACTGATCGGTTAATAACTAGACAAATACTGTTGGCTCATTATGGACAGATAATAATGGACCGATATTGACCCCACAAATCACCGACAAAACTCGCATCATTTACAAGACGCAACAAAGCACACGCACGCATGGATGGACAATATCACAGTTGCACAATACAATTTGCACAACCATCTTCTTTAACAGTATCACACTGATCATTTGAATTTGCCATTTGCTTTGCCCCCCTCACAAGAATTCCTCATACATCAACTCTTACGATAGACGTCATCTCTGGACTTGAAGGTAGTATTGCTGCTCCTCCAACAAAAAAGTGCCCCGACTCCTTTTGCATGGTGTGGACGCTCGACATAGATGTGAAAGGCCACACTTGGTGTTGTCAGAATATAGGCAGATGAAGTACTTTTTTTTAAATCTGATCAAATGCACATTACCGGCACATTAATACCACAGTGTTGAAATTGTAAATTATAGTTCAAACGCCATCATTCGAAATGTTACTTCAGTGAAGGCGAATTAATGTTGGCTGCAAAAGGTAAAAGTTGTAATTTTGAAGAATATTGCAGTTGAATTCGGACGTCAGGTAAAATGTTTTTTCTCCCATTTTGGGGATTTTGATGCTTTTAAGATGTCTAGTGTCTATTTTTTTGCTGAAATTAAGCAGTTTTTGAATAACTAGTAACTGCAGGTGTCAATTCCATTTAGTAAAGTAAAAAGTTCATCTCTCGGCCTCTTTCTAAAGTACGGTGAATATGAGTCCACTCAATGGAAATGCTGAAGTGCCTCAAAGTTGTACTAGAGCATAGTGCTTGAGTGAACCTATTGTAATTCCCATCTATCCATAGTGCTCATTACATTAGGTTTAAGGCAGTATAATTACATTTGGTGCCATGCAACCTGTCATATTACTTTTTGCTTTACTTGTATTTCTTCTTTGTACACACATCTTGTACAAACCTCCAGTATTTAATCTCACCTTCATAAGCTTGTTTGTAGTGGGAGTTTTCACAAGGGGAAAAGCTCACGTGCATTCATTAATTATATATAGTTGCTTTCGTTTAAGTTACCATCTTTTCCATTATGTGTGTATTTACAGTTTTATAAATCTCACGTCATGTCTTTGTGTGGATGCCATTTTGAAAAATGCGTGTATGTGTCTTATTTTTTAACTGTAATTGTATGTCACCCTGAACATCATGCGTCATGCTTATAGCTGACATGTTAGATTACCCAGCTCTCATTTAAAAAAAAAAAAAAAAAAAGAAAAAAAAGAAAGTACTATTATGTCCTAAAACATGTTCCAAAAGTAGTGCTTGTCGCATTGCCGCCTCGAAGAAGAGATGTTGTCTGACTCGCGGTGCAGACTGACATAAAGGAAGGGTATTAACTTGTGATGGCTCGATCAAACTTTTTGTTGTTTATTCCTTTTCCATCAGACAGCAATTCACCAGTCAATCTATCAGCCAGCCAGGAATTGTCACTTAGTGAGCAAAAAAACTCCTTTTCTTTTTTTCTTCTTTGTGTGTGTGTGTGTGTGTGTGTGTGTGTGTGTGTGTGTGTGTGTGTGTGTG